>JADRCH010007713.1:9252683-9435193 GCA_019843965.1 Rhynchomys soricoides
TGTGTGCTCTGTGTGTGTGTGTGTGTGTTGTGTGCTCTGTGTGTGTGTGTGTGTATGTGTGTATGTATTTGTAAATGTGTTCACACTCGATAATGTGCACTTAGAGGTCAGAGGCTAGGTTTGTAGAGTTGTTTCTATCCTCTGTATGGGTCAAGAGATCAAGTGTTGCTTATCAGGTTTATGTTGGTAACACATTACCCACTGAGATATCTCACCAGTCTAAGATACATTTCTTCAACTATAGGATTTACAAATCTACAGAGATACAGGTGCATTGATCAATATCTACCCAGTATAAATATTGATTTCTATGGAAACTCAAATAGAACACTCTTAGTGTTCTATTGTAATGAAGAAACACTGTCAGCACTACAAATCTTAAAGAGAAATCATTTAATTAAGGCTTGCTTAAAGTTTCTGAGGTTTAGTCCATTCTCCTCATGGTGGGCACCACAGTAACATACAGGCAAACATGATGCTAGACAGGTAGCTGAGAGTTCTACATCTAGATCAGCAGACAGCAGGAGAAGAAGGGAATCACTGAGCCTGACTTGGGCTTCTGAAAACTCTAAGCCCACTTCCAGTGATACACTTCCTCCAACGAGAGCATACCTACACCAACACGGCCAAACCTCCTTATCCCTCTCAAGTACTGCTACTCTCTAAGGACTAAGTATTTACATATATGAGCCTTTGGGGGCCATTTTTATTGAAACCAATATATAAAAGTTATCAGTTCACAATGAATATTCTGGAGAAATTTTAAAAATATTTGAAGATGTGGAAAGATTATGAGAACAATACAAAAAAAGGGACAAGATGAAATATTTGGGCTAATAAGAAATAAAAAGCTTCAAAAACGTGAGCTATTGAAGTTGATTGTTTCAGCAATCTTGAAGTAGAGTGACCATCTGGCCTTTTAGTGAAATGCCCATGTTGACTAGATAGGGAAGTAGCATGAAGAAAAATATCTAAAGCTAATGGTCTTCCTTTCATCTGATTAATCTTGTAGCCATCCACATTGTCCTAATCCAAAATAAATCCAGAAATGCATAATGTTGATCTTTCGAAACATAATGTGAAGAAGTGAAAGGTAGCATGGTGATCGGGAGATAAAAATAAGAGATGCAATGCATATGAGTTAGGAATTGACAAAGAAAGAGGAAAGCCATAATCAATTAGCCATATCAACAACATTAATTGAGCAAGGTAAGGTCAGGTCCTAGTGAGTTAATATCAAGCCTCAGAACAGAAGTACAGGCTGTGTTTCTAATTGTTAATCAACAAATTTCTAAACTTAGCTAACTGAAAGCTGCTAATGAAAACTAAAATATTTCATGAATCCTCATTGGACAACATTAATACAGAAGTCATAGTTATATATATAAATATACAAGAAGCAACTCATAAAGTTAACATTAATGTCAAAACTTCACAAAGAATTAATCATAATATATCCTGCTATGAATTTGCCTAGATATATTCCAGTAAACTTATCAAATGATATTTTAATCCATAATGTCCATCAAAACTATACTTACTATTGATAAAATTATTCATTCATTAAAATCATATGATATGGAAGCCAACATAATTTAGTCTGCAATCTTACTTGATCATTAAATAATCATTTAATTTTCCACAAGTTGCCTAATTTCTACATATATGAAGTAAAGATACCAATTGTAACTATTTTTGAGAGATCTGATAGTTAAATATGTTATTTTTGTAAGTTTCCAATGCATAAATGCCCTCAGTAACATTTATTTCTCAGTAGCATTATTTATAGCAACTGAATTGCATCCAATCACATTGTATATCTAAATGAGAAATAGCATCTTTCTGAGTAAATGCCTTTCCAAATATTGATCTTATGAGGAAGGGCAGATTCATAGTTAGATTTTCAACACATGGCCACATGTGTGGTTATATTTTCTTCATATGTCAAAATTTATTATTCAAAATCTGTCTATACTGAGACATTAAAGTTAAGCCAAAATATCTCCATAATTATTTATGGAAAAGTTTATGAGACTTCTCTGATACATGAAGCCACCCATGATGCAGAAAGTGTGCTAAAGGAAGTTTTCTATGTGTGGAGTTGTGTTTTCATTTTATATTTTGCCATTCCTGAAAAAAAAGTTTATGTTTAGCATAGAATAATTTGGTGTGAATATAGATTAATAATGATAAAACAATAAAGATAAGCAATAAAATATGTCATTTTATCTTCATTACTAACCAAACATAAATAAATTTCAGTAAGAAATATATAAAAAATATCTGTCCAAGATTCAGTATTTTGCAGAGCTCATATTTAATCCCATTTAGTTTTACCTTACAACTGCTGCATTTCTTCCTAATATTCACAAAGCAGAATCCATTCTTGTTTAACCAAGAGGACTATTTATTGTCATTCTATTCTCTCATTTTTCTCATTGATAATTGAAACTCAACCTTTTTCAGTATTTCAATATTATCAGTCATTTCATTGCTTACTAGCACTTTGTGTTAAAGTACATGGAAGGGACAAGAATGAAATGGAAAATTATCCAATCTGGTGAACTTTACTACATGTGTAAATGGTATGAGAAACTAGAAGATAGTCATCTCTAAGTAAAACTGAATGTGTGAAACTCCTGTTGATTTTTGCATAACACCTTTATCAGTAAACTCAAAATTGAATTTTAAACAATCATGTCAAAATACTTATAAATATTTAACAATGACACTCTTCCCATGGTTTGAAATCATCATACATTTTAAATCAAGAATGGGTCTCTAGCACCCCTGTACTGAATAAGTGAATGAATACATAGATACATGAAAACTGATATTGAAAACTACAAAACTAATGAGTTAAAACTACCTGTAAGTCTCTAGTATGTAAGATATATGTGTATATGTATGTAAGCTGGTATTATATGCTTCTATATATGCATGGTTGCAAGTATATCTGAGTGAAACTCTGATTACTACAATTCTATCACTAACTTTACTACTCTGCCAGGGGGGGAAATGTTCTCCATTTCCTTTTTGTCTTTTCAATTTTTTGCTTATTATTTTGTGAAAACAAATCTGTTTATGTTAGCAATAATATCAATACAGGATCTTCTGATAGCTATGAAAGCATACATAGTTTACTTATATAACTAGCTCATATTATATATTTTACTCTCATATAACGATAAAGCATGAGCAACTGCCCACACAAGCAGAGTTAGTAATTCTAAATGCTTCTTTAATGGATAACAATAGCCCACTGAATATCTGCATCATTCCCTTATAAATAGATATTTTATGTTCTCAACAGGTTCTCTGTTTGATTTCATTTTGTAGATAATATGCTGACACATATTCACATATATAAATATTTTATTTATTTGTTTTAACTTTATATTGTCTATGAATAGAACCATAATAGATGAAACCACTAGGCCATTACACAGTAAATGTTGATAATGCCTTCCAACTCTCTTCCAAAGAGTTCCAGCAAAACACACTCTATCCTTATCAACAGTGAACTAAAGTAGTTTGTTATTTGTGTATTACTCGATTAGACAGCATTCAATTTAAAAATCTCAGATATTATATCAATAAATGTTAATTCTGCAAACAAAACAATCACTGGTATTTGTGTGTGTTTCTTTGTGTATGCATGTGCACATGCACATATGTATGTGCATATATATGTATATCCTATTGCATTTCCATAGTTGCACAATTATCATGTTCTATCATATTTTCAGTGTGTTGATAATATGTTTTTTATCTAAGAGAAATGATATAAACCCCATAGTGACAAGCATCCTGTGCTGCATGCCTTCTATGGACAGCTCAGCAACTGTTTGTCTTGATGTTGAAAACAGTGTTTTGCTAGAGTCTGTACTGATAGACAAGATTAGTCATCCAGTCTGTTCTACAGTGCTGAACAGTTTGTTGAAATAAGCTATTAGGAATAATAAAACAATATAAGACTAAGATATTTTTCTTGAGTTTGCTAATGTTAAATAAACATGGGCCTTGACAAGGCAACCAGTAAGCAGCATGAGACCTGCTGCTTCCTTGTGCTTATGGGTGGAAGCAAAATCAATTAGCTTTTCTTACTCTTGGAAAGTTGGTGACATTGACTGACTTTTAAAGCTACATGACACTACATTGGTTTTTCTAAAACACATCACTCATTTGATTTTGTTCATAGAAATTCTTGCCACCAATCAAGTTCTCAAAGTCTCATTTTGCTAAAGTAATTTTTTAACAGTCTACCTTTCATGTAGGTTCTCAGAAGACTTGTCAAAAGAATTTGATGTCTCACTATATAAGAAGGCCATAAAAAATATTCTGGAGATCATGGAGCTCAGACAACAATAGAATCAGATTTTGTCATCATCTTTAAAATTACATAAAACAGAGACTGTATCTTTCAGTATAATTTATCAGCATCAGTTTAAAAAATTCAAAAATTCAGTTATAGTGGAAATGCTCAGAAGTAGTTTAATGATTGAATAATTTATGACATTCTTAGAAAGGAATATTAGCAATTGTTATAGTAAGAAGTAATAGTTTAGAAAACTATCTATGAAAGGAAGAGTTATTTATTATTTGTTATTTATCACGAGATTTGACCATAGATTAATAGGATATACAAGAAGGCTAGGATAGTATGATAGGTGGGTATTTATTTTCATCTTTGAATTTTTCTACTGCATTCAAGTAATTCATTCAAAATATATTAATAAGTTACAGAGGAAGAGTATTATAATTACTAAATGATTAAAACTTGGTTAGGTTATGAAAGTTTAGGCTTTAAAGTTTCTATGCCAGCTATGGGTTTTAAAAAGATAGCAGTTATATGATACCAGCACTGGAGTTTAAAATGATGATACATTTTATTATCTGAACCATCTGAACTGTTCAATTATTTTATTAATACTGCTAGTGTTATCTTTGCTAATAAGGAGGTTAATAGGCAATCACTATAATCTCTCTTAACATTTCTCTTAACACTAAAATGTTCATATTTATAGCAAATTTGAAATTGAAAAGAATCAGGTGGAAATTAGGATCAAAATGTGAAAATAATTGATAAGGAAGCAAGAACATGATCTGTGCTAACTGGTATGCCAACTTTTATCTGTAATAAAACTGGATCCCCGAGGAAAGAAAAATCGTAGGGAAATATGGTATAATCAAACAAATGCCTCAGAGAAAGTATGTGATAACGATGTTGTACCCATTTTGAGGTTTAAAAAAAAAGCTTGCATAAAATCTCCAAAAATATCACCTAGGTGATGCTACCAGTTTGAATATATGAGATTTTCCTTCCTGTAAAATGTGAAGTCATATTACAGCAAAATTCTACTCTGTGCCGTTGCCTAGAATTAGCTATCAACTCAAAGGTATGGCTAGCTGTAGCCTTGAAAGAACCTGGAGACTCAATGCTGAAAGAAGTCTTTCGGGTATAGGTAAATAATTTTAACACATGTATAATTTGTAAAATCATTTGGGATGCAAACCCCCAAATGGGTATAAGGTGTTCTTTAAATTATTAAATATGATTCAGGAGAAAGGCTGGGTGGTGGTGGTGCACACCTTTAATCTCAGCACTCTGGAGGCAGAGGCAAGTGGATCTTTGTTAAGACACTTGCCTGGTCTACAGAGATAGTTCCAAGACAGCTAAGACTGCACACACACACACACACACACACACACACACACACACACACACACACAACACCTTATTAAAAAAAAATAAAAATTAGGAAGAAAAAAAAAAAGACAGACCAAGAAAAAATGTTTCCAAAAGCTAGAAGTCCCTAAGCCACTGGTAGTGCACAATAATATAACTTGCAGTGAGCCAGCAAACTCTAGGCTATAAACCTTACAGAAAATGTCCAGTTTTTGTTTGTCCTTTTTGTACAGTCTTATTTTTTATTTAGACATAAACTGAAGATTACTTCCTTTTTCTTATTTTATTTAATTATATTCCAAATATTGCCCCCTTCCAGAACCCCCTCAAAGAGTTCTTCACCCCATATCACCATCCATTTGCCTCTGAAAAGATATTCCCTAACCCACCCCCTCACCTCCCATTTCACCACACACACACATCCCCATCCCTGGGGCCTCAATTTTCTACAGAATTAGTCTCATCCTCTCCCACTAAGGCCAGCCAAAGCAGTCCTCTGCTCACACTTACCCTGCTCCACAGACCAGCCCTTTGGCTTTGTTCTTTGGTTTGCTCTTTGGTTTGTAGCTTAACCTCTGGGAGCTCCTGGGAGTCCGGGTTAGTTGATACTATTGGTCTTCCTATGGGGTTACCATCCTCTTGGGCCTTTTCAATCCTTTTCCTAACACTTTTTTTTTTTTGGATAGTTTTATTTACATTTCAAATGTTATCCCCTTTCCCAGTTTCCCCTCCCCCTGCTTCTATGAGGGTGTTCCTCCACCCACCCACCCACTCCAACTCCCCATACTCATATTCCCATACACTGGGACATCCAGCCTTCACAGGACCAAGTATTCAAACATATGAACTCATGAGTGTCATGCTCATTCAAGCCACCACTTTCATTATTCACATACTTACTTGCCATCTTTTATTCTTCTTTGACAAAGTATCTGTTCAAAACTTCTGCCATCTTTACTAATACATATTAATTTTACATATTTCTGGGGTTCTGTGTGATATTTTGATGTGCTATACATGCATGCATATATGGATCTTGTTATCAGTCAAATGCAGTCATATCCCCCTGTTCAACTCCATTAGGTCTCTGGTTGTCAGTGTTCTACTTTTAGAGCGTAGATTACATTTTTATTAGATTCAGATTCTACATATAAGAAAAGCATACAGTTATTTGTCATCCAGAATCTGGCTATTTTCCTTAATAGTACTGATTTCTAGCTGTATGCATGAAAAGAAATTCTTGACTTGACACCATTCTATACTTCCACACAATGACTGTATGTATGCACATGCGTGTGTGTATGTACACACGTATATATGTACACATATATATGTTTGTGTGTATTCATATAAATATGTAAATGTGTTAGATACATTCTTATGTTTTGTAACCTTTTTTATTGGATATTTTCTTTATTAACATTTCAAATGTTTTCCTCTTTCCAGGTCTCCATTCCAGAATCCCCTTATACCACCCCCTCTTCCCCCTACCTCTATCAGGGTAACACACACACACACACACACACACACACACACACACAAATTCCTGCCTCCCCTCCTTGGCATTCCCCTATACTGGGGCATCTAACACCTTCAGGCCCAAGGGCCTCTCCTCCCATTGATGCCTGACAAGGCCATCCTCTGCTACATATGCAGCTGGAGCCATGGTCCCTCCATGTGTAGTCCTTGGTTGGTGGACTAGTCCCTGTGAGCTCTAGGGGATCTGAATGTGTAGAGCAGAGACTGAAGGAAAGGCCATCCAGAGACTGCCCCACCTGGAGATCCATCCTGTATACAGTCACCAAACCCAGACACTATTGTGGTTGCCAAGAAGTGCTTGCTGACCAGAGCCTGATATGGCTATCTCCTGAGAGGCTCTTCCAGAGTCTGACAAATACAGAGGTGGATGATCACAGCTAACCAATGGAGGAGTTAGAGAAAGGACTGGAGGAGCTAAAGGGGTTTGCAACCTCATAGGAAGAACAACAGTATCAACCTTCCCCTAACTCTTACATATGTGTCTCCAACCTCAGTCCAATGCTTGGCTGTAAGTATCTGCTTCTTTTGTAGTCAGCTGCTGGTAGAGCCTCTCACAGGACAGTCATGCTAGGCTCCTGTCTGCAAGTATAACATGGCATCAGTAACAGTGTCAGGGTTTGGTGCCAGCACAATGAATGGACCCCAAGTTGGGTGGGTCACTGGATGGCCTTTATTCAATCTCTGCTCCATTTTTGTCCCTGCATTTCTTTTAGACAGGAACAATTCTGGGTCAAATATTTTGAAGGTAAGTTGGGGACCTCATCCCTCCATGGGGGACCTGTCTATCTACTGAAGGTGGGCTCTTCAGTTTCCATTCCCCACTATTGGTCATTTTGTCTAAGGTTATCCCCACTGAGTCCTGGGAGCCTCTTACATCCCAGGTCTATGGGACTTTGTGGAGGTTCCCCAACCCCACAACCTACACCCTCAGCTGCATATTTCTATTCATTCTCCTGGCCTTCTGGGCTTCTGTTCTCCCATACTGATCTTGCCCTTCTTTTCCCCTCTGCTTTCCCACCCTGGTCTCTCCCTCTCTCTGCCTCCCATGATTATTTTGTTTTCCCCTTTAAGTGGGATTGAAATTCACATTCTCACTTGGGCCTTACTTCCTGTTAAACTTTTTAAGGTCTGTGGGTTGCATCATTGTATTCTGTACTTTTGGGCTAATATCCACTTATCCGTGAATACATACCATGAATTTCTTTGGGGTCTGGGTTACCTCACTCAGGATGATATATTCTAGTTCCATCTGTTTGCCTGCAACATTAATAATATCTTCATTTTTAATAGTGGAATAGTATTCATTGTTGTAAATGAACCACATTTTCTGTACCTTTTCTTCGGGTGAGGGACATCTGGGTTGTTACCAACTCCTGACTATTATGAATAAGGCAGCTATAAACATACTGGATCATGTGTCATCATGGTATGGTGGAACACCTTTTGAGTATATGCCCAGTAATAGCACAGCTGTGTCTTCAGGTAGACTTATTTCCAATTTTCTGAGGAACTACCAGATTGATTTCCAAAGTAGTTGTACTAGTTTTCTATCCCACCAGCAATAGAGGAGTGTTCCTCTTTCTCCACATACTCACCAACATGTGCTGTCACCTGAGTTTTTTATCTTAGTCATTCTGATATGTGTAAGGTGGAGTCTCAGGGTCATTTTTATTTGCATTTCCCTAATGACTAAGAATGTTGAACATTTCTTTAAGTGCTTCTAAGCCATTCAAGAATCCTCTGTTGAGAATTCTCTCTTTAATTCTGTCCAGATTTTTAAAAATTATTTTTAATATTTTTTTATTATCCAGTCATTATCTCCCTCCTAGTCCACCTTCAGACAGTTCCTCATCCCATTCCTCCTCTTCTGTCTCCAAGAGGATGGCCCCCACCTACCACCCCAACCCATCAGGGATCCCCACTCCCTGGGGCCCTAAGTCTTTAAAGGGTAAGGTGAATCTTCTCTCACTTCGTCTCAGCTGAGACCAGGCAGCCCTCTGCTATATATGTGTTCAGCACAGTGGAAAAGCTAGTGTATGCTGTCTGGCTGGTGGCTCAGTGTCTGAGAGATCTCAGGGATTCAGGTTAGTTGAGACTGCTGGTCTTCCTATGGGGTTGCCTTCTTCCACAAATTCTTCCAGCCTTTCCTCAGTTCAACCACAGGAGTCCCTGACTTCTGTCCATTGGTTGGGTTAAGTATCTGCTTCTGTCTCAGTCAGCTGCTTGTTGTGCCTCTCAGAGGGCAACCATGCTAGGCTCTTGTCTGTAAGCACACCATAGCATCAGTAATAGTGACAGGCCTTGGAACCTCCCCTTTAGATGGATTCCAATTTTGGCCTGTCACTGGACTCCTTTCCCTTAGGATCTTCTTTGTTTTGTCCCTGCAGTTCTTTTAGGGAGGAACAACCTGCAGTTCTTTTAAAGAGGAACAAGTCAGAGTCAGAGTTTTTGACTGTAGGATGGCAACTTCACCCCTCCACTTGATGCCCTGTCTTTCTATTGAAGGCGGACTCAACAAGTTCCCTCTCCCCAATATTGGGCAATTCATCTAAGGTCCCTCCCTTTGAGTCCAGCATCCTAATTTGGGCCCTTAAACTTGTTAACCTTCTTTCCTTCTTGGATTGTATCCTGGGTATTTTTTTTTTTTTTTTTGGCTAATACCTAATTTATTATTGAGTACATACCACACATGTCCGCAAGTCCTTTTGGGTTTTAGTTACCTCACTCAGGATAATATTTTCCAGTTCCATGCATTTGCCTGATTTCTTAATTGGGTTATTTGGACTTTTGGAGTTTAACTTCTTGGGATCTTTATATATTTTGGACATTAGCGCTTAATTGGATGTAGGTTCAGTGACAATCTTTTCCCAATCAACATGTTGAAGTTTTATCCTATGGACAGTGTCAGTTGCCTGACAGAAGCTTTTCATTTGCTGAGGTCTCACTGGCCAATTGTTGATCTTAAAGTCTGAGCCATTGGTCTTCTGTTCAGGAAAATTTCCCCTGTGCCAATGCGTTCAAAGCTATTATGTAGAGGTCCTTTATCCACTTGGACTTCAGCTTTGTATAAGGTGATGAGTATGGATCAATTTGCATTTTTCTACAAACAGATAGCCAGTTAGACCAGGACCATTTGCTGAATATATGTTCTTTTTTTTCCACTGTATAATTTTGGCTACTTTGTCAAAGATCAAGTATCCATAGGTACATGGGTTCATTCCTGCATCTTCAATTCTATTTCGTTGATCAGTCTGTAAGTCTTTGCACTAATACCATGTGGTTTTTATCACTATTGTTCTATAATATTCTTGAGGTCAGAGATGGAGAAAAAATTGGAGAGATCCTATACTAGTAACTTAACAGAACACTTGAAAGCTCTAGAACAAAAAGAAGCAAATACACCCAAAAGTAGTAGACCACAGGAATTAACCAAACTCAAGGATGAAATCAACCAATTAGAAACAAAGAGAACTAACTATACAAAGAGCCAACAAACCAAGAGCTGATTCTTTGAGAAAATCAACAAGGTAGATAAACCTTTAGCCAAGCTAAGTAAAAGACTCAGAGACAGTATCCAAATTAACAAAAATCAGAAATGAAAAGGGAGATATAACAACAGAAACTAAGGAAACTTTTAAAGAAATCATCAGATCTTGCTACAAAAGCTTATAATCAACAAAACTAGAAAATGTAGGTGAAATGGCTGATTTTCTAGAGACATACCACACACCAAAGTTAAGTCAATATCAGGTAAACAATGTAAACAGTCTCATAACCCCCAAAGAAATTGAAACAGCCATTAAAAATCTCCCTACCAAAAACAACAAATACAAACAAACAAACAACAACAACAACAACAAAAAAAAACATCAAGGATAAGATGATTTTAGTGCAGGATTCTACCAGACCTTCAAGGAAGAGCTAATACCAATATTCCTAAAATTATTCCACAACATAAAAACAGAAAGAAAACTACCTAATTCATTCTATGACACCACAGGTCATACTGAAACTGGAAACACACAAAAAAACAACAAAGAAAGAAAACTTCAGACCAATTTAGCTTAGGAATATCAATGTAAAGAATACACAATAAAATTCTTTCAAACTGAACTGATAACACAACAAACTACCATTCACCATGATCAAGTAGGCTTCATCCCAGGGATACAGGAATGGTTCAATATATGAAAACCCATCAATATAGTACACCATATAAAGAAACTGGGAAAAAATTACACAATCATCTCATTAGATGCAGTAAAAAAAGAGGTGTTGACAAAATACAACACCTCTTCATGTTAAAAGGCTTGGAGAGATCAGGAATTCATAGCACATACCTAAACATAATGGAATCAATATACAGCAAACCAACATCCAAAGTCAAATTATATGGAAAGAAATTTGAAGCAATCCCACAAAAATCAAAGATAAGACAAGAGTGCTCACTCTCTCCCTATCTATTCAATATAGTACTTGAAGTTCTAGCTAGAACAATAAGACTACAAAAGGAGATCAAGGAGATACAAATTGGAAAGGAAGAAGTTAAGGTATCACTATTTGTCAAGGTATCACTATTTGAGGATGATATAATAGTATACATAATCAACCCCCAAAATTCTTCCAGAAAATTCCTCCAGCTGATAAACAACTTCAGCAATTGGCTGGATATAAAATTAACTCAAAAAAATCAGTAGCCTTCTATTACACAAATGATAAATAGACTACAAAGAAATTAAGAAAACAACGCCCTTCACAAGAGCCACAAATAATATAAAACATATTGGTGTAACTCTAACTAAGCAAGTAGAAGATCTGTATGACAAGATCTTGACGTCCCTGAAGAAAGAAATCAAAGACCTCCAAAGTTATAAAGACCTCCTATGGTCATGGATCAGTAGGATTAACGTAGAGAAAATGGTCATTTTACCAGAAACAATTTATGGATTCAATAGATTCCCCACCAAAATTCTAACATAATTTTTCACAGACATGAAAAGAGCAATTCTCAACTTCATATAGAAAAGCAAAAATCCGGGATAGTGAAAACAAGTCTCAACAATAAAAAAAAGTATTGAGGTATAACCACCCCTAGATTTTAACTCTTAATTTATTATTCAATATTTAGAGTCTGAGAACCAAAACTAATTTTTTTTAAAATTTTGATAAAAATGTCTTCTGATTTCAGACACTTACAGTGAAAATTCCAAACCCCATAAGAAATATGCATGTAATTATATTACTATATAATAAATGCAGTGGTGAGATGAAAAGGAATCAGCTTTAAGAGAAAAGTCCAAGAATTTTAGTATATAATGATGCTATTTGTTCTACAGCTCAAAATGAGATACAATATAGCACAAACTTTGATAATCTACATTGCAGGAAGTTTTGAAAAAAGCCTCAAGCAATAGACTGATGGCATGAGTCGTAACAAAAATGTCTGAATGCTGCACTGTGATTATCAAATTCTGTGCTTAATATGAGCACCATCATCCCCAAATAGGGTCAAAAGTTTAAAGGGAACATTATATGAAATTAGAAACGAGAGAAAGTTATAACTAACTAGGTCGGAAATGTTCAGAGTATCAAAAACGAAAATGTCTACGGAAATGCAGGAAAATGTCTCCAGCCAGCAAAGGGTTGACTCCATAAAATCTGATTATTATAAAAGATGGCATTGCAGAAATTAAGCAAGAAAATTATTTCTGGCATTTAAAATCTGAAAATAAAGATAACTTACCTGCCCAAAAGTTTACAAAATTTATATCCTATTTATATTAAAGCAATTATCAGAGCAGTGACTGGAAACACTGTGCTAAGAAGGATCCTTACTTAGTATTTCATGTCCATTTTTTTTTAAACTACATATTACACCTCCAACTTCCTCTTAGGAAATTTCTACAATATTGTTATTTTAAAACCTGTTTTGTGATCTCTTGGTGCTCAGTAGTTTATTGCTTCTGATAAGTTTAAAGAATATACATCTCAGTATTTTGTTTTGTTTTGTTTACTTTTCTTTTTAAAAAATTCTTTAATCCCTTTTTACACTCCAGTCTTCATGTCCATCCTGGTCCATCCCCTGACTGCTCCCCATCCCATACCTCCTCCCTCAGTCTCCAAGAGGATATCCCTACCACTCACCTCTACTCTACCAGACCTCCTCTGGAGTATTAGGCACATCTTCTCTCACTGAGGCCAGACCAGACTGTCCTCTGCTGTATATGTGTTGGGGGCCTCATCAGCTGGAGTATGCTGCCTGTTTGGTGGCTCAGTGTCTGAGAGGTCTTGGGGATTCAGGTGAGTTGAGACTTCTGGTCTTCCCATGGGGCTGCCCTACTCCTCAACTTCTTCCAGCTTTTCCCCAATTCAACCACAGGGGTCCCCAGCTTCCATACGTTGGTTGGGTGCTAGTATCTGCATCTGACTCTTTCAGCTGCTTGTTATGTCTCTGAGAGGATAGCCATGCTAGATTCCTGTCTGCAAGCACACCACAGTATCAGTAACAGTGTCAGGTCCCAGGGCCTCCCCTTGAGCTGGATCCCAATTTAGGCCTTTCAATGGACCTGCTTTCTCTTAAGCTCTTCTTCATTTTTGTCCCTATAGATCCTTTAGATGGGAACAATTCTGGGTCAGAGCTTCTGACTGTAGGATAGCAACCCCATCCCTCCACTTGATGTCCTGTCCCTCCACAGGAGGTGAACTCTACAAGTAACCTCTACCCACTGTAGAACACTTCATCCAAGGTCCTTCCATTTCAGTCCTGAGAGGAAGAGGGGTACATCTCACTTTTTAAAAGAAACTATTTTATCGAAAAAACTAGTTTAAAAAGCATGTAAGAAATTATGTTTTTACTACTATCTACTCATATGCTTCAAGAAATAATGTGTTTTAATAATTTTAAAATAGAAATATTGGATATAATTAAAATATGAAATATTCTTGTATTTAAGAAGTTTAACCTGGTATCTTTGATCATTGATAAGCTATACTGGCCTACCCAAATAAATAGCATATTGTTTAGTGCTTTAATTCATCCCAAAGTCTACTTTGGCAACTAAAAATAATATTAAAATCTAAATGTCTTTCTAAAACTGAACCTGAGCATTAGTCAGTTTACATACCACACACTGAACTTCTAAACTCCTGTGGACTAGAAACTGTCCACATGTTAGCAAAAAATAATTCATTTTCTTTTCAGAAGACCCATCTACCAAAGAAAAGGAAAAACTAAGTGCACTTTGTTCATTTTATTGTTTCCAAATTTACCACTTTAAAGTATAACCCAAAGACCTGTACAATGTTTCATTCAGGATCCTGATATAGAACACAATTTATCTATATCATTTAAATAAGAATATTTAATGTAGCTACTACAAACAAAGGCAAAACTGGGGTTAGATTATCAAAAAGCCAATATAGGGACACCACAGTCCAAATAATATTTAGAAGCTGGTACATGCTTTAGGCCTATAGTAATTAATGCCAATATCAAGACATTGAAAGTTGGAAGGATAGTGAACTAAAAGCTGTCCTCTCTCCTCATTTTTGAAACTCATGGAAAGTAGGGAATAGGGGTTAAAAGGACATAGGTATTTTGTGTCAGACTTCTGAAGCAGAGATCATGAGAAAGATGAAGAAGAGAGACTCCTGGATAAAAGATGGATCAAAAACAATTACATGAGAAAGTAACTCAAGAAGACCAAAAATATTCCCAGAAATTAAAAAAAAAAAAAGTGTTTCTGAAGTCAATTCCGTGAAGAAATTAATAGAATAATATCTCTTAAAATACCTCATTCCAAGTCGGGCAGTGGTGGTGCACGCCTTTAATCCCAGCACTCAGGAGGCAGAGGCAGGTGGATTTCTGAGTTTTAAGCCAGCCTGGTCTACAGGGTGAGTTCCAGGACAGCCAGGGCTACAGAGAAACCCTGTCTCGAAAAACAAAAAACAAAAAACAAAACAAAACAAAAAATACCTCATTCCAGCACTGTCACATAGACAAGCTTTTCCCAAACTGATCCAAACTAAAATTCAGGGATGGCTACTTATTTACACACACACACACACACACACACACACACACACCACATATGGCTTTAAATGTGTGAATTTAGTATTTTTACCGCTATACTTTATAAGTTTTGTGTGTCTACAAAATAAATCCTTACAAGTTTTGCATCATAAAATGAGTTATGATCTCCAACCTTTTGTAATAATGTTTTTCTTTAATTATTATTAATTTAGAAATATATGTATATGTGTGTAATTGCATGTGTGAAAATATATAAATACAATTTTCTTGGTGTCATTTTGTTGTTTGTGTCTTTATGGTTTCAGGACTGATAACTACATATGGGATAACCAACCATATGACTCACACCTGTTTGAGGCTATTCTCCTTCTCTCAGCAGTCATTATTTGCCTGTAGTTCTTTGTCTAGGGTGGGACCACATGAGACCTTTCTGTTTATGAATTACTATGTCAACTGATATTTTAATTATTCATATCAAGTTTATTCAGCAATTTACAACAGAAACAGTCTCCTGGTTTTAATGGTGTGAAAGTATTTATTTCTTGTGTTTAATTAGCCTCATTGGGTTGAACTTTTCCTTCTAGTATCCTCTGTAGGGCCAGGTTAGTAGAAAGGTATTGTTTAAATTTGGTTTTGGCATAGAATATACTGGTTTCTCCATCTATAATGATTGAAAGTTTTACTGGGTATAGTAGTCTGGGATGACATCTCTAGTCTCTTAGAGTTTGGAAGACTTTTGTCTATGCCCTTCTAGCTTTAAGGATATCAAATGAGAAATCAGGTGTAATTCTGATAGGTTTGACTTTATATGTTACATTTCTATGTTGGCCTTTTCCCCTTGCTGCTTTTAAAATCATCTGTTTATTCTTTATATTCAGTATTTTGATTATTACACAGTAGCAAAATGTTCTATTTTGGTCCAATCTATTTGCTGTTCTGTAAGTTTCTTGTACCTTTATAGGCATCTCTTTCTTTAGGTTAAAGAAATTTTCTTCTATTATTTTTTTTTAATGTGAAGTCATTCATGTTTAATAAAAGATTTAATGACTGAACAAATTAAAAATGCATAAAGCAATAAAGGGCAACAGCTTCTTTTTCATGTTTTCTGGAATGTACATTTGGTTTTCTTTCTTTTTTTAATTACAAATACATTTAATTTACAACAGTTTTAGGATACACATACTTCAACCATTGATTAAAGACAAGCTCAATTGTGCATACTAATAAGACAGATGTACTTGTTTATTTTTACATAAATAATGTATATTATAAATATATATAAAGCTGAATATTATATATCTCAGAATGGATTTCCATCGGACATTTTAAATACTTGTTCATTATTCATCAATACTGCCACGTATGTGGTACAAAATGACAGCAGTATGTTTACAGCCATTTAGAAATTGTTCCCCAGTCACAAGCCAAAGTTATTTTAATACTTTTCCGTATTGAAACTCAAGTCAGCAACTCAAAAAATTCCTATTAAATATTATAGCAATGTAATTCAGTTTGATAAGTACATATTGAGGTGTGACCTTGAAAACTATTAAAGCACTATCTTCCAAAAATTAAACAATTACCATTTTATAAAAGCAGAAAACTTTTGTATGTCATGCAAAAACAATACAACTCATTCCTGTAATGGTCCTAAGTCTGAGCTTCTATTATTTTTTGAAGATATTTTCTGGGCCTTTGAACTGGGAATCTTCATCTTATTCTGTTTCTATTATTCTTAGGTCTGGTCTTTTCATAGTGTCCTAAATTTTCTGAATGTTTTGTGTCTTGAACATTTTAGATTTTCATGTTCTTTGACTTATATATTGATTTTTTTCTATCATATCTTCTACACTTGAGATTCTCTCTTCTATATCATGTATTCTGTTGCTGATGCTTACATCTGTAGCTCCTGTTCTCTTTCTGAGGTTTTCCATTTCCAAGACTGCCTCAGCTTGTGTTTCCTTATTGCATTTCCCTTTTCAGGTCTTGGACAGTTTTATTCATATTGTTTACCTATTTAATTGTACTTTCTTGTACTTCTTCATATTTATTTGGTTCTTCTTTTAATGCCTCTACCTGTTTGAATGTATTTTCATGCATTTCCTTAAATGATTTATTCACGTCCTTTTTGAAGGCCCCTATCATCTTTATAAGATTAGACTTAGTATCCTCTTCTTTGTGTTTCAGTTTCATTAGGGTATCCAAGGTTTGCTGTAGTAGGATAGCTGGGTTCTGGTGGTGTTATATTGCTCTGAGTCTTGTTGATTGTGCGCTTATTCTGTCATTTAGGCACCTGGTTTTTCTTGGTGTTAGCTGGATGATCTTGATGGCAGTAGGACATCTCAGGAAGATGGAGGGAGTTTGGGGCCAGACAATGGAGGTCAGGGTACCTGGCTGCTCTGACTGTGCTTCAGGCAGATCCTAATCTGCAAGCTGTGTCCCAGGTTTAACAACTGGGATGGCTGGTGAATCTGACTAGGATGGGATTGGTCCAGCTGCATTTGAAGCTGGTCATTTTGGGGTGTTGGCTCCTTGCTGGCAGGTCCAGGAGAGAGGAGAGAACCTGGTCCAGCCGGGTCTGTCCAGGGCTAAGCGGGATGGCCTGTGTCAATGGCCCAAAAGAAACACACCAGAAGTCTTGTCGAAGCAGGAACTCAACTTTATTGTATCAGTCCCTCACTTATATAGAGAAGGCAAAGTGGGTGGACACTTAGGTATGGGAAGAGATGACGTAAGAGGGAAGAAGGGTAATCAGTAACTGACAGGGCCAATAGCAAAGCTGCACATCTGCAACAGCAGGGCACAGGGAGGACCAAACAGGTCTTGCTGAGTCACCCCTATACCGAAGTGACTGATACAGGTCTCAGAATTCGAGCCAGGCTCCAGTTTGTCCTCAAGACCCAAACCAGGGCCAAAATAGGACCAAATACTACCACTGCCAGGACCCAACCCTCTTGCCCTGAGGACAAAGGGAAGGGGGGAACACCTTCAGCACCACACAGTTGGGGTCAAGTTCAGGCTGTGCCCCCCAGGGCCGAGCCCCTGCCCAGAGCCGCTGTAGCCCCAGCTTGGCTTGGCAATGCGGTGTCTAGTGCAGGAGGGCAGACAGGCAGGTCAGCAAGGAATTGGGGCTGCTCCGGACAAAGCTGCTCTCACTTCCACATTCCACTGTGAACCTGGGGTCTCTGCACACCCAGGCCAACCTGGGCCCTCACTTTCCTGTCCCTATGGCTGGGGTTGCCCCAGGCTGCACACAATGCTCCCTGTCCATGTGCAAGGGAGGCATGTCCTGGAGAGCCGGGGCTGCTGGCCATGGCTTAGACTGTGGGTGGAAGGGTTCTCCCCTGGTGTGGGAGGGCACAACAGTGCCTGGGTCCAGCCACAGCATAAGCCCAGCCCCACCGAGCTGGCACACCCTCATACTCAGCAGTCCACAGGGGGCATTAGTCACCTGGGAACCTGGGCTCAGGCCACCTGCCAATCACTGCCCAGGGAGGAGGCAGGAGACAGGCTCAACATTTGGGACCACCAAAGGTTTTCATGGGGAGGCAGGATGTTCTTGTCCTACAAGGCTCCTCTGGACTGAAGAGCAAGCCCAAGAGCTAGACAATGGGGCTAAAGGGGACTTGCACCACTCATGCCTACAAGCATGGGCTAGATCTAGGCCCCCTGAACACATGTAGCAGATGAGAAGCTTGGTCTTCATGCAAGTCCCCTAACAACTAGAAAAGAGCCTGTGGCCTGCCTGCCTGTGAATCCTGAGCCCCTAAATGGACTGCCTTGTCTGGCCTTTGTGCAAGAGGAGATACCTAGTCTCACAACATCTGGATGTGCAGGGCTGGGGAAATGGGGTAGGGTAGTTTAGTGTGGGGAGTGTGATACCCAGAAGGTGACACTCAAAAGTGAAGCGGAAGGTAGGATGGGGAGAAGACTTGCATTGAGGAGTGGAAGGGCCAATATTGGGCTTTAACATGAATAAATAAATAAATTTTAAAAAGAGAGACATAGTCTCACAAAATAGCTCTTGTTATTCTGAATTTACACACACACACACACACACACACACACACACACACAAAGCACCTCTATAATGTTCCCTGAATATACAGAATCTCTTGCTTCAGACGGTATCTAATAATCTCTATATGTTACCCTGCTGTATTTTCTACAATATACTCAACTTGCCTTAAAGAAAATCTTCTTTGATGAGGGATGATAGCTTAACTTATCTGTGGATATAAGAGTAAAGTTTAGAATATAGTTACAGAATTTTATTGGTCTATTCAAGTGGATGTTGTATACTCTCTTTTAAGTTTATTATGTCATTTTCCCTATGTATTGAGCTAGGTTTCTAATAACCAATATGTTGTTATAATTATTTTTTTACCTCACTAGTTAATTATATTTCTACTTGTGCAGGTGTTGGTTACCACCAATATGTAAGTGTCACTATAGCATATTCATGGATTTTTGCTATGTTGATCATTAATATGATTCATAGCTGAGTAGGACTTGTAGTAATTTCTTTACTCCTTTGAAAGCTTGTGTGAGACTTTCTGATACTCTGGAAGCTAAGCCTCAGTGAGGAAGCTTTTGATTAGATCTAGTTCAAATAACCTAAGTCTTGTCCTAAATGTGTAGTATCTTCAGCAATAGGGTGTTACCTTTGAGAGAAATCCCAAGGGTAATAACAATAACCATTATTTTTTTGAGAGTCGCTTGGACTACCCTGAACAAGGACTTAAAAGGAGGTTTCTAGTACCTGGTATTGTTTTTTATTTGTTTGTTTGTTGGTTGGTTAGTTGGTTCATTTGTTGGTTTTGGAGTCTTTGTTGTTGTTGCTGTTGTTGTTGTTGTTGTTGTTATTGTTTGTGGGGCAGTGATCTGGCAGGCAGTCTGGCACACCGGTTGAGCACAGGCAAACTCTGGGAGACCCCACGAAGTAATTCACAAGGGACCGCAAATGTTATGCTGAGGCTCCCTGGAGGCCTTTTGGCTTCAGCCATGGTCACATATCATGCCCCAGTAGAGGCATGGCCACACAGCCCCAAGCCATCCCCATGTTAGTGAGACACCTGGAGGCTTAGCCATGCCCCTTCCCAGTTACTATATCTGCCCTGTCTCTCTGGGAGAAGCAGAACGTACAGTTCCATCCATGTCACTTTCCACATTATGAAAATAAACCTCTTAGAATTATGGACTGTCTCTTCATCTGGACCCGCTGTGGGAAGTGAGGGATTCAGCCTTCGATTAATGAGCTGCAGCTAATCTCTTATTGTGGGAATCCCAGTGCTCCTAGACAGTACCCATTCACCCAAGCCTAAGCAGCTAGCCGGGCAACCATAGCAGCCGAGACCCAGTCCTGGTGGGAATCCCAACTGTGCTCTAGATAGCCGTCTGTGGCACCCTGGAGCCGTTGTGGTGCTCTGGGCTAGAGAACCCATGGAAATGGCTGCCACAAGTTCCCTGGGAATGGCTCCTCCCCGCCCATGGGCAGGGCCCGCAGAGGCTCCACACAGCCCCCCAACCTGCCCATCGGACTATGTGGGAAGATGCTTGGCCACTTCCTGTGTGTCCTGTCTCACCCAGAGCCGCAGTGTCCTGGGACAGACACGTGGGGCTTTGTTCTACCACGCCAGATCATTCCCAACAGTTGTTGTTGTTGTTCATCTCTGGTTCTTATTTATTTATTTACTTATTTATTCACTTCACATCTTGATCACAGCCCCCTCCCTTCTCTCCTCTCAGCTCCACCCTCGTACCTCCTTCCCCAATACTCCCTCCTAGAGAGGCTCCTCATGGGTACCAACTGGCCATGACACATCAAATCTCAGTAGACTAAGTACACACTGTCCCACTGAGGCCAGACAAGACAGCCCAGTGAGGGGAAAGAGATCAAAACACAGGCAACAGAGTAAAAGACAGCCTCATCTCAAATTGTTAGGGGACCCACATGAAAACCAAGTCTCTGGTTCTCATGTGAAATGTCAACCCAAGTTTTTTAATTTCATTTGATATATAATTTTGGATAACTAAATAAAAATAAAATGATCCCCTGAGGTTTTGTCAAATGGCAGTGTTGTTATTTGTCCCTCCTTCCTCCTGATCTTTTCAATTTTGATGCATTGTAGCACTGTGCTTACCAAACTTCTTGAATTTTAAAGTAGAGACAAGGTTCTTGCTAATAAAATACAAGCATAAATTAGAGTTTCTGTTTAAGGCAAAAGACTTTAATAGCTAGTGCATACTATTCCAAATTCCTTTCTCCCATTATACTGTGGACATAGATTGCAATGCGCATTTCTGAATGACTCTAAAAATCAAACCTCCCTCTTGGCCTATACAGAGCTGATGGCAAGAACAAAATAAAAAAAATCTTCACTATGTTAGGCTCCAGATCCTTAAAGATAGATTTTTTCCTTGCTGTTCAAGCCACTGATAGACTTGCTTCCTTCCGCAAATAAGACAGCAACTGGCATCACTTTTAGAAACATGATACCTTATTTTCTAGAAATATGCCTCTCTAAAGTACTACTTCTGTGATTTATGGTGACTTTTCCTAAACACCTTTGGCAAAAAAGTACTAGTTTATGCTATTCAAACTATTTCCATCTATGTATCCACCAAAGAAAACTAAAATATTGTTAGCAAGAAATAATATTTCCTCAATCACTCTGAAATAGGTTTCCAAACTGTTCTGTATTCCTTGACAAATTATTGACATTAAAACCTCCATTAAAAATAAAACACAAAAATTAGATTGTTTGAGGGCATGTCTTGATTTTCAATAGCAAGAAAACGTATATGGTAGAAGAATATGTAATAAAAATCAATTTCTTCAGATGATGAAACTGTCAGATAGATCTCATGAGTGCATTCATATGAATGAAAGTCATTTTTACTGACAATGAAATGAATAAGAAACTACTTTTGGTGGGAGAATTGGTCCCATTTAAAATATTATAATAAAAAGCTCAAAGAATCTAAAATAAGATTTTATATCTTCATTTAGTTAAGCACATCCCTTACCCCATACTCATTTGTGCTAGCCTTCATTTTGGGCTCATCTTTAATTAATGAGATTTATATTTAAACATACCTATTCCTTTTTATCACTTACCTTTAGGCTTGGTTCAGTTCAAGAGTGCCATACCACTTAGTTTAAGAAAGTTTATATCATGTTTACTATGGTCAAATGACTACTCTATCCACTCTTTAATTTTCAAAACCACCATAAAAACTATGTGCTAATATCTCAATCTTTACTTTGTAATCCTGGAAACTGAGTTTCAGGTATTATGGGGCTTTTATCAAAGCTCACATTTAAGTTATTCTCCCTCTGCCCTACTATAGCCATTTGCACAAGCCCATCTCCTTTTTTATGACTTCTGAAAAACTGAAGAACATCTCTGTACTAGGGACCCCATAGTTGCCACACTTGGCTATACCCTCCTTCCCTAGAGTACATACTGTCTTTCACCCTCAGCACCCTCTTCTAGCCTATTTCCATCTCCTTTTAACTTGTTGACATTCTAGGCCTTCAAAAGGTAATCCTAGTTCTGCCTTTATCAACTTTAGTAGAGCTGGATGTTAATTCCTGTTTAAGTGATCTCCATAATCAATCCCTCTCACCATATTAGCCTATTACCCATCAAATTCCTTACTCATTGCACTAATCTAGTACAGTTTTCATCTGAACACAAAGTTCCAATCAGAACTTAATATCTAAGAGAAATCAGTCTGAACCCCAAAATTCAGAATGATCTCAAGACTAAAACACAAGCATAGTTCTTCTAGTATACAACCTATCAGACTTGGGAAGCAGCAATCAGAAAACTGAACAAACACCCAGCAAAGTTGAGAACTAATATCTATGCCAACAAAACCACAGATGTCATAACTCTAGATACTTAGATCCCAGCACATAGACAAAAAGAAAAGAAAACAAAAACGAAGATGAGAACATATGTCTCCTTCAGAAGCCATCATCCCTACTGCAATATATGATGAGAAAACTAATTTAGTTATATCATAAAACAAAGTCTTTAATTTAGCAACTATGAATATGTTCAAGGATATTAAATATGTTATGAATTGGTGCCTCAATGAAGTTCAGTAAAAATACAAACACCTGAATGAAATAAGAAAAATAATGCAAGGGATAAAAGTAGAATTTAACAAAGAAATTGGATCACTAAACAAAGCTTCAAACTGAAATAAATCTAGAAATGAAAATTTCACAAAACTAAACAGAAGCTCTGAGTTAAGCTTTCCCAAAACAAAAGAAAACATGGAAACCAGAGTTTCAGGGTTTTTTGTTTGTTTGTTTGTTTGTTTGTTTGTTTTGCTTTGTTTTTCGAGACAGGGTTTCTCTGTGTAGCCCTGGCTGTCCTAGAACTCACTCTGTAGACCAGGCTGGCCTCAAACTCAGAAATCCGCCTGCCTCTGCCTCCCAAGTGCTGGGATTAAAGGCATGTGCCACCACTGCCCGGCTAGTTTCAGGTTTTGACAATAAGGTAGAAGAAATAGATAGCTGAGTCAAAGAAAATGTAGAGGCTTCCTAAAATATATGTATATCAAAATGAGTATAAATGGAATTATTATATAATAGGGGAGGCAATATTCAAACTAGATGTTATATGTTCCTAAATAAAAGCCCTGGAATGGGTAATGTACTTTTGAGTTGTTGGCCAAGTGTTGTATATTTGCCCCAAACATAGACAATTATCTATACAATATGTTACCCATCAGATCCTGGATTTCAAGCCTTATTGATAAGAATACTACATACTTATATCATTAAATGTCAATAAATTGAACTGGTGCTCATTTTTGAAGAACCATACTTACCCTACTTGGAGTTATCATGATGGGATATACTCACTCAGCTACAAACCTTATGAACAGCAATAGTGATTTGTCTGCAAGTTATTCCCACCTGTGTAATAGTAGCACAAATGTTATGCACATTCCTAACCACATTTGACATAGGATTAAGGAGTACTGATGAGTTAGAACCTGTATCCTTCACTGTTAATGAGGCCAAGAACCTGAGACTAGATGGCCATTGACCTTAAGGGATAAGTGAACATAGCAATAAAATTACTCCTGAAGGCATATTTCTATAACTGTAGATCAGTATATAGAAGAACGATCATCAGAGAAGTTTCTTCTTGCAACAAATTGTAATTAATATAGAAATCCTCAACTGGATCAGAGTGATCTTAGTCACAAATATTAATTATACAATAATTGAAGTTTCACATATTTCCCTATAAAGAACTAAACAAATCCAGCTATTCTTTGCCACATGTTTTGTTAACTTTTACATCCATCACATTTATAGGAATATTTTACCATATAGACAGCATTTTGTAGATTCTATATATCACAGAGAAGATGTAGTATTTGTTTTTCTGAATGTACCTTTTTCATTTTACAGAATATTTTAATTATGTTTATTCTATAACAAATAATAGCATTTAATTGTTTTCCTACCCCTTACAAATATCAAATTTTGTTTTTTCACCCATTGATAGACTAGTAGTCTGATTACACAACAAATAACAAGATTTAAGTATTTTATTTATATATGTATATACCTATAAATATGTCTATATAGATACATATATATAATAACATATTTTATCTGTTCACTCATTGATGGATATTTAAGCTGATTCAGCATCTTAGCTATTGTGAACACTGCAGTACAACCATGGGCATACAGATACCAATTTTCTATGTTAATTTTGTTTCTTTTTGACATATATTCAGAGATAAGATAGGTGTTTAATTTTAGAGCTCTTTCTTTTTCTATTACTCTTAAAGAATCTTTGCATTGTTCTTCATCATGGCTGTACTTACTAACATTTCTAACAATCAAGTATACAAGTTCATTCTTATAAAATCATTGCTAGCATTTTTTTATGTCTTTTATATAACCATAATAACTGGGATAAATGGCACATCAATGAAGTCTGAGTTTATATTTTGTGATGGCTAGTGCTATGAAATATTGTCATATATTTGTTGCCATATATATTTCTTCTTTTGAGAAATGTCTATTCAGATCATTTTTCCATTTCTGGTACTTAGATTACGTGGGTTTTATTGTTAAGAGTTTTTTTGTCTTATTTACTATCACTGTCAGATAGGTAGCAACAATTTTGTCTCATTATTTAGGCTGTTTCTTCATTCTGTGTATTACTTTCTTCACTGTACAGAAGTTTTTAGTTTGATATAATACATTTGTTAAAGTTCACTTTTTCTTTCCAGAAACTCACTGTCTGTACCAATGTCTTACAAAGTCTGCCATGTGCTTCTGTCTAAGAGTTTCAATTTTTCAGATGGTACATTTAAGGCTTTGATCCATTTTTAGTTCAGTTTGTACAGGGTGAGTAAGAAAGATCATTTTCTTCTTCTGTATGTGAATATCTATCCAGCTTTTGCAGTATCATTTATTGAAGGGGCTGTCCTTTGCCCAATGCATGTTTTTGGTGCTTTTGTGGAGAATCAGTTGGCTGTAGATACATGGATTTATTTCTGGGATCTTTATTCTCTATTCTGTTCTTTTGGTTGATATGTCTGTATTTATGCCAATATCATGCTGTTTTGGTTACCATGGCTCTATACATCTTGAAATCACATATTGTGATGCTTCCAGCTTCATTCTTTTTATCCAAGATTGTTTTGATTATATGATATCTTTTAGGCTTTCTTATGAGTTTTAGGATTTTGGTTATTTTCTAGGTCTGTGAAGAATGTCATTGGTATATTAGTGAGTTTTGCATTAAAGCACGGTATTTAATACTAATAGTACTAATTAGTAAATACAAGCTTTTCATCATTTCTAGCTTGCCACAGTCAGTTGGAATGAATTGGATTTTTTCAAGGGTTTCCAAATGTAAAGGTAAACAGATGTGTAATGGTCAGAACAGTATACATAGTAGACATGATAGCAAAATGATGGGAACTGTCATGCAGAACATAAACTCTCTCCAAACCAAGCTTTGCTGTTTTATGAAACACCATTTTTAGAAAATGGTGTCATCAAGAAGCTCCTCACTGGCTTTGCTCAGTTACAATGTTTGGGCATAATTCAACTCATTTGTCCCTTTAGTGAGAAAGATTTCTAATACTTAAAAGTATAATTTCTCTTTAAATCTGACAAATGCTTTCACTAGTTAAAGAAAAAAAATCTTGTTTTCTTTCTTTCTGTGATCAGACAGCTGGTAGACAAAGAAAGGAAGAATAATAAGTTTTAATTATACCTTTCAAAGCCCAACAGATTTGAAAGCTATTCAGGAATTATATGTGAGTTTTCTCAGCATTAACTTATGGGTGTTTAACAGACACTAGTTTTTATTCTTTAAGGTGAGATGGCTAGAATTGGGAATTGAGCCATGATAATAATCTTTTTTCAAGATTTGCAAGTGTTAATAATGTTTATTTTCCCCAGGAATTTTTTGTGTCTTCCTTCCTACTTCTCTTTTCTCTTTTCCATATTTAAGAATGTCTCAAACAAGTAACCAACATTTTAAATAATCATGAAGCTCTTCTTCTCCAATTATATAAAGTATCATCAGTTGCCAAAACAGAAAGCACACCAAGCAAAACTATGGGGTTATAATATCTTTTCCTTGAGACAAATTGTTGGGAAAAACAACCAAAAGAGACAGATATTGATGATATAAACAATCTTTTGTAAATTCAGTGGTTGACTTTTAGCGGAAAAACATATTGCATCTATTGATTATAATGTTTAAGATTCTGGTCTGAATGTAGATGTCAGAAAGATTACTGAACTGGTCATTCTAGAATCATTCATACATTTTTAAGTTGCTAATAGCACAGTGCTATAGAGACTAGCAAAAAGAGATTTACTCCTCATTAGAGTCAAGTAAGCTGAAGAGCTTTTTGCTTGTAGAGTCATTGCATGATAGATAACATATATTACAAGGTATAAAGAACAATTATTGCTATGTATGTTTTGTCTTTGTTTTTCTTACAAAGCCTATAGAATTCAGTAATGGGGGTTTCCATCATAATGGCTTTGTTATTTCAAATCTTTCAAAAGCACACCTGTAAAAGTTATAGTAGGAAATGTTTCTCACCTTGCTAATACCAGAAAATGGGAATTTAATTATAGAACATGAGGTCTCAGTGAACACCTAAATTATATAAATTATAATACAATGATTTTCCCCCAACCGAAACATATATATTGACCATTGTGCATGCATAAGAATAATTTTATAAAAGCTAACAAAACCTATTAAAGATGTCATAATCTAGCTGTATAACATAAAAAAGAAAAGCTACACTGAAATTTGGCATTATCTTTTTCAAACTTCCCAAAATCCCAAGAAGCAGAGTATGAAAAGAATTGCCTTCCATTTGTGAAAAGAAAGAAAGGAATATCTAGTTTTTTCTTAGGCTACAAAAAGTAGGATTACCTCAACAAAATTAAGCATGAGTAAACCAACATTGCTTTGGAAACCAGCCAAGTACTGATGAATTGGCATACATGACTGCCTGAGCAATGGCAACCCAGAAGTACCAAGCTTTTGTACCAAATCAATACTGGATTCACCCTTACCAAGTAAGGTTCTGTGGGAAATTCCTGGGCCCAAAGACACAGTTTGTGCTCATGGAACTCTATATCAGGAGCTGTAAAATGAGGCTACTGTCATCTTCTGGTGAAAATGAATCTATGACAGGCCCTACTAATTCAAACTAGAGCTGAGATAATGGGTCTAGATTCAGCTCCAGATTTTATACTTTCAGGATCACATTCAGGTCTAATAGACCAACTCACCAGTATAGCACATACACACCTAGATTTTAGGTGAGCCTCTATATTGTCATACTCTAGGATAGATTACTTTGTTTCAGTTATCAGTCTTGATTTTGTGACTAAAGGCTCAAGACCAGCTCTTTCAAGCTTAGTATCTATACTTGCCATTGTACAAGGTCAGTCTCAAGTGTCCTACTTCCTGGAAGATCCAGGGACCAGGTAAAAGTGTCACAGAAATCCCCACAGACTGATATTAGAATTATTTGTTGTGTTGCTGTCCTCTTAACATGCTTTAATTTTCCTTTAAGAACGTTATCATGAATTGACATTATTTTGCATTATGTATTAATTTATCATGTATTACTTCTACTGAACAATGGGCTTCAAATGAGGAAATATCAAAAGCCCTATTCAGCATATAATAATTGGTAAATGTGTATGTATTGATTAACTGTTTAGTAATTGATATTTCCTAACCCTCAAAATCTTTTAATGAAATGTAAAACTCTCCAAATACTTAATCATTTCTTTCATCTTAGTATGCAACCTCTCACAATAAATTTTGACATGTTTGTTGCTAACTTTCTATGGCATTTTTTGTTGAAATAACATTCATATGATCAAATTTCATATCCTGTTTTTATGCCCTCAAAAAATCACCCATTTCCCTTAAATACAGCAATAATAGAAAAGTAAAATATGTTTAATCCTACCTACAAAATGAGGAGCTTATATAAAGTTGGTGAGCTATGAAGTGATCTTCTGAAGTACTATTTTTAGTTTTATACTAAACAGGAGAAATTTTAATAGAGTCATATTCAAAAGACAGGGAATCAAAAGAAGCTAATGTAGAGAATTAAAACCACAGTGGTAGAAGTAATGCTAAGTAAAGAAATTGAAGCATGGAGGAAAATTCTCTAATCAATCTCTATAAATACAACATTGTGCTCCTTGAATAGTTTGATCTCTCAGAGACCAGAGATGTTTTGTCAAGGAAGAAAGTACCAGATGAATTACTGGAATTAATATCACTCTTATTAGATAGTCATCAAGTAAGTCTGTGAACTAAAAATAATTATGAATTGTTATAACATTGTCAAAATAGATGGTTTCATGGTTTGTTAAGATCATAATTGGTATGGTTCCATATTTATTATATATGTATTTCTTTAATTTTAATCTCTATTTCTCCATTCCCTTCCGTCTTTACTCTCTCCATTTTCTTCTCTCTTTTGACTAACTCATTAACAGAAAAACAAGAAAATGTAGACATTGGCAACCTGGACTAAATCCCAAGAAAGTGGACTAAGGAAGGAAAACAAACATTTTGACAAACTTTATTATTAAAAAAATCTTATAAATCACCACACTGCTGTGGTTTGATCATTTGCTATATATTATAATGCTAAATACCAGCTCCCAAGGCCTGGTTGCCCCCAGGAATGAGAGAGCCTGCATGTACTTAAATGATACTATGTAACCTTGCCATCCTGATTGATGAATAAAGATGCCTAAAGCCAATATCTGGAAAAAGAGAGATAGAAGAAGTTTGGGTTTCTGGGCTTGGGGTCTGGAGAGAGACTACCAGGGAGAGAGGGAAGAAGCTGGAGAGAGGAAAGATGCCATATGGCAGGTGAGTTATGCAAACATGGCCATGAGGGCTAGGCAATTGGCCCAGATAGAAAATTGTAAGTTACAACTCAGGATTATTGATAGGGAAGTAGACATAACAGTGTGATGGTTAGATATCTGCCCCGGTTTAATGCTGATTAAAGCTTATTAATAATATAAAAGTTTTGTGTCTTTTATCTGGGAACTGAATGATCAAAGGTGGGTTAGAAACCCCCAATAGAAAGTAAATATGTAGTTCAACACCACATACCAGAAACAAGACTCAAAATCTATATATCTCAATTAACTTCTATGTATTAAAAATAGACATTATGAAACTGTGGAGCTTTACATTGGATTTTATACTTTCATTGTCAAATATATTTGCACTCACTCATCCACCACCAAAAACAAATAAAGAAAACCTATGAGAAAGTTAAAAATAGAAAATTTGTTATCTTTATATAATTTTTCTTGGAAAACATATTTGAAAAAACTAACAATCAAGTATTTCTACATTTTCAGGTAGAATTTGTGTTATGGTTTGAACACTTGCTATCTCTGTGATCTTGGACAATTTACTTAATCTCTCTGAACTTCCTTTTACTAAAAAAAAATGTCAGTGAGATGAAATGAGAGAGAGAGAGAAAGAGAGAGAGAATTCTCTGGGTTGTTACGAAGATAAAATAATTACATAAAGCAATAGTGGTGAGAACAATAGACAAAAACGATGGCTTTCTTTTCACTCTTTCATTTCCTTCAAAATTGTCTTTGGACTGATGTATTTTTAAATTTTATTTAATCCCTTTTTTCTGCACTCAAGATTTTTATCCCACTCCAGGTCCATCCTCTGACTGTTTCCCATTCCATATCTCCTCTCCACCTCCTGTCTCCATGAGGATGCTTCCACACCCCGACCCCTACCCCATCTGACCTCTAAACTCCCTGGGGCCTCCATTCTCTTGAGGGTTAGTTTCATTTTCTCTGACTGAACCCAGACCTAGCAGCTCTCTGCTATATATGTGTTGGGGACCTCACATCAGCTGGTGTATGTTACCTGGTTTGTGATCCAGAGTCTGAGAGATCTCAGGGGTTCAGGTCAATTGAGAATGCTGGTCCTCCTACAGGATCGCCCTTCTCCTCAGCTTCTTGCAGCTTTTTACTAATTTAGCCACAGGAATCAGCAGCTTCTGTCCACTGGTTAGGTGCAAATATCTGTGTCTGACTCTTTCAGCTGCTTTTTAGATCTTTCGGGGGGCAGGGCAGTCATGCTATGTCTCTTTTGTGAGCACTCTATAGCCTGAGTAATAGTGTCCGGCCTTGGGGCTTCCCCTTGAGCTGGATCCCACATTGGGCCTGTCACTGGACCTCCTTTTCCTCAGACTCCTCTCCATTATTATCCCAGCAGTTTTTTCAAACAAGAACAACTCTGGGTCAGAATTTTGACTGTGGAATGGAAGCCCCATCTCTCACTTGATGCCCTGTCTTTCTGCTGGAGGTGAGTTCTGCAATTTCCCTCTCGCCACTGTAGGTCATTGCATGTATATAAGTCCTGAAAGTTGATAACTATCCTAATTTCAAAGTATAGGAGTTTGTAAAAGTTGAGAATTGTGTATCAAAAAATATCTTCTTTCTCTACTTTGTTCTTCAACTTTTAGTTACTTCTTTAACCTTTATGATGACAGATTCCTTATTTATAAATGGAAATGATCACATCTATCTTAAGAAGTTGTTGTTTAATGGAATAAGTAAGTAAAGGGCACTGACTAGCCTCAAAGCTTACAGTTGGCAATAAATATTAACTACTTTATACTATACCTCAGTTGTTTATAGTAACATTATGTTTATAATTAGTCATCATTAGTCCACACCAGTCTTTCCTAACTTTACCTTAAGAATTTAAAAGTAATCTGCTTTTTATTTAAATAAAATAAAATATGATTAGACAAAAACAAGTCAAAATAGAATATAACAAACTGAAGTTAAGGAGCCCAAGTGAAAGCACAGAAAACATAGATCTACTTGTTTATACCCTTAGGAAACCCTTAAATAAACAAAACTGGAAGTCACAATATATGCATGAAGAACATGTAGGGTAAAAATATAGAAATATTATCAAAACAGCCTTGACACAACAGTATAAGACAAGGAATCTCCAAATATACCATTGAATTAATTTTCTATTGGCTGTATACAACTGGGTATGAGACCTAGGCTTAAGAGTAGTTTGTTTCCCTGGAGACTCCTTTGGAGAAAATTAAACTTTTATTTGCAAGTTATTATCAATTTTAGATGACTTCTGGGTTAGGGACAAAATTTTGTGTTTACTTCTCCATTCAGCTCCAGGACACCTTCTGGTATAGGACCACAAAAGCCCATTTAACCCTTGTGAATACTGCCTCAGTCTCTGTGAGTTCATAAGTGTGTTGGTCCAACTTTGATGCTTACACTCTTTCTGCCTCCTCTTTTGCAGGGTTTTCTAAGCCCTGAGGTGAGAGGTTTGATGGAGACATCCCATTTAGGGCTGAGTGTTCCAAGGCCTCTTACTCTCTTCATGATGTCTGGCTGTGGGTCTTTGTATTTATTACCATCTGCTGCAAGAAGAAGCTTCTCTGATGATGGCTGTGCAAGGCATTGATCTATAAGTATACCTGAATAATATCATCAGAAGGCTTTTATTGCTATGTTCCTTTACTAGAGCATTAACATTTGGTATTCCTCAAGATTGCTGGGCTAACTAGTCTCAGGTTCTTGGTCACCCAAGCAGTGTTGGGTTTGGCTTCCATTTGTGGAGTAGGTCTTAAGTCAAAAACATATTGGTTGGTGTAATTGTCACTGTTCTATTCTGTGAAGATACAGTATGACCAAGGCAACTCTTACAAGAGAAAATGTTTAATTAATGGGTGTGCTTACAGTGTCAAAGGCTTAGCCCATTATTATCAAGGCTGAGAGCATAACACAGGCAGACATGGTTTTAGAGAAGTAGCTCAGTACAGAAAGAGAGAGAGAGAGAGAGAGAGAGAGAGAGCGAGAGCCCATGTTCAGTGTCAAACTCCCTTCACAAGACTAAATCTTGTCATTTTTCTAATCATTTCAAATGATTCCACTCCCTGGTGACAAAGCTTACAAACATGAGCATATGAGGGCCACTTTTATTCAAAGCACAACAGTTGTTTACTCTCAGAAGCTTTGTGCCACAACTGCACTAACATATCTTGCAGGAAGTATAGCCTTATAGATGGAAGGGTTTGTATCTAGATTGGTCTTTATGTTTCTTCTTTGGTAGCATGTACCAAGAACAAGTTTCTTTTCATGTGGTCTCTTAAAGACTATGGTTACATCTCTACCCCACCATTTCTATTTCATTTACACTCATTGCTAGGAAGCAAAATAGAACGTGTAAATGGTATGAGTAAGGCAATATCTTGGAATGATTTAAATTTGGGAAAACGTAAAACATGCCTTTAATAATTATAAGACTTTATCATGACCTTTTTCCTCCCAGAGTGTATGAAATAGAATGCAGTTTTGTAATAGCTTCTCTTTAGTGAGTAACAAAACAAAATTTTGATTAGTTAAAGATAGAAACAGACTGCTATAGTTCAATAATAGCCACCTAGAAACACCACCAAACCAGGATGAGTAGCTTGGCCTAGGAAAATATAGTCATTGGCATCAGTGGGCAGAATTAATACTGCTTGACACTATCATCAATAATGCTCAGAACTGAGTACTACCAGTAGAACTATTGCCATTTTATTATTTTAGACTATAATCAGGTAAAAGCAAGCTATTTCCATACTAGGTAATTTTGAATAGTTATAGCTTATTTTTATGTAGTTGTAGTTTCATATTTCTCTTCCCCTGGCAATATAGTTTGCTCTTCCAGTCACAAAGGGATTGAAGAAATATTAAAATCCCCTTATCTCTTTCATCTATATATTTCTATCTTTTATGTTTCTAAACTTTAATGTTCTTTATTTCTTCACTATATTATTCATTGAATCAAGGATAATAAAGTTTACTCTGTTTGGGATTGTCACAGCCAATGAGCTTACCAATTAAACAAGTTTATTATAATTCTCCTGTTTAATGAAAATGAATAAATAATTATGCTTTAGCATCATAACTTAAATATCAAATGAGTATAGCCATTTTAGTAGAAGTTGAACATACAATATAAGTAAAAAGAGAAGTAGATTTAAAGGTACTCTGGTACCATAGCTAACATTCGATATTAACATGATTCATGGTTGATAAGCAAAAAGTACTAAGGAAAACAAGGCATTTAACCGGTAAAGAGTAAAAGATATAGTAATCATATTTAAACTGAAGTGTGAAACAAATAGTAGTTGCTTAGTGTTAATGAGTGCACAGAAAGGAATATGCAACTTAGAGAATACACAGCATGCTGTTCAATCACTGAATGTTTTACCATTAGAAATTCAGTACAACAGTTGTTCAATTTTCATTTGTTAACAGAACCTGCTCTTCATAAACAAAAATTATTCAAGCTCAGGAGTCCACTTACTCATGTTTCATCTAGGAAATCCTTAATTATGTTTTGTTTTATTCCATCTTGTAGACTGAGTTCATCTGAATGATAAATTAAAAGGTAGAGGGGATTATTAAATTATTTATAGCCAAACATAACACCCCCAAAATTCTAAATTAAGAATTCTTAATATTCTTAAGGACTCTATGGAATGGCAAAGCTCTATTTCACTAAGTAAAGAGCATTTGTTGATGTGACAGTAAGGGAAAGGAAAACAAATGTGATCTGCTGTTGAGAGAAAAAAGAATACAAATTTATTGAGGAGCCACAGAATTAAAAAGTATGCTACTTGATTGTCTAACATTCTTCTTTTATATTATTTTTAAAATTTATTTTATTTTATTCATACTAGTATACTGTAGCTGTCTTCAGACACACCAGCAGAGGGCCTCAGATGCAATTACTGATGATTATGAGCCATCATGTGGTTGCTGAGAATTGAACTCAGGACCTGTGGAAGAGCAGTCACTGCTCTTAGCCACTGAGCCATCTCTCCAGTCCTGTACTATATTTACTTAATATTGACAATTAAAAATTAAGATACCAAAAGTCATTTTAAAATAGTTTTTCTTGCTTAGAATGTCTATATGATGCATGTTCAAACTTTTCACTGCAGTTCTATTCACAAAAGTCAGAAATTGGAAATACCCTAGATGACCTTCAACAGTTGAATGAAGAGTGAAAATATGGTACATTTACACAATGGAATATTAGCCAGGAATTTAAAAAAAACAAATCATTAAATTTACAGGTAAATGCATGGAATGAGCAAAACCCATCCTGTGTGAGGCAATCCAGAACCAGAAATACAAGTAAGACATAAATACACTTACATGTGGATATTAGTTCTTCAATCAATAATAACCAAGCTACAGTCTGTAGAACAACAATGGCTAAAAATTAAAAATTACAAAAACAAATACAAAACAAAATTAACCCTTTATTTAAAAAAGGTAAAGTGACAGCTTCATAGTACTTTGTATATTTTTTCTTTTTTCTTTTTTGATACTTTATTTACATTTCAAATGTTTCCCCCTTTCCAGTTCTCCCCTTTGGAACCACCCTATTCCCTGCCTCTTGCCCAGCCTCTATGAAGCTATTCCCCCACCCACCCACTCTCTTCTTCACTCATTGGCATTCCCTTATACTGGGGTATCTAACACCATCAAGCCCAAGGGCCTCTCCTGCCCTTGATGGCTAACAAGACCCTCTTCTGCCACATATGTGACTAGCACAATGGGTCCCTCCATGTGTATTCTTTGGTTGGTGGTCCAGTGTCCAGGAGCATCAGGGAATAAATCCAGTTGATATTGTTGCTCCCTCCATGGGGCTGCAAAATCCCTCAGTTCCTTTAGTCCTTTCTCCAATTCCTCCATCTGGGACCTCACACTCAGCCCAATGGTTGCTGTGAAGTGAATCTTGGGTATTCTGAAAATTGGGCTAATAAACACTTACCAGTGAGTAGATACCATGTTCATTCTTTTCTGACTGAGTTACCTCTCTCAGGATGAGATTTTCAAGTTCCACCTAAGAATTTTATGAAGTCATTGTATTTAATAGCTGAGTAATATTCCATTGTGTAAATCTACCACATTTTCTGTATCCATTCTTCTGTGGAGGGTCATCTGAGTTATTACCAGCTTCTGGCTTTTATAAATATGGTTGCTAGGAACATAGTGGAACATGTGTCTTTATTACATGTTGGAGCATCTTCTGGGTATATGTCCAGGAGTATAATAGCTGGATCCTCAGGTAGTACTATGTCCAATTTTCTAAGGAACTGCAGATTGATTTCCAGAGAGGTTGTATCAGCTTGCAATCCCATCAGCAATGGAGGAATGTTCCTCATTCTCCACATCCTGATCATCATCTGCTGTCACCTGAGATTTTAATCTTAGCCATTCAGACTGGTGTGAGATAGAACCTCAGGGTTGTGTTGATTTGCATTTCCCTAATGGATAAGGATGTTGAACATTTCTTTAGGTGCTTCTCAGCCCTATGAGTTTCCTCCTTCAAGAAATCTCTGTTTAGTTCTGTAACCCATTTTAGAAAGGGTTATTTGGATCTCTGGAGTCTATCTTCTTGAGTTCTTTGTATACATTGGATATTAGCCCTCAATTGGATGTAGGATTGGTAAAGATCTTTTCCCAATCTGTTGGTTGCCGTTTTGTCCTATTTACAGTGTCCTTTGCCTTACAGAAGCTTTGTAATTTCATGAGGTCCCACTGTGGATTCTTGATCTTAGAGCATAAGCCATTGGTGTCTTGTTCAGGAACTTTTCCCCTGTGCCCATGTGTTCAAAATTTTTCCCCACTTTCTCTACTATTAGATTCAGTGTATCTGGTTTTATGTGGAGGTCCTTGATCCACTTGGACTTGACCTTTGTACAGGGAGATAGGAATGGATCACTTTGCATTCTTCTACATGTCCACCTCCAGTTGAACCATCACCAATTGTTGAAAATTCTGTCTTTTTTTTCACTAGATGGTTTTAGCTCCTTTGTCAAAGATCAAGTGACCTTAAGTGTGTGGGTTCATTCCTGTGTCATCAATTTTATTCCATTGGTCTACCTGCCTGTCAATACCATGCTGTTTTTTTTAATCACTCCTGCTCTGTAGTACACTTTGAGGTCAGGGATGCTGATTCGCCCAGAAGTTCTTTTATTGATGAAAATAGTTTTTGCTATCTTGAGTTTTTGGTTATTCCATATGAATTTGAGAATTGCTGTTTCTAAGTCTATGAAAAATTGAGTTGGGATTTTGATGGAGATTACATTGAATCTGTAGATTGCTTTTGGCAGGATGGCCATTTTAACTATATTAATACTGTAAATACTGTATTAATACAGTAAACTGTATTAACTGACAATCCATGAGCATGGGAGATCTTTCCATCTTCTGAGGTCTTCTTTGATTTCTTTCTACAGAGTCTTGAAGTTCTTGTCATACAGATCTTTTATTTTTTTGGTTATAGTCACACCAAGATACTTTATATTGTTTGTAATTATTCTGAAGGGTGTCATTTCCCTTATTTCTATCTCAGCCTGATTATCCTTCTAGTATAGGAAGGCTACTGATTTGCTTGAGTTAATTTTGTAACAGGTTGCTTGACTGAAGTTGTTTATCAGCTATAGCAGATCTCTGGTGAAGTTTATTGGGTCAATTAAGTATACCATCATATCATCTGCAAATAGTGCTATTTTGATTTCTTCCTTTCCAATTTGTATCCCTTTGACCTCCTTTTGTTGTCTGATTGCTTTAGCTAGAACTTCAAGTACTATATTGAATAGATAAGGAGAGAGAGCAGCCCTGCCTAGTCCCTGATTTTATTGGGATTGCTTCAAGTTTCTCTCCATTTAGTTTGATGTTGGCCACTGGTTTGCTGTATATTACTTTTACTATGTTTATGTAAGGTCCTTGAATTCCTGATCTTTCCAAGACTTTATCACAAAGGTATGTTGAATTTTATCAAATTCATTTTTGGCATCTAATGAAATGACCATGTGTTTTTTTTTCTTTGAGTTTATTTATGTAGTGGATTACATTGATGGATTTCCGGGTATTGAACCATCCGTGCATCCCTGTGATCAAGCTTACTTGATCATGGTGAATGATCATTTTGATGTGTTCTTGGATTCGGTTTGCGAGAATTATATTGAGTGTTTTTGCATCAATATTCATAAGGGAAATTATTCTGAAGTTTTTTTTTTTTTTATTTTGGATCTTTGTGAGGTGTAATTGTGGCTTCATAGAATGAATTGTGTAGTGTTCCTTCTGCTTCTATTTTGTGGAATAGATTGAAGAGTATTGGTGTTAGTTCTTCCTTGAAGGACTGATAGAATTCTGCACTGAACCCATCTGGTCCTGGGCTTTTTATGGTTGGGAGACTTTTAATGACTGCTTCTGTTTCTTTAGTGGTTATGGGACTGTTTAGATGGTTTATCTGATCCTGACTTAACTTTGGTATTGGTATCTGTCTAGAAACTTGTCTATTTTCTCCAGATTTTCCAATTTTGTTGCATATAGGCTTTTGTAGTAGGATATGATGATTTTTTAAATTTCCTCAAAATTTGTTGATATATCTCCTTTTTCATTTCTAATTTTGTTAATTTGTATACTGTCTCTGTGCCCTCGGGTTATTCTGGCTAAGGGTTTATCTATATTGTTGATTTTCTCAAAGAATCAGTTCCTGGTTTTGTTGATTCTTTGTATAGTTCTTTTTGTTTCTACTTGGTTGATTTCAGCCCTTAGTTTGATTATTTCCTGCCTTCTAATTCTCTTGAGTGTATTAGCTTCTTTTTGTTCTAGAGGTTTCAGGTGTGCTGTTAAGCTGTTAGTGTATGCTCTCTCCAGTTTCTTTTTGGAGGCACTCAGAGCTATGAGTTTTCCTATTAACACTGCTTTCATTGTGTCCATAGGTTTGGGTATGTTGTACTATCATTTTCATTAAATTCTAGGAAGTCTTTAATTTATTTCTTTATTTATTCCTTAACCAAGTTATCATTGAGTAGAGCATTGTTCAGCTTCCATGTGTATATGGGCTTTCTGTTGTTGTTGTTGCCATTGAAGACCAGCCTTAATCCATAGTGATCTGATAGGAAGCATGGGACTATTTCAATCTTCTTATATCTGTTGAGATCTGTTTTGTGACCAATTATATGATCAATTTTGGAGAAGGTACCAGGAGATGCTGAGAAGAAGGTATATTCTTTTTATTTAGGATGAAATGTTCTACAGATATCTGTTAAATCCATTTGGTTCATAACATCTGTTAGTTTCACTGTGTTTCTGTTTAGTTTGTGTTTCCAAGATCTGCCCATTGATGATATTAGCATGTTGAAGTCTCTCACTATTATTGTGTGAGGTGCAATGTGTGCTTTGAACTTTAGTAAAGTATCTTTTATGAATGTGGTTGCCCTTGCATTCTGGATATAGATGTTCAGAATTGAGAGTTCTTCTTGGTAAAATTTTCCTTTAATGAATGTGAAGAATCCTTCCTTATCTTTTTTTATGACTTTTGATTGAAAGTTGATTTTATCTGATATTAAGATAGCTATTCCAGCCTGTTTCTTGGGACCATTTGCCTGGAAAATTGTTTTCCAGCCCTCTCCTCTGAGATAGTGTTTGGCTTTAACAAGGAGGTGTGTTCCCTGATTGTGGCCAAATGCTGTGTCCTGTTAATGGATCCAGTCTGTCAGTCTATGTCTTCTTACTGGGGAATTGAATCCATTGATGTTATTATTTATTTTTGATGTTGTTTTTTGTTTGCTTTGATTACTTTCACAGGGCAGTGGTGGTGCACACCTTCAATCCCAGTACTTGAGAGGCAGAGCTAGGTGGATCTCTGAGCTCAAGGCCAGCCTGGTCTACCGAGTAAGTTCCAGGACAGCCAGGCCTACTCAGAGAAACTCTGCCTCAAAAAAAATCCCCCCAAAAGATTACTTTCTTGCTTTTCGTAGGGAGTAGTTTCCCTCCTTGAGTTGGCATTTTCCATCAATTATTCTATGTAGGGCTGGTTTTGTGGAAAGATACTGTGCAAATTTGGTTTTTATCATAGAATATTTTGGTTTCATCATCTATGATAATTGAGAGTTTTGCTGGGTATAGCAGCTTGGGCTGGCATTTGTGTTCCCTTAGAGTCTGTATGAAATCTGCCCAGAATTTTCTAGCTTTCATAGTCTCGGATGAGAAGTCTAGAGTAATTCTGATACGTCTGCCTTTATATGTTACTTGAACATTTTCCCTTACTGCTTTTAATATTCTTTCCTTATTTTGTGTATTTGGTGTTTTTGACTCTAATGTGGCAGGAGAAATTTCTTTTCTGGTCCAATCTATTTGGTGTTCTGTAGGCTTCTTGTTTATTTGTGTTCATCTCTTTCTTTACTTTAATGACATTTTCAAGTTTTCTTCTAGAATTTTGTTTACAATAGTTACTGATCCTTATTTATTTATTTATTTATCTATTTTTCATACTTTGTTTACTTTTCAAATGTTTTCCCCTTTCCAGCTCTCCCCTTTGGAACCTCCCAATTTCCTCCCCCTTCCCCCTGCCACTATGGGGGTATTGTCCCATCCACCCACCCACCCACTCTCATCTTCCCTCCTTGGCTTTCTCCTATATTGGGGGATCTAACACCCTCAGGTCCAAGGATCTCTCCTCCCCTTGATGGCTAACAAGACCCTCCTCTGCCACATATGTGGCCAGCACCATGGGTCCCTCCATGTGTATTCTTTGGTTGGTGGATCAGTCTCCAGGAATATCTGGGTTTCAGGCCAGTTACCACTGTTGCTGCCTCCCTAGGAACGCAAACTCCCTCAGTTACTGATCCTTTAAGTTGGGGATCTTCACACTCTTCTATATCTATTATCCTCAGGTTCTGTCTTCTCATTGTATCCTGTATATCCTGGATGTTTTCGGTTAGGATTTTTTTGCATTTTGTGTTTTCTTTGACTGTTGTGTCCATGTTATCTATGGTATCTTCTGCACCTGAGATTCTCTCTTCCATCTCTTATATTCTGTTGGTGATGCTTGCATCTATGACTCTTGATCTCTTTTCTAGGTTTTCTAACTCCAGGATTGTCTCACTTTGTGATTTCTTTATTTTTTCTATTTCTATTTTCAGTTCTTTGATGGTTTTGTTCATTTCCTCCATCTGTTTGATGGTGTTTTCCTGGGATTCTACCTGTTTGATTGTGTTTTCCTGTAATTCTTTAAGGGATTTTTATGTGTCTTCTTTAAGGGCTTCTAGTTGTTTACCTGTGTTCTCTTGTATTTCTTTAAGGGAGTTATTTATTTGCTTCTTAAAATCTTCTATCATCATCATGAGATGTGATTTTAAATCTGAGTCTTGCTTTTCTGGTACTTTGTATATCCAGGACTTGCAGTGGTGGGAAAGCTGGGTTCTGATGGTGCCAAGTACCCTTGATTTCTATTCCTTATGTTCTTGCTCTTGCCTTTCACCATCTGGTTATCTCTGGTGTTAGATGGTCTTACTCTCTCTGACTGTAGCTTGTCTTTCCTGCAAGTCTAGGTGTCAATTCTCCTTGAAGACCAGTTCTCTCTGAGAGGAATTTGGGTTTGGAGAGTTTTGGTACAAGGTCAGCTCTGGGATGCAGGCAGAAACCAGAAGGATCTAGTCCCCAGCTGTCCTTTGGTTCCTGTGTCCTGTTGGCTTTGCAGGGGTCCCTCTTGACCCAATGAATTTGAACAGAAGTGGTGGTTTTGCCTGTGCTTGAAGGTGTGTTGGTACTCCTGGTATACCAGCTCTCTCCTGGCACTATTTAAATATGGAGCCCTGTGTCACAGGATCTGCTCCCTGGCCACTGAAAGAAACCAGAAGGCCACTCCACAGCCCCTGTGTCCTGGGGATTCCAGGTGGGTCCCTCTGAACAGACAGACTTGCCTACACTCCTGGGAGTCTAGCTTTCTCCCAGTGCTATTTGGTTATGGATCCCTCGTGACCCAAGCAGTGGTCTCCTGCCACAGATGGAAACCAGAAGGCTCCTTTCCCCGATTGTTCTTCATTCAGTCTCTGTGTCCCAAGGATTCTGGCCAAGTCCTGCTGAGCAGTGTTGCTCCTCTTAACCCCTCTCACAGGCTTTTCCACACTCCTTGGAGGCTAGCATTCCCCCAGAGCTATTTTGCTATGGATCCCTGGTGGCCCAGGCAGAGGTCACCTGCTGCAGATGGAAAGGGAAGGCTCCTTTCCCCAGCTGTTCCTCAGTCCCTGTTTCCCAAGGATTCTGAGCAAGTCCCGCTGAGCAGTGTTGCCAGCACTTTATATTTTTAAGAAAAGAAATATGTGTATGTAATATAAAATAAAAATTTTACTCTACTTAAAAGAAATATATTCTACAAAGTAATGAAGTTCAGCCTCTAAAATTATTTTGTCTAGTTGGTGCATAATAATACAGTAAATAAAATATATTAAGGACAACAAATTATGGAAAAACACTCTTTAAACAATATAATAAGAATATTAAAGAAATCTTGGCTTTCCTAGGTAGTAGTCATTTGTTACTCTTTTAAATTTAAGAGTGAATCAGTTTAGATATTCTCTTACCTATGTCTAGAGTATACCACTGCAAATCTTATTACTGCAAAGACAACTTATTTCACCATCTAACATACTGCAGGAAAGTAAACTAACTTATAAAGAGTTCTATGGGAAATAATAGTAATTTTTGGTAAACACTTCCTGAATATTGCTCTGAATCCCATTTGTATTTTCCCAATGATCTAGGTTCCATTGCCACAATACTGGTACAGACTGACTTTGCAGCAATCAACTTCCAAATTGTCCTCAATGGAATGCACTGTGGACATAGTTCCTTATTTTGTTTATGATTGTCTATACGACCTTTTACAGAATCTAAATTTTAATTCATTCAAACAGAAATAACCATTTCCAACGCTATTACATTTTCTTCTCTAGAAATTTAGTAGTAAGCTCAAAATTTATTCTCAATGAAGTACCCTCCTAATGTAATCACTATTCTCTCTGCACTTCAATAGCATCTTATTTGTACCATTTATAACCCTTAGCACATTTTGAATTTCATTAGAGTTACTCATTTACTCAAAATGTACTTTAAACATCACCAGTGATCATTAAGTATTTATTGACTTAATAAATGAGTGAATATTTTTCAAAGGCCATTAACTATGCTTACATTGAACTAGTTCTCTAGAAGAGACCGACTGCTCCTCTAATTCAGGGAGAAATGAGATATCAATGTCAAAAAACAATAACAGAATTTTTTCCAGGAGCAGGCATTCATCTGGAAAAAAAAATACTCGTAGTATAATTGAATCTGTATGTGGAGGCTTAAATGACAATGACTGTCAAAAACCCATTATATATATATATATATATATATATATATATATATATATACATATATATATATATGAATGTATTCTTTTTTCAGAATCTAAAGTACAACATTGGATATTTTACTACAGCAGAATAAAGACAACTTAGAAAATAATCAAACATAATACAGAATGGTAAACTAATTTATAAAGTGTAAAAATAACAGTATCTTTTGATAAACACACAATAGTTTGTTGACTTAGTTAGACAATATGTGGCTTTGTTAAGGGAGGTGTGTCAGAAGGGAGGATGGACTTTAAGGATGTCAAATCTCACATCATTATTACTGCCTCAGTCTCTCTGATCCCTACTCGTGGATAAGAGTGTAGGTTCTTAGGTACATCTCTAGCTTCAGGCCTGACTGTCTCATGCCAGGTTCTCTGACATGATAGTCATGGAGTCATCCTTTGAAACTGGAAGCTGCCAATAAATGATTTCTTCAGTTAGCTGCCTCGATCATAGTGGCTTATCAAGCAATAAAAAGAATACAACTAAAAGAATGTGATAATATTAGTTTGATAAAAATTGCAAAATAACAATCATATTTGAAGATAGTGGTACTACTCATATTTTTATATATTGATATAATAATGCATATAAATCTTCATAGTGAGGAATTACTAGCTAAGGTAGGTAGTATATTGTGGCCTGTGCAAGGTACTCAGGCTTTCTCTATTTCATATATTTACAAATATCCTTAGATATTACAGATACACAGCTGCATTTTTTGCATTTCTGGTCCTATTTATCTTGAAAATCTATAAACCAACTGTAAGGGGTCTTCTGAAAGTAAGTATCTACTATAATGTTTATTTTTATAATTGGTTTTAAGGTTTATTATCAAAGATATTTTACTTCCAACTAATTTTTCCAATAAAAAATAACAAGCCAAACTCATATGTGCCCCGCAAACTTATAAACAAATATATTTTATTTCAGTTTTCAATATATCTTCTTCCTAAAACTAAAGATTGTCATACAACTGAAAAGTAGCATTAAAAGTGATAACAGCTTTAGTTTTGTAACTAGCTTATAAATTTTAGGAGGTTAGAGGAGGTGATCTACCTCATCAAAACAAAGGTGGAATCTCCCCTTCGGATTGAATTCACTTACTATAATATGTGGATGCTAGATCAAGAATAATCTATATTGGTCATGTATGTTGAGCTACTTTTAATAATAAAGTGATATTTTTATAATGGACCATGATGGTGCAACAATTATCTTAAGCAATAACAACAGAGCACTGGACATACATTAGAAATGAAAGCAAAGAATTTCCCAGTGAAGAATGTGAATACGTAACTTCTAGGCTATATTGTCTCATCAAAGTCACTTTGCCTGAAAGGACTGAATTTTGAAATAAAGTTTTAGAAAGTTGAAGATGATACAATGCTAAGGAAAGGAAAATAACTTGTTTTAGGCATTCCAAATAGATGGTGTATGTAAGCAAATTAATGCTAAAAGGGCAGAAAGTAAAATATTTCAAGATTATAGTAAAATCTGTCCTAAATCATTGTCATCCTTTTCACCATCACTGTCACCATCGTCTTCCCCCTTTCTCTTTTTATACCTCTTCCTCCTTCTCTCTTTTCTCCTTCTCCACCTCTTCCTCTGCCCTCACTACTGTTAATTTTCTTCTTCTCGGATCCTTTAAGACATAGCCTGATTCTATAGCCTAGACTGGTTAGAAATTCACCTTGTAGCTTTAGCATACCTTGAACACATAAAATTGCCAACTGCCCAAATAACAGAATACCAGCACGATCCATCACACCCATTTTGAAATATTCATTATTTGGAAATAACTGAGGACCTAAAATGGGAAATAAAGGCTGTCAGACAGAAAACTTGCAACTGGAGAAAAGATTAAAAATTCATAATAAAAATTTCCTATAAGATATGTTATATAAAACATGGGAGAATTTAGGGGAAAGAAAAGGCAAATCTCCTAAAAACAGTAATTTTCTGTGGTAATGAAGAGTTTGTGTTTATGAACTTTCAACTTTATCTTGAAGAATAGTTTGCAATTTTATTCTTACTATGTTCCCAAGCCTTTTATTGATAATTTACATATACTAACTGCTGTTTTTCTACAACAAAAATTTCTTTATTTTATAGAGAAATGGAGACCAGACATTCTGCTAAACAATTTACATGGATTATCTCATTTATCACTGTAACAACTTTGTGAGATATTTGCTGTGATTTCATCATACCTTACTGATAAGATAATAGAATCATCAAGAGCTTAACAACTTTGCTCAAGGGCACAGAGCTAATAAATGTCCTAGTAGCAAATCAAATCCCAATTTGTTTGGGGCTCTCCCTCTCATCTATTATATGACATTGCCCCTTCCCTACCCCACAACCCCATCCTGGGAAGTAAGCAATGGTGAGAATCTGGTGCTATTGAGCTCTTCTCTAATAACACAGAGATTTTAAAGATTTTTTACACATCATGGAGAGTATTCTGAGATCAATAGGAGGTTTTACAAAATAAGCATCAAGCTACAACTCCTCTAAGAAGATACCCTGAGGCTACATTCCTCCTTCAACTCACACAGAACCACGTTGCTTTCAGGGTAACCAACACATGCAAAATCCAGCCCAAAGGCAATCTAGATATTCCACTGATATGCAATAGAACAATTTAACACTTACTTGGTACATTTCTTCTTCAATACTCTCCACAAACCATTATGTTTAGTGTTTAATCCAGCATTATTAGATAAGTAATTACTATAAATCAAAAGGAACAAGTATATACATGTTTTGTGCCTTTCATCTCAGAACTCGGAAGCATATTACAAATAATCAGTTAGGCTTACATCCACCTATTTTGGTAAAAGCTTCTTCAGATATATATTACAGTAGAGTAAACTGAAAGGCAAAATCACCTAATAACTGACCACGTAAGGACAGACACATGAACCAAAGGTGTCTTGGGTTCCAGTCATGTTCTATCCCTTATCCAACTTATATATTTAGTAAGTTTCTCAAATCTATTATTATTGTTTTCCTTACCAACTGGATATTTAATAACCATTCTAAAGTAATATATGATGATGAGTCCAATATGTCAACCATCAGAATATTTACTGTATCAGCAACTTTTTAAAATCTCATCTGAGTTAATGTTTGAGGTTATTGGGTCATTTTATTTTAGGATTTTGGGATAGGAAAAATGAGACGAAGAAATTTATCCCTGGTTTATTGTCTGTATAATTATTATCTAATGCTTTTCTCTATCTTTGTGTGTGTGTGTGTGTGTGTGTGTGTGTGTGTCACATAAAGTGCTGGATTAGAATGGGATGTACACTAAATAAAATAGGTTTGTTTTCTGGCTTCCAATTGAAATAGAAGCTAGGCTATTACCTGTTACCAAGCTTTTGACTATAGAATGGCAAATTTCTGATACTTTTCTAGAACTTTTAGGAAACTACTTTATTTCATTTTTGGAATATGAAGACTGGGCCCTGGGATCTTCTGAATAAAAGTCCTATGATAGAAATAAGAGAGTACTATGACTATTTAAATTAAATAATTTATCCTTTTATATCCAGATCACACGACTCACATCTCTCTCCTCTCTTCCCAGTCCTATACTTATAAATCCCTCCCCCCTTAATCCCTAAGAGAAGGGAAAACTTCCCTTGGGTACGACCTGTGTACCAACCCTGTGACATCCAGTCACAGTCAGCCTAAGCACATCCTCTGCTACTGAAGCTCAACCAAGCAATCCTGTTAGGGCAAGGTGATTCAATAGCAGGCAATAAAGTCAGAGACAGTTCCTGCTCCAATTGTTAGAGGCCCCACATGAAGACCAAGTTACACATATGCTACAAATGTGTAAGGGGCCTAGAAAAAGCCTCTGCATACTATTTGGTTGGTGGTTCAGTCACTATGGGCCTATATCGGTCCAGGTTAGTTGACTCTGTAGGTCTTCTTGTGGTGTCTTTGACCCCTCTGACTAGCTCAATTCTTTTTTCTTTCTAAAAACATTTTATTAGATATTTTCTTTACATTTCAAATGAAACCCCCTATCACCACCCCCTTTCCCCTTCTTCTATGAGGGTGCTCCCCCAACCACCCAACCAGCTCTTACCTCCCCTGCCCTGGTATTCCCCTATACTGGAGAATCAAACCTTCACAGGACCAAAGGCCTCTACTCCCATTGATGTCTAACAAGTCCAACCTCTGCTACATATGCAGCTGGAGTCATGGGTCCCTCCATGTGTACACTTTGGTTGGTGGTTTTGTCCCTGGGAGCTCTGGGGAATCTGGTTGGTTCACATTGTTGTTCCTCCTATGGGGCTGTAAACCCCATTCAGTTCTTTCAGTCCTTTCTATAACTCCTCCATTAAGGACCTTGTGCTTAGTAGAATGATTGGCTGCAAGCATGTGCCTCTGTATTTGTCAGGCTCTGACAGAGCCTCTCAGGAGACAGCTATATCAGGCTCCTATCAGCAAGCATTTCTTGGCATTCACATTAGTGTCTGGATTTGGTGACTGTATCTGGGATGGATCCCCAAGGGTGGCTGTCTCTGGATATTTTTTCCTTCAGTCCCTGCTCCACAATTTGTGTCTCCTCCCATGGGTATTTTGTTACCCCTTCTAAGAAGGACTGAAGTATTCACACTTTGGTCTTCCTTCATCTTGAGCTTCCTATGGTTTGTGAATTGTATCTTGGGTATTCTGAGTTTCTAGGCTATTTTCCACTTATCAGTGAGTGTCTCCCATATATGTTCTTTTGTGACTGGGTTACCTCACTCAGGATGATATTTACTAGTTCCTTCCATTTGCCTAAGAATTTCATGAAGTCATTGTTTTTAATAACTGAGTAGTATTCCATTGTGTAAATGGACCACAATTATCCATTCCTCTGTTGGAGGACAACTGGGTTCTTTCCCGCTTCTGACTATTATAAATAAGGCTTCTATGAACATAGGGAGCATGAGTCCTTGTTATATTTTGGAGCATCATTTGGGTATATGTCCAGGAGTTTGATAGCTAGGTCATCAGGTAATACCTTGTCCAATCTTCAGAAGAACTGCCAGACAGGTTACCAGAGTAGTTGTACTAGTTTGTAATCCCACCAACAGTGGAAGAGTGTTCTTCTTTCTCCACATTCTCCTCAGCATCTGTCTTCACCTGAGTTTTTGATCTTAGTTCTGACTGGTGTAAGGTAGAATCTCAGGGTTGTTTTGATTTGCATTTCCCTGATGACTAAGGATGTTGAACATTTTTTTAGGTGCTTCCCTGCCATTTGGTATTCTTCAAGAGAGAAAGAACAATTTGCAAATTCATCTGTAACAATAAAAACCCCAGGATAGGGAAAACTGTTCTCAACAATAAAAGAACTTCTGGGGGAATCACCAATCCTGACCTCAAGCTGTATTACAGAGAAATAGTGATAAAAACTGCATGGTATTGGTACAGAGATAGGCAAGTAGATCAATGGAACAGAATTGAAGACGCAGAAATTAACGCACACACCTATGGACACTTAATCTTTGACAAAAGAGCTAAAACCATCCAGTAAAAAAAAGACAGCATTTTCAACAAATGTTGCTGGTTCAACTGGTGGTCAGCATGTAGACAAATGCAAATCAATGCATTCTGATCTCCTTGTATAAAGCAAAAGTTCAAATGAATCAAAGACCTCCACATAAAACCAGATACAGTGAAACTAATAGAAGAATAAGTGGAGAAAAGCCTCCAGCACATGGGCATGGGAAAACTTCCTGAACAGAACTCCAATGGCTTATGGTCTAAGATCAAGAATTCACAAATGGGACTTCATAAAATTGCAATGCTTCTGTAAGGCAATGGACACTGTCAATAGGACAAAAGGGCAACCATCAGATTGAGAAAAGATCTTTACCAATCCTACATCCGGTAGAGGGCTAATTTCAAACACATACAAAAAACTCAAGAAGTTAGACTCCAGCTAACCAAATCACCCTATTAAAAATGGGGTACATAGCTAAACAATAATTCTCAACTGGCTAGCTCAATTCTATCCTCCCACTCTTCTAGAACACTCCCTTATCACTGCCTGATATTTGGCTGTGGGTCTCCATATCTGTTTCCATCTACCTTGGATGAAGCCTCTCAGGAGATAGTCATGCTAGGCTTCTGTGTGCCAGCATAGCAGAGTATAATTAATTGTGTCAGGGATTGTCTCTTCCATGGGATATTTCTCAAGTTGAGCCTGACATTGGTTAGTCATTCCTTCTATCTTTGTTCTCTCTTTATTCCTGCATGTCTTATAGGCAGGACAAATTTTTGCTTAAAGATTTTATGGGTGGGTTGTTGTCCCCTTTTCTCCACTGGAAGTTCTACCTGGCTATAGGAGGTGGCTACTTCAATCTCCATATCCCCTGGTGGTAGGAGTCTCAATTAGGGTCACCCCCACAGATTCCCCAGAACCGCCCCCTCCCCCATCTCAGGTCTCTGGATACTCCTGGATACTCCTGGAGATTCCACTCACCAATTGCTGTTCTCACTCAAAACCCTCTCCTACACTCCCTCTCCCCAAACATAATCCCTATCTCTGTTTCCTTTCTCACCTCTCTATCCACTTCTAATGACTATTTTGTTTTTCCTTTTTAGTGAGATCCATGCATTCCCCTTTGGGCCATCTTTGTCACTTAACTTCTTTTGGTCTATGGATTGTAGTATAGTTATCTTGTACTTTATGGCTAATGTCCACTTACAAGCGAGTACATACCACACATGTACATTTGAGGCTGGGTTACCACACTCAGGATGATATTTTCTAGTTCCATCCATTTCCTTGTAAATTTCATGATATCCCACTTTTTAAAATAGCTTAGTAATATTTCATTGTATAAATGAACCATAGTTTCTTTATCTATTCTCCAGTTAAGGGATATCTGGGTTGTTTCCATTTTTTTGGCTATTAAGAATAAAGCTGCTATGAACATAGTTAAGCGAGTTTCCCAATGTTATAGATGGACATCTTTTGAGTATATCCAGGAGTGGTAAAGCTGGATCCTGGTGTAGAACTGCTCCCAATTTTCTGAGAAACTCTCAAAATGATTACCTGAGTGATGTACAATTTTGCACTCCCCCCAGCAATGGAGGAGTGCTCTCCTTGCTCCACATTTATGCAAGTATGTGCTGTCATTTGTGTTTTTCATCTTAGCCATTCTGATGGACATAATGTATAAGGTAAAAGGAAATGATTTGCATTTTCCTGATGACTAAAGATGTTGAACATTTCTGTATGTGCTTCTTGACCATTAGAGATTCCTCTGTTGAGAATTGCTTATTTAGATCTGTACCCATTTTTTTTAAATTGGGTTATATGATTGTTGGTGTCTAATTTCTTAAATTCTTTATGTATTTTAGATATTATTGCTCTGTAGGATATATGGTTTGTGAAGACCTTTTCCATTCTGTAGGCTGCTGTTTTGTCCTATTAATGATATTCATACCATTGCAAAAGCAGACACATTAGGATTTTCTAGTAACATTAATTTTTAATCTTAGGAACTGAGGAGGAGTATCTGCCTTAGATGCAATACACTGCTCAATAAATCTATGAAGTTCTAGTTTAAGATAGAAGTCAAGAGAGTAAAGTGAGGACAGAATGACAGTTTCTTATGGAGAAACTTGGTGTCGTATAAATGTAAATATATGGCTGCGTAGTTTATACAGCTAAGAATTTTCTACCCTGTTTTACTATACTAAGCTTGCCATTGGCCTTGACTATATTAAAACTCAACACTTTATATAAATTCCTGCTTACCATAATTTATAAATATTCTATGTATCATTTACAGTGATCCACATGATAATATTATATATATATATATATATATATATATATATATATATATATTCTTCTGACTCGTTGCCTAGTGTTAAGTTTTGGCTTCAACACAAATATAATTTTTATTTTATTTTCTCTGGGTTTAACACTCTGAACATATTTTGACTGTGGCTTTCTTGTTACTCATTTGCATCTATTTCTATTTTCCAATGCCTGGAGGACATTGTGACATGCACCTTGAAATTCAGAAGACAACAAAATTCATCAAGTGCAATACAGATTCAGATCCATTATGGATACAAAATACTCAGCAATTAGGTTTAATTTGTGAGCTCTTAGTTTACATTACTGAAAGGAAATCTTGTATGTCTTAGAGGTATCAAGGACCAATATTCACCAGCTCCATTTTTTATAAGTTTCTTCTTTGCTCATGAACTAATGTTAATTCTTACTGTGCTTGGAAGCAGGATAAAAGAACATAGTTTATCTGTAGTGAGGTCAATTTAAAATGTAGTTATTTGTAATTTTGTAAAGAGGAAGATGGCAGTGTCCTGTTTTGAAGCCTATAACATCTTTGCTAATCTTATAATATAAGTAATGTCATTGAGCAATAAAACCTCAGTAGGACAGTTTCCTTTTCCTATGTGCATGCTATGCATCTTTTCTGCCTGCAAAATTTCATTTGAACTATACTGGAGATACTCAGTTTAAAAGCTAGAACCAATGTTCTTAATCAATATTGTAGGGATTGACACTCCTGTGGCTAGGGTATGGCCTTTTTTGAAGAAGTTCCTTTAACCTGAAGTAAAAAGGATTGACTGACAGAAATTCAATTTTTCCTCCAAAGGGAAAATTTTTCCTTCTTAATCATGTGTTATTAACCCCCAGTCCAAGAAGTCAACAGATGACTGAATGACCAAATGAAAGGTGTGTTACCTGGAGAACTGCCTTTCAGATCCACAATCTGCTAGTAAGAACTTTTTGAGTGACATTTAACTTAAAAAAAAAGAAAAAAGAAAAAAAGAATCTCCTTACTTCTATGCCTTGCAGGCTTGAATGTTCTGAATATATTCTTAATAGCTTTGGAAGTCATTCATTATTTCCTGTATTCCTGTGATGGTTTGATACACTGAAGGTAGAGAGAGGGGAAGGAATTTTCAGTAACTATGGCCCTAGAGGCTTGGAGCTTGAGGGGTAGCAATCTGCTTACTTGATGTTCTAGTTAAGAATTTTTTTCCAGTGGATAAACAGATCGTCAATCTTCTGTTGCTCAACTTGTCTTCCAAGGCCTTTCAGCTTTTATTTATATGACATTTCTCAGCAGCATCTTCTCTTTTGGTCTTCCATGCTGAGTTGATTTTCCTTAGGGATCTGTTCATCACATATGCTACATGATTATCACCTTTAAGTAGCTTGTATCCTGACACAGAGAGAACAAATGAAAAGAATTCCAATGCCTATGGTAGTTTATTATTCATATTTTCTTTCTTATAATTCCACCTTAATCTGAAGAACCAAAACAAAACTGGAAAAAGAAAGACTAGAGAGTGACTTCCTTTTCTTCTTTCTTTATTCCTTCTTCTCTTTCCCAACCTTTATTTTTTCTTCCTTTATTTCTTTCCTCTCTATTTTTTCTTCTCTTCTTCATTGTTGCTTATGCAAGTCAAAAGTAACTGAAAACTTACAATTTTATACAGTTCATTTTAATGTTAAAAGAAAAGGAAACCAATAAAAAGCATACTTAACACAAATGAATCTTAAACTAATGACTTAGCTATTAGGAAAGAAAAGAAAATGATGATACCTAAAAGGGCAGGAATATGTCTCAGGGAATACAAGTTTAAAACATCCAAGATGTCAAGGTAATAGCTTAGCTAGCTTTTCTGAAGAGTGGATAAGATGTTTACACACAGTCTGGAGATCATAGCAAAAATAGAATCAGTAAAGAACACAAGGAACTTAGAGTAAGCAATTAATAATTCAGCATGAATTAAAAGTAGAGAGAAGTAAGAAACTATGGGATATCTGATTAGAATAAGGCGTAAAGTGATGAACAATAACTCATATAAACTTATGAGTTTAATTTTCAGCATATAGAGAGACTTTCAGTTTTATCAGATCAGAGTTGGATTCCAGATGCTTAAGTGCCAGCAGTCCATATAATGTATTAATAGTGAATGGAATAGAAAACGAGGTGAAGACTCAAGTAGCAGAGAAACATAATTAGTGCTTAGGAAACTTATTCATTCTTTTAAAGAGAAATCAAACATATGGTACAGCTTTTCCACAGACCTTTCATTAATAAGTGAAGTTTGACACCATAAGTTACATGTTCTTCCTACCTCTCAACTTCGTACGCTTACATTTCTTCTTTGCTTCCATGTCTCTCGTTAAAAACAGTATTCTTTTAAATATGGCCCCAATGCTTCATTTGCAATGAGGTGCTATACTGATTTGTATGGTAAAGCAGTTATCAGGTTTCCAACACACAATGAAGTATGGATGAGCATGAAGCTCATCCTGCAGCCTCTTCTGCTCTCTCTGCTATACATATATACATTTGTTAATTTTCTTATAGCATTAAAATTGGAAGCTGCTCAACAGTAAAACAATGAAGAGAACCATTATGGAGCTCATGTTTGTCAGTGCCATTATAACATTAACCCATGTCATTGAATCCATAAAGGAATCTACAAGCTAGGAGAGAATAGCAAGAGGATTGCATAATTTTCTTTGCTAAATGATGCTCAAGATAAGAAATCACTCACATATCCATTCAATCCATGATTTGACTCATTTTAAAACATACTTTCCAAATGATCACCCAGCCTTTACATGTGCATGAATATATTTTTTTAATGAAGAACTCTTTAACTCAAGAGAGCCATTTCATCTTAATTTAGTTATTATCTATCTTTCTTGTAATAAGCTTTAATCTGCCCACATATTATTGGGCCAAAGCATAGTCTCTATTGGCGATAGAGAGATATGTTTACATTCCATGATAAGGATGTAATTTCTCTTTTCAAGATATACTGATTTATTTGCTTATGTTTCTTAACTTTAATATAGATCCTTACCATGTATCTTTCCCGGCCTGAAAATCACAGATATATGTTTACTTATGCTGCCTAAATGCTAGATTAAAGATGTATGCCACCATTGCTGCCCAATATTCATTTGTTTTTATGTGTCTATATGTGTGCAGGTACGTGTTTACGTGCACTTCTGTACAGATACCCACAGGATCCAGAGGAGTCATATACTCCAGAACTGTACTGGATTCTGGTAAAAGAACCCGTGCTCTCTGAAGAAGCAGTAAGTACACGTTACCACTGAGTCATCTCTCCAGCCCAGCATTCAATTCCTTTAAACTTAATTAGTAAGAGTCCGAATTTTATCACTCTTTAAATTCTATTTTATATGACTCATTGCTGGTTAATATAAGATGCTTGAATTTGCCATAAAAATGAAAAAAAAATTCCATTACCTCTCAACTACTTTATCTTTACAGCATGATAAATAGTTTTAGGCCAGTAGTGATTTTTGAACCTTATCTTTTATATCTCTATCCACCTACCTTACATATCCCACATTTTGAAGAACCAGAAGTAATCAAGTCCACTCATACACTTTATATTAGCATGAGTTTAAAATAGCACAGGCTATGTGCATGGAGAGTCTTCCAGAATTCCACTCCTTAATATCAATAAAATTCTGCAGCCATCAATGCTCTATTTTCCTTCTCATTACTTAAAACTTTCATACTATATATTTTATATTCTTTTCATTCTCCTAACTCCTCCCAGATCCTCCCCTTTTCCTTATGCAACCAGCTTTATTCACCCTCTCTAAAAAATAACAAAAACAAAAAATCAAAAAAGTAAAGATCAAAACAAACAAAAACCAATATAACAAGAATAAAATGCCAAGACAAATTTCATCCTTAACCAAGGAGCTATTTGCAATTCTTTCCTGCTGGGAAAGACTAAAATCACTTTTCTCCAATGGAGAGGACATCAGTCAAACTCCAAAGCAGACTCATGTTCAGGAGTAATTGGCCTTCACAAAATGCACTCCGTATTTTGCCTTTTGTGTGTCAGTGGGTTGTTTTGCTTTGTATTTTTTTCTTTCTTTTCCTATTGTAACTAAATGATAACCTCTCCACTCCTAGAACTTCTCACTTTCCTTTGAGTGCTGAGGATATTTTATTTACATTTGGTAGTGATTGTGCTGTTTCTATAACCTCAATAGCCAAGTGAGTCTGTACACATGTGGGCATTTATGCTCACTCCTTTGTTGGCTGATGCACAAAACAAATGTACAGGCAGTCCTTTCAGAGATTCCAGTATACATTAACACATTTTACTTAAGAAGGTACTTATTGGCTATCATTGTTTTTTCTCCTTTTACCAGGTGACTTGTGGCATATGTCTACATACTATACCATAACTGTGCTCCCTTCAAAGGTCTCCATGTCACTTTCATTCCAAACTTATAAATATTTCTGTTCCTTTCAATTCTTTTAGTTGTTCTGACACTGTCTTACAAGTAAGGCCCATGATAACTTTCATAAATTATGTGAATGCTCTTTAGAGAAAAGATTTATAAAGCAAAGTTCAGAATGAGAAACTAGCTTCTAAATGAAGAAATCTTTATTCTAAAAATGCAAAAAAAAATGTTTTCTGTAATATTTAGTCATTCTCCTTTCTTTATTTCAATACTATTTTTATGTTGTTCTCTGAATGGGCATTCAGGATGTCATTTTGAATTTAGCACCATCATTGCTATAAGAGCAGCTGTCCAGAATTCATATTTCTAAAGGATCTCAAAAAATGTTTCAAAATAGATATTCTGAGTGCTGCACTGACAATAACAAGAACAACAACAACAAACTGCTTGTGGGAAAGAAAAATAAAAACCAACAAACTGCTTGTGAAAGCATGTGCAGTTCTTTTCACTTTGGGTTTCCTTATTTCTAAATGTTTATAGCATTTTTCACTTTAAAATAATTCTACAGAATGGATTGTTTCACATACATACACACACATGCTCCAGTTTTTTACAAAACGTCTATCTTTAGTGTAATTCTATCACAAAAGCACTGAAAATATTTTGAGTGTATCACTTATAATGATGGATTAATGGCACAAAAATACTAGTGCTAATGGCATACACATGCTTCCTCAAATAATGACTTACACTATAGTCCTGGTTTGTATTTCTTGAGCTTTATGACCCTGAGAAAATTGTAGAACTTCTATGAGCTAAATTTTCTATTACTCAAAATTTCATATCAGTTATTTGTGTGTAATAAAGTATCCACAAATCATGGTGGTTTAAAAGAACAACTGCCACGATCATTATATTGAAGAATAATTTAACACACATTAGCACAGTAAATTTGCACTATATTCTGCCTAGTGAATTTTTCATTCTGTTCATTTGTACATACATAGTGAGCTATAGATGAGCTAAGAGGCTGTTCTTGGGGGTCTGGTGTCAATCAAATAGGAACTTATGACTAGCATCTCACACAGGGCCTCTCATACTCCAGTATGTAAGACCAGTGACTGTTTTTGCACACTGAAGAACATGAGATATACCACATACTAGGCAAGTATTTGATTACTATACTCCCAGTGAGACGCCCAATTTTAATATGGGAAAATAATAGAAGAAAAATGGCTTTGTGAGTCTTAGACTCTTTATATTTTTAACTTATTGATCTTTTGTGAGTTTTACATCATGCACCCCACTCCTGTTCTTATATGCCCACATATCTGCCCTTCACCTTTGCAACTCCCTGACTCAAATAAACACACACACACACACATAAACATAGAAAATATATCAGCAAGGAAATGTTAGTATACCAGTGTGTCTGTCCCACAGTATATATCTCTGTCCAGACGTTTTTACTTGCAAATGTTCATTGCAATGAGTCATTGGTCTGGTTGACTCTTTTTGGCTTCTGTAATACTATCAATATTGGATCCTCACCAGGACTCCTCCTGGTTATCTTCTCATTGCCCTGTGGCATGAAAATCCTGCAGCTTTGGATAAGCAGGACTGTCCCTTTCATGAGTCCCAACCATTTATAGATTTTGGGTTGGGCTAACTTAGAGTCTTGGAACTGGGCCTGGATGGTAGCTGAGCTGGTCAGTGCCCACACTCTTTGTTATATACAACACTAGGATGATCCTAGGGTTTTGGGCCAGTGTCTGCTCCCCCGCGGGCCATGGCCGCTTGGGGAACATGGGCACAGAGAGTTTCACTGTACTTATCCCATGCTGCAACCAAGTGGGTGTTGGGCTGTAGGGAAGCTCAGAGGCACTACTCAGGGGGTGGGAAAGTATAGACTAAGACATGGGAAAACTGAAGCTGGCTAGGGGTTCCTCAGGCCATGGGGTTCTCAGGCTCTTGGACATCCAGGTACCTCTGGGAGTTGCAGAAGAGTAGAAAACAGAGTTGGAGGCCCATAGACTGCATCTAGCCTGGGGCCAGCAGGAAAAAGGGGAGATCTGGACAGTCCCAGAGGGGAGAGTACTTGGCAATTGTGGCGGAGAGTGAAGAGAAGGCTTCTACGGGACACTAGACTGTGGTTCTGTAGGCAAACACCTTCTCCACTCCTCCCCATGGCGAATCTTGATGAAAAGAGGCATTCCATGGTTCTAACAGTTTATTGTAATGGCATAAAATGGATATGTAAAACTCCCCACTTCTCAAGGTAGGCCTGAGATTAAATACCTTCTGCAGAGAGGAATGTCTGGGAAGGGAAGCTTATTGGCAATGCCCTCCGAACCTCTAGGCACCTCGTTAGTATGGAGAACTCTGTTTTGAGCCCACTTGATTGTAGTCATGTCTTTTTTCTTATTTTCTTGGTCTAAGATGTTAGGGGTGCTTCCTCTACATGTGAAGTGGCTTGAGGAATTGCCCTTATATGACTGATGGCCACAAATCTCTCTATGGGGGCGGGGGGTGACTACATGACAGGGGCCTGGGGCTGGGAACAGGCAAAGCACTTACCATCCCTTCAGGGTCTCTGGGGCTTCAAACCTTTAGTTTGAACTTATGAGGCTTCCTCTCATGGTTCAAGGACCTGCAGAACTCTCTAAACTGCTCCAGCTAGGCCATCCTATGACCCCATTGGTAAGAGGCATGGTTTCCCTTCCTGCTCTTGTGCCCTTGGAGCTGATTCACCCACACCCACACCTCCAGAGCTAACTCCACTGTGCTAGTCAGTAAAGGCAGGGACCTCACTCTACCAAATACAAGGTATCTCTTTGTAGATTTGTTATTAACATATCACTTTGGAAATATTTTTATTGACCACATCAAACAAATGGAAAATGTCAAACTTAAAGATTTAGTATTCAATCTAGACAATGAAGAACATTTCAAAAATATGAAAATAGGAAGTATCCAAGTCTTAGGGAAATTTTTAGCCAGTTCACCAGAAGATAATGATTCTACATCAATATCATTTTGTAACTGATTGGAAAACACACATGAAGTTTCTTAGTTTCTTAGTTTATGTATATTAAACTTTACATAAGTATTTGTTGTCATTCTGGCAGTAAGATGCCTAAAACTCAGAATACTATTACTGCTGTATTAGACTTTTCACAAAGATCTTAATTATGAATAATTCAATGAGAAATGATGATTTCAAACATTAATCAATATATTTTTATATTTTTAATTATTTGGTATGTAAGACTCAAAAAGGCTTGTAATAATCTTCAAGGGCTGTCTGATTACTTGTCACCCAAATATGTTATTTATAGCCCTATATAGATTAATTCATAATTTCAGTGTTTGAGTAGAGGACCACAGATTATCTATACCATAGGCTGCAAGTTCTAGAATGAATCAAACAACCTGACTTTGACAGTAGGCATATTTCAGGTATTTATGTATTTATGAAGTCTAAATTTGTCTATCCCAAGTGCTACCTTATTAGCCCACAAAGAGAGAACACTAAAAATGAACATTTGTCAATTTCTAGTAAATGTACCAAAGATGGTAACAGGGGTGGCCATCCATATATGAATGTCTTTTTCCTGTACAGTCACAGTTTTACAAACATGCCCCAGAAAATTACATTCTAATCACTATTTCCATCTCTACTTATGTTTAATAGTTGCATTAAATGAAAAAGTTTCAAGGTTTTAGAGGTGACTGCATAAGGTCTTCTTTCAATATAAAGAAGAATCCCTAGATAGAAACAAAATTGGAAAGCCTCCCCTATAATGAACACAAGTTTAGAAAAGTGATACAAGATCATCCCACATGGCTAAGTCGATTTATTGCAGAGGAGAGAACTAATGTTTCTTTGCAATTTCCAAAAACATGCTTCAGATGTTGTACCTAAAATTACAATTAATTCACATATTGCCATGGTCACATAATGTCAAAAGACAGAAAAGATATAACTAAAACCTTGCTTTTCTATTCTCATACCAAACAGGTCCCAGTCCTCCACATAAATTTATATGAAAGCAGTAAATTTCAAGTCAGAATATACAAAACAGAAAATGAAAAGGATATTCAAAATGCATTTATTAAACTCAGTCCAGCTACACCTAATAGGTCTCTTGTATTTTTAACTACAGGGGCAACACAAGAAAAATATTTTGGGTACCTTAATCATAATTTAGCTTGTGATTCATTTATTTATTTGACTTTTTATTAATTCCCCCAGTAATAATTATTGGATTATTTCTATGTTTACCAGTACATTAATTGTGTAAATATACTCATTATGAAAAAATATTTCTACAGAAGATGTAATCATTACTCAGACAACTCAGATTTGCCATAGTTTACATTCAACCTGTCCTTTTGCCACCAAAGCCTTCTAGAAAGAAGTCTTAATGGGATTCATACTCACCATAGACTAAACTTGTCAACATACAAAATTTTAATATAAACAGTCAATTCCTTTTCAATATTGCTGAAAAGCTAAGATTGACTCTTTTAATGTATATTTCAGTTTACTTCATGAGGGAAAGCATTGGGGAAATACATGATCTCAATCGTACATGAGCTCACAGTTGTCATTATGCCAATACAAAATCATTAGAAAAATATTTTGGTCTCATACACAGTTAGCAGACTAGGAGAAATTTTACACAAAACAATAGTTTTGCTCAGAGAGAAATTATATGTATAACAATTAGTTTCATCTAAATTATTGCTATTATTGAGGATCTTTAAAAAGGAAACTTATATGCCACAAAGGAAGAATAGAAACAGAAAATGCTGTTCATTTACACAATGGAATACTATTCAGCTATTAAGAATGAAGACATCATGAGCTTTGCAGGCAAATGGATAGAACTAGAAAATATCAAGCTGAGTGAGGTAACTCTGTCACAAAATAACATGCATGGTATGCACTCACTAATAAGTGGATATTAGCCAAAAAAGTACAGAATACCCAGGATACAACCCACAGAACTCAAGAAGGCTAACAAGCAGAAGGGCCAAAGTAAGGATGCTTCAGTCTCACTTGGGAACGAGAAGAAAGCAATCACAGGAGGCAGAGGGAGGGAGGGATCTTGGTGGGATAGGAGAGGTGGGGAGGAAAGGGAAACATAATCAGGTGCTGGGGAGGGGAAAACCCGAATGAAGCCCAGAGGGCCAGCAGAATGATTGGAAACAGGCAACCTCGGGAGGGAGAAGGATGGGGGACCCTCTAGAAAGTACCAGAGACCTGGAAGATGAGAGGTGCTCAAGACTCAATGGGAGGGACTTAATTGCAAAGCCCAACAGTAGGGATAGTGAACTTACCGAGTCCACCTCCAGTAGAAAGACAGGGCATCAAGTGAAGGGATGGGGTTGCCATTCCACAGTGAAAAACTCTGACCCAGAATTGTTCCTGTCTAAAAGAATGCAGGGACAAAATGGAGATAAGACTGAGGAAAAGCAGGTCCAGTGACTGTCCAACTTGGGATCCATCTCAAGGGGAGGCTCCAAGGCCTGACACTATTACTGATGCTAGCTATTCTGTGGTTACATACAGGAGACTGGCATGGCTACCATCCTAGAGGTCCAACAAGCAGCTGACTGAGACCAATGCAATACTTACACCCAACCAATGGACTGAAGTCAGAGACTTCTGTGGTTGAATTAGGGAAAGGCTGGAAAAGGTTTTGGAAGAGAGTGACCCCATAGGAAGACCAGCAGTCTCAACTAACCTGGACCCCTATATCTCTCAGACACTGAGCCACCAACCAGGAAACAATTACCAGCTGGTCTGAGGTCCCAGACACATATAGAGCAGAGGACTGCCTGGTTCACTGTCAGTGAGAGAAGATGCACCTAACCCTCTAGACTAGAGACTTGTGACCCCAGGGTGTGTGGAGGCCTGGCAGGGTGGGGTGGGGACATCCTCTTGGAGATAGGGGAGGAGAAATGGGTTGAACAACTGTGGAAGGGCAAACTGGGATGTGGATAAACAGCTGGAGTGTAAAAAATGATTAAAGATAATTAAAAGAAGAATAGGAGGAGGAGGAAGAGGAGGAGGAAGTAGAAGAAGAGGAGTAGGAGGAGGAAGAAGAGGAGGCAGAAGAAGAGGAGGAGGAGGAGAAGAGGAAGAGGAATAGAAAGGAGGAGGAGAAGGAAGAGGAGGAGGAGGAAGAGGAGGAGGAGGAGGAGGAGGAGGAAGAGGAGGAAGAAGAAACTGAGAAGTTCCACTGCCGTATATTCAATACAGCCTGTTAAAACATTTTCACTTGGGCTTTCTTCTTTCTTAACTTCTTTGAGTCTGTGGGGTTTATCATGGTTATTCTGTATTTTATGGCTAATATTCATTTACCAATTAGTACATTCCATGCATGTCCTTTGGACTCTGAGTTACCTTCTTCAGGACTGATTTTTCTAGATCCATCCATTTGCCTGTAACATTCATGATTTCCTTGTTTTTTAATTAATTATTTATATTTTTAATTGGATAGTTTGTTTATTTACCTCTCAAATGCTATCCCTTTTCTTGGTTTCCCCTCTGCAACTCCCCTATCCCTGATTTCTTTGTTTTTAATAGCTGAATAATATTCAATTGTATAAATGAACCACATTTTCTATATACATTCTTCTGTCAAGAGACATCTGTGTTGCTTCCAGTTTCTGTCTATTATGAATAAAGCTGCTATTAACATAGTGGAGCACGTGTCCTTGTGGTATGGTGGGTATCTTTTAGGTATACACCCAGAAATGGTACACCTGGATCTGCAGGTGCAACACTTTCCAATTTTCTGAGAAACCTCCAGATTGATTTCCAGAGTGGTTGTACAAGTTTGCAATTCCACCAACGATGAAGGAATGTTCCTCTTTCTCCACATCCTCATCAGCATTTGCTGTCATTTGAGTTTTTGATCTTAGCCATTGTGATTGTTGTAAGGTGAAATCAGTGTTGTTTTGATTTTCAGTTTCCTGATGACACAAAGGATGTTGAACACTTTTCTTGGTGTTCCTTGGCCATTCGAGATTACTGCATTTATGAGTTCTCTGCTTAGCTCTACCCCACTTTTTAATTGGGTTATTTGGTTTTTTGGAATCTAAATTCTTGAGTTCTTTATACATTTTGGTATTAGCCCTCTGTCGGGTGTAGGGTTAGTGAAGATCTTTTACCAATTGGTAGACTGCTTTTTTGTCCTATTGACAGTGCCATTTGCCTTACAGAAGATTTTCAGTTTCATGAGGTCTCATTTATCAATTATTGATCTTAGAGCTTGAGCCATTAATGTTCTGTTCAGGAACTTGTCTCCTGTACAACACAGTTTAAGTTTCTTGTCTATGAGATTTAGTGTTTAGTTTTGAGTGTTTAGTGAATCTAGAGATTGAGTGCTGATTTTAGGTTGAGGTCCTTGACCTACTTGGACTTGAGTTTTCTTCAAGTTGATAAATACATATCTATTTGTATTCTTCTACATGCAGACATCCAGTTATACCAGTACAATTTGTAAAAGACATTTTCTTTTTCCTCTATTCAGTTTTGACTTCTTTATCAAAAATCAAGTGTTTATAGGTGTGTGGGTTTATTTCTGGGTCTTTGATTCTATTCCGTTGATCAGCCTGTCTGTTTCAAATCCATGCAGTTTTTATTACTATTGGTATATAGTAAAGCTTGCGGTCTGGGATGGTAATGCCTCCACTTAGAAGGGGAAACAAAATAACTATAGGAGGTAGAGGCAGGGAGTTAAAAGCAAGTGGGGGGGGAGAATGGAGGTGTAGAAAATCAGGTGTGGGGAGAGTTAGGAGAGAGGCATAGAAAGTCAGGAGAATGAATGAAAATCTGAAGCTGCCAGAGGGTGGGGCTAGAACCTCTAGGAAGTCAAAGAGACCTGGAATTGGGGAGGCTCCAAGGACTAAATGTCAGTGACCTTAACTAGGATGCCTAACCATGGGTACATGGAACCTGAAGAGGCCACCTCCTGTAGCCAGACAGGACCCCCATTGGAGAAAGACAGCAACCCACCCACAAAACTTTTGATCCAAAATTCATCCTGTTTAAAAGAAATCAAAGGACAAAGATAGAGAAGAGACTGAAGAACAGCAAACCAATAACTGATCCAAGTTGAGACCCATCCCGTGGGCAAGCACCAATTCCTGACACTATTAATGATATTCTGTTCTGCTTGCAGAAAGGAGCCTAGCATGGCTGTCCTCTTACAGTCTCTACCCAGCAGCTCACTGAAACACATGCAGATACCCACAGCCAAACATTGGAAGGAGGCTAGGGACTCTTGTGGAAGAGTTGCTAGAAGGACTGAATACCCTAAAGGAGATGGGAACCCCACAGGAAGACCAACTGATTCAACTTACCTGGACCCCTGGGAACTCTCAAGAGACTTATCCACCAACCAAGGAGCATATACAGACTGAAGGAGGCTACAAGTACATATGGAGCAGTCATGAAACTCAGTCTCCAAGTGGGTTCCCTAACAACTGGAGCTAAAGCTGTAATCTAACTGTTGTATTTGTTCCCCAACAAGGCTGCTTTGTCTGGCCTGAGAGGGAGAGAATGAGCCTAATCTGCCAGAGACTTGATATGTTAGGCTGGGGGAATATCTATCCATGGGGTCCTTACCCACTCAGAGAAGAAGGGGAAGGGGAAAGGAGGAGGGACTCTGAGAGGTGACTGGGGGCAGTGTTTGAGATGTAGATAAATTAATAAATACAAAAATAAAAAGAAACAGCTTTTTTTATATCTATTCTAACTGGCAAATCCTGCAATGTTAATGTTGTAATGTTGGATCTCCATGGTTGTAGGGCAGTTATTGTACCTAAGTATTACACGGTGCCAGTCTATCAGTGGCAGCTAAAGGATGCATTGAACTAGTTGGGTATTTTTTTCCATCACTCTGAGGCCCTCAAGGCTCAACTGAATGATTGCATCATTCTAGTAATGAAGTCCCGGGAGAACCTGTAGAAGGCAGCTTTTTAAGGTTTAAGATTTCACTGCTCAAGATGTAGTGAGGTGGTTGATGTAGAATACTGATTTTAGGGCACAATTCTTCCAGTTTGGTGAATAAAATAATAAAATTACAGAAGAATAAAAATAATCTCAACACCTTTTCTGCCCATACCATACTCAATTTTATGAAAGCAATATTTACTCTGCTTGCTTTTAATTTCACTGGATCATAAAAAAAAATGACACATAAAGAAATTGAATAAGGGCAGAACATATCTTCCTCTAGTATTTAGCTGGAAGTACTTTGGAGTTGGATATGTCCTCCAGATAACAATATGATATGCATTTACTTAAATTCTTGGATGGATATCATTAATTTATTGCTTACATAAGATACTGGCACCTTTATATAAATGCCATGTACAAAATTGCAGCTCTACTTGAATAGTTTTATCTGTTGTTAATATATTTCACATCTCAGTATTCTTCAAAATTGAAACATGCGTTATAAACATTTTTTATTTACCTAAGGCTCAAAGCATTGAAGTTCTTCTCTGTGTTTTCCCTCACTGGTGACACTTGCAGCATAGGAGCATTTTCTTAAAAGACAAATGGTAACATGCCATTTCTCTCCCTATAGCTTTATTGTTTCCATTGTCCCTGGATAAAAATATAACTCCATGATATGATATTCAGAGCCCAGACCATTCTTATTCTTATCTTTAGATGTTTATTCCCAGTCTTTTGCCATCTTGCTTTCTTTTTCAGTCACAGTGGCCTTCTTGTGATCCTTTAAATGTTCCAAGGTCCTCCTGACCTTTGCATACTCTGTTATCTTTACATTTTTTACCTAATTAACACCTACTCATTTTTCTTCAAAAATATATTCCTACACTGTCACATAAATAATTTTGGCTTTTTGTTGATGGTATATTGCTATGCAGCTCAGGCTATCCTTTAACTCCAAACCTCCTTTCCTTCCCTCCTTCATTCTGAAAAATACAAGTATTTCCTCTTTATATACCACGTTAGGCCCAATACTTGTCCTATAACAACTGTGTCTTTGGAGTTACTTTATTAAACATGTATAATGGTTTATTTAAAGGCCTACATCACAAGATTAAAGAAAATAACTTGAATCTCCAAGATTAATTGAAAATCTATTCAATTCACAAGTGTATAGCTGAAGCCTACAAATATGCACAGCATTGTTTTAACTGTCCCATTTCATATGAATGGCACAGCCTCTATACTGATTAATCAAGTGTTATTTTTTTATGTAGGCCTAACCAATATCAGACTTCACAGTTCCTGCAATATCACACTACACTAAAATATATATCATTACTTTAAATATGTAATTTGTGTGCATCTTCAAACAATTAAATGATATCATATTCGGTATATGCAAATATTTAAGTTTGAATTTACTGGTCTTAAAATATTGATAGAGAATAAAATGTAATAAGGCCCTTTATAAGGTAGTGGTTAAAAGCAATGAATTGAGTGACAGAAAATGTAGATTTGACTACTGGCTGTGCCATTTACTTGCTTCATAAGCTAAGCAGAATGCTTAACATATCTCCCCTCTACTTGGAAAGCACACAATGGTGTGTTAAAGTTTCTTCAAAGTAATCAAAAAAGATCTAGTTTTTGGCAAGTGTTATATACTAAGTTGTTATTCTCATGTCTGCAATATCACTCATTTTGATGTCTGCTATTCTCTTATGATTGGGTTCTAGATTTTATTTCTGATTTTGTACTTTGTAGTAGATGGAATGATTTGCAAAGACAAATTAGTTATACAATAATTTACAAGTAAACAGTTATCATAGAAGTTTTCAAAAACACAGACTACCAGTGGTATGAAAAACTGTGTGTAAGATGTGATTTCAAACCATCAATCTTTATTTAAAATGTAATTTTATATTTCTATGAATCCCTATTATTCATAAATTCTGTGATTATATGGTATGTATTCCACATTAATTAAGTCTGGCTAAAATTGCACTGATTATTATAATACTTTTAAACTAATTCTAATTGGTTATAGTAGTAAATTAATTGATGAATGCACAAACATTTTTCCAACATTTTCTAAAATGTGTGTGATTTCTAACCATTATATTCTTAAGAGAATTTAATTTAAAATGATACTTTGAGTTCAATTGACAGAAAGTAATATACATTTATATATAAAACACAATGACACTCTAGTACATGTACACAAGTTATAATTATCAAACCAGCATTGTTTGGATGGCTGACATCTAAAATATTGAAAAAATAAAAATAATCATATAAATTAAATAAAGGAACTAGAGTAGGCCAGGGTAGAAAACAGCCAGAGGATACGAGCCCAGCCTGTTGCCATTCTGGTGTTGAGTTGGGCAAGTACCACTAGGATGAGCACATATGTGGTGAAAATATAGGAAAGAAAGTGAAGTAGAACAGTGTGTACTGAGAGGAGAAACTGGAAAACCTAAGACAATGAATGAACAGCCTGATGTGAGAAGCCTGCACTCCCATATGAGGCCATGATGATATCTGGACCCACGCTACTGCCCAGTGTCATGTACAAGCCTGTGGTCCTTCTGTCACAGGGGTTTGTGTCAATGGCTCTGGCCCATACTAACACCAAAGGCCATTTGGCCCTCCTAGGTCTGGGCTGCTATCTGAGCGCATATTGATATATATCACCCTGAGTTGGCCTAACCCCCAAACTGGCCACCACACCATAGGTGTTGCACCAGGGTTGACATAGGCTGAGCAGAGCTGCCCTAGCCCCTTGCCTGAGAAGAGCAGAAGAGCTGGCCCAGGTGGCTGGGGAGAGCTGATGGCCTAACCAACTCAGCTACCACCCAGGCCCAGATTGGGGGCTTTGAGCTGCCCCACCCCAACACCTGCTTTATTTATGTGCTGCTGGAGCATGTGAATGGGCATGTCTTACAGAACTAAGGCAGCAGGATCCCAATAACTCAGGGAAACAACAGGATATTCAAGAAGAATCTCTGTTAAAGTCTAGTACTGATTAAATAGCAAAATAGAAAGGTCTCAAACTGGACCAGTGACTCATTGCAATGAAAATTTGCAAGTTTTTTTTTTGTGGGGGGGACATGTACTTTATTTACATTTCAAATGTTTTCCCCTTTGGAAACCCCCTATTCAATCCCCCCTACTCCTGCTTCTATGAGAGTGCTTCTCCACCCACCTACCCACCCACCCACACCTGTCATCCCTCCATAGCATTCCCCTACACTGGGGCATCTAACACCCTCAGGCCCAAAGGCATCTCCTCCCACTGATGGCCAAAGTGGCCTTCCTCTGTCACATACGTGGCCAGCACCATGGGTCCCTTCAAGTGTATTCTTTGATTGATGGTCCAGTCTCTGGGAGCTCCAGAGGATCTGACCAACTGGTTGTCAACATGTAGAAGAATGCAAATTGATCCATCCTATCTCCCTGTACAACACTCAAGTCCAAGTGTATCAAGGACCTCCACATAAAACCAGATACACTGAATTTAACAGAAGAGAAAGTGGGGGAAAGTCTTAAACACATGGGCACAGGGGAAAAGTTCCTGAACAGAACACCAAAGCCTTGTACTCTAAGATCAAGAATCAACATATGGTACCTCATAAAATTGCAAAGCTTCTGTAAGGCAAAGGACACTGTCAATAGGACAAAAGTGCAACCTATAGATTGGGAAAAGACCTTTACCTCAGATAGAGGGCTAATATTCGATATATACAAAGAACTCAAGAAGTTAAACTCCAGATAGCCATAAAATCCTATTAAAAAAATGGGGATCAGAACTAAACAGAATTCTCAACTGAGGAAACTTGAATGGCCAAGAAGCACATAAAAGAAATGTTCAACACTCTTATTCATCAGGGAAATGCAAATTAAAACAACCCTGAGATTCCACCTCACATCAGTCAGAATGGCTAAGATCAAAAACTCAGGTGACAGCAGATGCTAGTGAGGATGTGGAGAAAGAGGAATACTCCTCCATTGCTGGTGAGATTGCAAGCTGGTACAACCACTCTGGAAATCAGTTTGGCGGATCCTCAGAAAATTGGACATAGTACTACTTAAAGACCAAGCTACCTCACTCCTGAGCATATACCCAGAAGACACTCCAACATGTAATAGGGACACATGTTCCATTATGTTCATAGCAATGATGTTTATAATAGCCAGAAGCTTGAAACAACCCAGATGTCCCTCAACAGAACAATGGATACAGAAATTAAAAACAATGACTTCATGAAATTCACAGGCAAATGGATGGAACTTGAAAATATCATCCTGAATGAGATAATTCAGTCACAAAAGAATGAACACGTATGTACTCACTGATAAGCGGATATTAGCCCAAAAGTTCGGAATACTCAAGATTCAATCCAGAGACCATATGGAGCCTAAGAAAAAGGAAGAACAAAATGTGGATGCGTCAGTGTTTCCTAGAAGGGTGAACGAAATACTCACAGAAGGAAATATGGACATAAAGTGTGGAGCAGAGACTGAAGGAAAAGCCATCCAGAGACTGCCCCACCTGGGGATACATCCCATATACAGCCACCAAACCCGGACGTTCTTGTGGATGACGGCAAATTTGCAAGTTAAGATGTGTGGCCCAAAGGGTATACTGTGGAACACATTGTAACACACTACTGCTTCCATGATGTGATTTTTTTTTCTGTCTTTTACTCTGTGGGGGAGTTATAAGGGTTTAAAGTAAATGTGGAAGGACTGGGACTGGGAAATGAGTGGGATTAAGGGCACATTATATAAAATTCATAAAGAATCAATAAAAATTATGATAAAATAATTATCATAAAAATAAAAAATAAATAAAAATTCCTAAATACAAAAAACATTTTTATGTTATTAAGGCACACTTAAATTTTAGTATGGGTTATTTGATGTTTTCTTTTTCTTTTTTCTTTTCTTATAATTAGATAACCTAATTTAATTGATGGGTAAAAGATAGGCATCTATACTTAAGGACATACTGAGTACTAAGATGATTATGATTTATCAAGTTGGACATTAGGAGAGTTATATAGGAAGTTAAAGTGTTAAAAGTTTTCAACAGTGGGTGGGTGGATGGGAGGGTGGGTTAAAGAATATCCCCATATTGGCAGGGGGAAGGCAGAGGGAATGGGGAGGTTCCAAAGGGAAGATCTGAAAAGGGGGAAACATTTGAAATGTAAATAAAATATGAAAAAAAAAGTTTTCAAGGATTTGATCGGTCAGTGCTAAAAGTCCCACTGTCAATAAATTATTATAAGCAATGAAATGTAGAAGCCCCAATTCTCAAGGTTGTTGTTGTTGTTGTTGTTGTTGTTGTTGTTGTTGTTGTTTGGTTTGGTTGGCTTTTAATTTAAAATATGATCCTAGCTGCTAAGTAAAAGTCTATGGTCTGCAGTCCCAGAGAAGCTAAGTGACAAGAAAGGCTTAAGGAGTAGCTGGGGGGGAAGGAAACATGAGTCTCCCTGGGAAGGAGAAATAGAATAGATTTTTTTCCAGTGGACTAAGGGTTGGTAGGCTTGGGAAGCAGAAGGATCATGTGGGTGAGTGGGAGAGAGAAATTACTGGGAGAAACAGTTGGAATTGGGAGGCATTTCAGGGGTGAAGGAGAAACGTAGTGCAGTAGAAACTCCATGGAATCTACAAGAGTAACCTTTACGAAGACTCCTAGTAACTGGGAACACAGAGCCTGAACTAGCCCTTTTCTGTCATCAGGCAAGTCCTCAAGAGAAGGGACTGGGGACATAGACTTCAACCTACAGTTGGTCATGACTATAGGAAATGATGGGACTGGAACCTAGCAAAATCCTCATCAAAAGACTTCATCTAGCAACTGATGTGAGCAGATACAGAGTGCCACAGACAAACATTAGGCAAAGCTCCACGAGACCTGTTGAGGAGGGGGAGGAAAGATTGGGGGAACCAAAGAGGCCAGTTATACCATGAGAACATGGTCCACAGAATAAACTGATCAAGATTCATAGGAACTTGCAGAAATCAGGAAGCTTGTAGTGGTCTGTCTTTCTTAGGGTTTTACTGCTATGAACAGACACCATGACCAAGGTAACATTATAAAGACAATATAAACTTTGTGCTGGCTTACAGGTTCAGAAGTTCAGTCCATTATCATCAAGGCAGGAGCATGGCATTGTCTAGACAGACATAGTTCAGGCAGATCTGAGAGTTCTACATCTTCATCTGAAGGCTTTTAATGGAAGTCTGTCTTCTAGGAAGCTAGGGTGAGGGTCTTAAGCCCAAACCCACAGTGACATACCTACTCCAACAAGGTCACATCTCCGAATATTGCCACTCCCTGGGGCAAGCATATACCAACCATCACAGGGTCTGACCTATGTCCTCTGCATATATGTTATGGCTGAGGAGCTTGGTATTCTTGTGAGAATCCTAATAGTGGGAGTAGAGGGTGTCCCTAACTTTTTACCTGCTCTTGGTGCCCTTTTATTCCTATAGGGTTGGCTAGTCTAGCCTTAGTGTGATGGTATGTGCCTGGTCTTGTTGTACCTCAGTATGTAGTGTTCAGTTGGTGTCCCTGAGAGGCCTACTCTTTTATGAGGGGAAGAAGAGGAGGTTGGTTCTGGAGGAGAGGGGAGGTAGGGATGAATGTCTGGAGGGAATGGAAGGGAAACTGCAATCAGTATATAATATACTAAAGAAGAATAAAAGAAAAATGGGGAGATGGATACTTCTAGCAAAGACACAGAACAGGTGTCTAATTTTATCGCTGTGGTCCTAAAGTCAATATCAGGAAGTACTGAATGGTCAGAAGAAAAATATAAATGAATAGCTGATGCAATTCTTTGAGGCAAATTGTTACTACTACAAGTCTGCCCTATGACAAAATTTCCAATCTATTATAATCTCAAATTTTATGGATATTGTAAGCAATGTTCTGGGGAAATTTTTACTGGTAAGTAAAAGAATGACGTTACATATAACCCTATAGCAAATACTATATAACATAAATAAATAAAATCAGATGATTTAGAAAGTTAATCTCATAGAAATTTAAGAAAAAGGAGAAAAGAAATCTGGATCTTTCTGTTTTAATTATCTCTTCATGCCTTTTATCTGTTTATGAACTAGAGTGAGAGTATTTTTCTTTTGTTTTTATTTATATGAATACAGATGTATTTTACGTGATTAGTATTTCAATTTTGGTTATATTTTGCCTTAGTATTTGAGAACCTAACAGATGTTGTCATACTAAGACATGTTCCAAATGGTCTCAAAGACCTGTAAAATTTATGGACTGTCATCATTGAAGGATATTATCAAGAAGAATTTAAGTGAAATGCTATTTTCAACCACTTCACATCTCTGTTTCTTCTCCTTCATCTACGATGGTTCTTCAGAACTCTTGGTTCTAAGCAGTATTCCTCCTCACACACTTCAATAATCTCCAGAGAACACAGCATACCAATTGTAGTGCCCAGACTTATATTATTCTACTTTTTATAAAATATAAAACCTGGAACTTAAGAAAAACCATCTTGCTGGTCAGTTAGAATAATAAACAGGCCATAGCCTAAAAGGTGCCGTTCACCATACCAAAAAAAATTATAAAATGTTACTTTCATCCTGTCAACTACAATATTCATATTCAGTATCCTGGTTTGTATATTGAACATCTCTGGATTTTAACTTCTAGTTTTGGACCTTATTTCTAGGTTTTATAGAATAGTGTAATCTACCACCACAATTATCAGACATTTTGAGTACTGTCATATAAAGGTCTATGACAATTCACAACTCTATTTGTTAAAACAAAACAAATTTCCCAAGATCCTAGAAGACAGTTATCAACCTACTTAAACTAATCAGTCAAGCCTAACAATAGAGTTAACTATTTAATATCTACTTATTCATCTCAAATTCTCTCAGAAATCCTATTTTTAAAAGGAATAAAAGGCAGTCCTTCACAATTAGATTGATTAGGGTTCTGGTTTCTGAATGAAGAACAAGATCATGCTTTGTTTTAAACCATTCATAACACCAAGCATAGAACAGGGCATGCAGTAGATTCTCAAATCTTATATGCTATATTTTATATTTAAGCATGCTTAATAAATACATCAAAATGCATATCCTGATTTGATCACTGGGTTGAAATTGTTGCTTTCTTCAGTAACAACATTCCTATTTTGTATATGATGTCTGTTTTTTTCAAGGTGTTGTGATTTACCAAAAATCAAATGACCTCCTTGGCTGGATCATTAAAAATACTAGGCTAATATGACTGAATTCAAATTCAGTTTACTTTAGAATAAGACTTCTTTAGCATTTTTAAAGAAACTAATAACTCATGCATTCATGTATAAAATAAATATTTATTGAGTACCTCCCATGAATGAGAGAAAGAGAATACATTGATCTGAATATGTGTTTTTGAATATTTTGAACTACATATATAACATTGAAGGAGAGGATATGATAATGATTCTATACCAGTTGTCTCAGGAAATTTCTTCTGTTGAGTATGGATTCAATAGGACAAATTCTCAGAAAATTTATTTTGTCCTCTTAGGATTCTGTCTTCATAAGCTCAGAAAATACTTTGGACATTTTTCTAAGCCAAGATTCAGGTTCACCTCTTTCAATCCATCTCTTCCATTAAACTGCTAGAATACAAAAACAAAAGTAAATAGCACTGGGTTGGATATATACTCACAGTATAGACATTTTGCTATAAAATTTCATGTGACCCATCCAATGGCTTCACAAAGGACAGTGTTTTCCTTAAATAAGCATACTACACAGAAGGCTGCCTCAAGCTCATCTTCATACAAGTGTAACTTATGCAGTGATATAAAACTCATGAAAAATCCAAATATGATCATTTTTGAGAAGATGAAAAGTGTTCCTTACCTCACTGAATTTTATTATAGTGAGAAATACAAAATTCACCATCTTAATAAATTGTTATTATTTCTTTTTATTTTTTGAGATTATAATATAAAATTTCTCCTTTATTTTTCATCCCTCTAAATCCTTGCATATACTTCTCCTTGCTGTCTTTCAAATTTTTGAGCTATTTTCTCATTGATTGTATTAACTAATGTAGCTATGAATTTTAATATTTTATTTTTAATTACTTCTTTATTTAAATACCACCTAATACCATATTTGTGGAATTATACATTAGCCATGTGTTTAAGCTTATTGCAGAACTATAATATTTTCAGTTCATGTTATAGAATATTGTGTAAATTTTGGAGGCCAAATGATATTTATTGTATGTAGGTATTTATTTATCCCTTCACACATGTATAGATATTTCAGTTGATTATACTTCTTGGATACTTTTCCCCTTCTAGATATACCATTGTATATCTTCCATAATTTATGTACCATAACCCAATTTCTTCACAATCTCAGTAAACTTCTTTTCCCTTCTTTATTTATCTTATTTTCCATTTCCAGATGAGGTAAAATAATATCTCATTGTGGTGTTAAATCTATAGAAGTATTGATTTTTTTATATGAGTGCTCTTGTCCATTTGTAGATCATATTAGGAGGAATGATTTGTTAAATCCTTTGCACATATTTAAAACTAGTTATTTGATTTCTTACTATTGAATTACAGGAGTTATTTGCATATTCAAGATATTACCTCAAGCAGTGCCATGTATGGGTCCTATCTCATGGAGTGGGGCTTAATTTGAACCAGCTAATCATTGGTTATTTCCATGAGATTTGTACCACCATTGTCTTACCATATTTTGCAGGAAGAAAACCATTGTCAATCAAAGGTTTTGTGGCTGGCTTGATGTTTACATGTTTATTTTGGTAGTATGCTGAGTACCTTCTTGTACCAAAGATGATAAAATTTAGGATTAAATGTACTTCGAAGGTACCAACTCAACATCTCCATATTCAATTTGTGTTCTATAGGCATTGTCTTCAGCAATGGAGCCTTGCTATCACTTTGTGAAAACAACCTGTATTCTTAGAAATAGCCTGAGTTGTTTGGGGATTTTCCTGGAACCTTTTGGCCAACAGCTCAAATATATGTACCCCAGTCACATTACAGGAAAGCTTCATTTGGGGAAAAAAGATGGCAGTTTAGGACAATGTCTCCTCCATTATTTAAATATTTGTTTTGCATTGCCTTCACATATGTATGTCTTTTAGTGATTGTTTACTGTATTAGGTTTCCATATTACCATTTAGTGATCAAGAAATAGAAACTACCCTAGAGAGGTAGAGTAAAATATAATCTTACTGACCTAAAAAAATAGCAATACAATTATTCTTAATGACATTCTGTTATACTCTTGGATCTTCGTCTTGTATAGAGAAGCTTTCTCCTACAGCAGATATGAACAAATACAAATATCCAAAGCCAGATATTATGCTGAGAATGAGAGACTTTGGAATATTCATCCCTAAATGGGATGTCTCCATCAAATCTCTCCCTCCAGGCCTCAGGGAACTCCTAGTAAGTGGAGGCAGAATATCAGAAAAAGAGTCAGCAGACAGCAGGAGAAATAATCCCTCTTAACCAACATGATTAAAACTCATATAAACTCAAAGAGACTGAAGTAGCATTCACAGTGACTGCATGGGTCTGCTCAAATTATTTTCTGTATATACCATGGTTTCTAATTAGTGATTTTATGGAGTGTATGAGCAAGTATCTCTCTGATTCTTGTGCTTTCTCTTTGGCTCTTTTCCTTTGGTGTGTTTTGTCCAACTCCAACACTATAGATTTGTTTTATCTTACTATATTTTATTTTGTCATGATTTATAATTATCACCCTAGAAGCCTGTTTATTTTCTAATGATAGACAGAATGGGCGTGGATCTAGATAAGAAGGAAGAAATGGGAAAAGTGAGAGAGAAGAAACTTCAATAAAGATAAATTGCGTAAGAAAATAAGCAGATATCTAAAAATAATAATGTGGATGGTGGTGGTGGTGGTGGTGGTGGTGGTGGTGGTGGTGCTAAAAAATATCATAAGACAGATACAAAAGAAACCAACCAAAAAACAAAAACAAAATCCTGAAAGTTAAAAAATAGGGGCCTTGGGAAGTCTAGAGAAAAAGCAATAAGATGCTGAGACATACACCTGTACATGCACAGACAATCCATAAATACAAATAGAAAACCATGCTGTATAAGCAGAAGATCTGTAAAATTAAAAAACGTGGCAGTCTTATGGAAGACTGACATTATGAGGTTGATTTCCATTCTATTAATTCTATCTTCTTTGTATGTATGTCCTTATGTTCACCATAGCATTTTAAAGTATATTAAAATAAAAAAATACATAAAATCTTATTCACTCTTTTTCAAATCACTTTTTATATTCAAGTTCCCTTGAGATTTCATAGAAATTGCTGTAAATTTGTCCTTCTCAAAATCCAAAGTAGTATCCAAATTCTATTTTTACTTCAAGTCAATTATTTCATTTAAATTTTTATAAGGCTTTTAAGAGGGTATGTTTTGTTTTTATCTCTTTACCTATCAACTTATAACATACCTTTTATATTTAATTTCTGTAGAGCCATCTAATTCCAATATAACTGGTTATACAGAAGAACAATATGGGAGCTTGGGTGATGATCAATTAATTAAATTTATAAAAATTGAATTTTTAGTGCTTTGTCCATGTGCAAGCACTTAGGACATTGACTGGTATGTGCTAGATTTGGCTGATTACTGAGTACACACACTAAAGAGGACAGTATGTAATGTGAGGTCAACACAGGTGATTGACAGGGATATCATCCTATATGTGTTTTGCCCATTAATTAGTAATATTTTGTCAGAACTATCAACTCACAAATATGAAAATCAAATGACTTCCCCAAATTATTACCCATAAATGCCACCCCCAACTCCATCTACTGCCAAAGCTTCTTCTTCCAGAAAGAAACATTGCCTCAATTTTCTGTTCTTTTCTTTGTACATACTTTTTGTTTCTAAGTCATAATTCCAAATGAATGCTTATATGAATTTGAGTTTAAAGACTGGGCATTAACCTTCCATTATGAAAGACAATTTACATATTTTATGTCTACCGATATTTGCACACAAATGCATGTGTGCTGGTACATGTATGTAAATATTAACCAGCACTGCTATATTTCTCAATTATCCCTATAGATTTCTTGCAAAAACAATGTTCTTTTTTTGTGCTATGATAAACAACTAGATTTCTAAGGGATATTCTATTCCCCATCATGTGTAATAACAGTTGTTATCCCTGGTGTAAATTCTTGCATTTATTTCTTGTGATGATTTTTATACATTCTTTTCATTTATCTCCAAACTCCTCATCAGAGATATAAATCTCATCTCAATTCTCTAAGTTAGTTCAGCGGTCCATAAATTTAATTACTTTTGTTATAGGAAGCTTTTTAAGAACCTTCATTATTCCTCCTTCAATTCAAAGTGGTAGCTCACTGAGTCTATTTAACAATTATGATACTTAATTTCTGACTTTTTCAACATCATATGAGGAACTATCTCTTGATTACCACTATTATGAATAAAATACATAAGTACTAATGGGAAAATCTGTAGAGATCGTCAACATTTTGATTTATCATATACATGTACATTAAAAAGAAAAAATGGAATTATGTAATAATGGGAAAACAACTCACCTATAGAAAACAGGCTAACAAATAATTATCTCAGTGCCAGGACCTGGTTACTTCGTTTGCTGGTGTTAGCCAATGAGGTCTTGAAATCCTTCTCCCATTTACACACACACACACACACACACATTCAGATGGAGAGAGAGGCAGAGAGGAAATGAGAGAGAAAGAGAGAGAGAGAGAGAGAGAGAGAGAGAGAGAGAGAAAGACTCAAATACTCAAATATCTGGACACAACAGTATAGCTGCACATATGAACACATAGACATTGTGACATAAAAAATATTCCAATCCAAAAATAGAGCAAATTCCAGCATTGTGAGGGGAGTGAGGCACAGAATCTCCTGCTAAATGTTTAGTAAAATGATTGTAAGCTACTAGTGGAAGAACATAATCTTTTCTCTAAGAGTAGAGTTAAGTTCGAATAACTTGAACTTGCTCAAGTAGATGATAACATGTAAGAATATTTAGTCAGCAAAAAATTGTTCTTGAATTGTGTCCTTTTAAAAAGATTTATTTATTTATGCATGTGAGTATATTGTCACTACATTCAGACACACCAGAAAAGAGCATTGGATCCATTACAGATGGTTGTGAACCACCACATGGTTGCTGGGAATTGATCTCAGGACCTCTGTGAAAGCAGCTAGTCCTCTCAACCTGAGCCATCTCTCCATCCCCAGAATTGAGTCCTTTTAAAGGATAGAAAATTGGATGGGTGGAGCTTAGAAAAGTTGGAAATGGAAAATGGTGAATATGATGAAAACATATATAAAATTTGAAACTTAAAGCAGAAATAAAAGCTAAAATAAAAATATAAAGACACAAAACAAATGACTTCTTATATATAAATTTGGTCTATATTTTCAGGAATTAGCAAATATCAGTTTTGTAATGTTCTTCTCTTAGGTTACTAAGTTTTCCTAAAACATAATCATTGAGTGCCTTGCCTATGAGGCATTATGAGCTTGTTTGCCTGGATTCTGTCATTTCAGTGAAGAAAAAGATATCATGCTTATTACTCTGACTTAGTTCTTATGTGAACAGTAAATTTAAAATTTTGTGGATTAGAATTCTTCTACTCTTAAGTTTTTCTGGCTTGTGACTCGTAAGAAAAAGCCTACAGTGTTCATACAGGGTGAAAAAGAATGATTCCTTCAGACATGTATAGAGTAGAGAAGGTATCAAGGTTTACAGCCAAACTCTCTTTCCATATTTAAGTGTTTGATTCTAGTTCCTGGACCTTTTGAGGCTCTATAGTCACAAACTAATCTGTTTGTGAGTTGTTTCTATGCTCTCCATTAATTTTTACTTTATGCATTAGCTTCCTTTGGTCTACTAAATATTTGAGGCAGTTTCATGATTTTTTATTTTTTTTTACTCAAATGACTATATGGGCTAAAATCTCATTTTCATGTTCTTAATTTTTTTTTTTTTGCACATATAAGAAGTTGCAATGTAGAGAGTTTTGCATTAATCTCTTATTGGTTTTCCTTTGTTGAAATTAATTTCTTGAGAATTTCATCCAGTGTGTTTTGCCCATATTTACCTAATTTTTCTACCCATAAAACTTTGTTTCTTCCTTGTCTTGAAACCCATCAGGTCCCATTTTTATTGCCCATATATTCTCAGATATGTGGCCTTCCACTGGGCTACGGTCAGAAGAGACACTGTTAAACAGAACTGACTTACCCTCTCTGAGAAGCTATCAATTTCCAATGTCTCTTCATATAAAAAGGGAACTTCATGTTTACAGTACCATTTCTACTGAGATTTTTGTCTGCTTTGAGCTTGAACAGGTCATTGCTATGCAACTGCCACCTGTGTCTGGAAAACACTGTCTCTCTTTAGTCATCCACCATTTCTGACTGTTACACTCTCTTAACCCCATCTCATATAATGATCCCTGAACTGTCGAAGGGGTGTGTGTGTGTGTGTGTGTGTGTGTGTGTGTGTGTGTGTGTGAAATGTCCTATTTAAGTCTGGAGGGAAATGCTTAGTCTCTATGTTTTAAAGTTATTTTCTGCAGATCTCAAATCTTTGTGGAAATTTGCCTAATGCTTAAAAACCAGATTGCAAACTTCATGTAAGTTGGCCCATATTTCACTGACAGAAAGGGCTTGCTTTCCTTTGAACTTAATTTTTTATTTCATTTAGCCCAGGAAAATTACCTACTTTACCATAATTAATGATATATTCAGTATCTATATCTTTAGAGTCTCTGGGAGGAAAGAGCACTTAGTTTAAAATAATATAAATAGACTACCAAGTCTATCAATCTATTTCCTTTCTTATTTGATAATACTTGTCTTAGTTGGACCTTCACTTTTACCAATCACCTTTTCTGGACTTTTAAAATATCAAGACTCAGTTGCTTTCCATGACCCCTTCATGTCTTCAAAACCATCATCACATGGGTTAATCTTACACTAATGAGTTTATCTACTGGCATGATATGCAGCCTCTGTGCTTTCTCCACCACAGCATCTGTGTCATAGTCTCTTTTTAGTCACTGCTAATTTCTTAACTCTGGCTAACCAGCATCAATTGTCCCACAAAACAAATGTTTCATTATAGTGTTTCTGGTCTCTTATTAACTGAGACTGGATTATCAGCCTAAGTTGACTAGAATCAGATTCATTTTTGTTTGTTTGGGTTTTTCTTGTTGTATTTTTTTTTTTTTGGTTTTTTGGGTTTTTTTGTTTTGTTGTTGTTGTTGTTGTTGTTTTTTGAGACAGGGTTTCTCGTGTAGCCCTGGCTGTCGGGAACTCACTTTGTAGAACAGGCTGACCCCGAATCCACCTGCTTCTACCTCCCAAGTGCTGGGATTAAAGGCATGCACCACCACTGCTGGGCTAGAATCAGATTCTTAACTCAAAATATCATGCATCCACCCTGATAGAGTCTTTACTTTCCTCTGAAACTTCACGAATTACACCTCCATCATCTGCATTGCTCTCAGCTTCTCTTGCTTCTCTTACAAGCTTCTTCAACAATTCGTTAAAGTCTGAGCAATGGTTTTTCTAGTCTAATACTTCGACAATCCTCCCCAAAACATGATCAGGTCTATCACATAACTACCCCAGGAAGCTGGTATCAATTTCTGTTTTAGTTAGTTAGTATGTTTTAGCTCTGTTGCTGTGATATAATACCATGATCAAAAGCAGTTTGAGCACAAAAGTCAAGGGAAGGAAACTAGAGATAGGAACTGAGGCAGAAGCCACGGAAGAAGGGCGCTTACTTTCTTGCTCCTCATGGTTTAGTCTGCCTGCTTTCCTATGCAACACAGGACAATTTTTCCAGGGGTGGCACTGCCCATAGTGATATGAGGCCTCCCACATTAATCAGAAAACTATATAATATGCCAAGACTTTCATGTAGGCCAATCTTATGGAGGAATTTTATTTCTATTAAGGCTTCTTCTTCCCAGATAATTCTAGATATGTGTCAAGTAGACAAAATCAACTAGTATAATGTAGCATATCTTTTCAACAAAAATTAAAACATACTTTTCATAAGCTTTCTATAATCACAGTTAAACATAAAATTTCATTTGATTATGAACTTTGATATAAAACTACTAACCAATTTTATCAAAAAATGATGTACTATTCTGTAACTGAGGAAAGAACATCTGGATCCAAGTTATACTCTACCCTTCTTGGTAATATAGTTCTTTATATATTAATTCAATTGAGATATAATATAGGTATCACAACTGTAAGGCTTCAGGAAACATTCAGCTTCTATTGTTCTTGTTTTATTGTTTCCATCATTTCTTACTACCAGCACTTCATGGCACACTGCATATGAGGTTTTGAAAAATAATATTTTATTATACTCATTCATGTTGGCAAATATTTTCTTTTTCTCTAATAATTTTTTATTCACTTTACATCCTGATTACAGCCCAAGCCCTCTTCTCCTCCCAGCCCCACTGATTCAAATCACTTTCTCCATTGCCTTCTTCCCTTCTCTTCAGAGAAAGGGGTATCCACCTTAGGTACCACTCTGCCCTTGGACATTTAGTGAGTGCAGTACTAGTAGGCACATCCTCTCTAACTGAGGCTGAACCAGTCAGTTCAAGCAATTGGAAGGGGATCCAACAGCAGGGAACAGAGACAAAGACAGCTTCCACTCCAACTGTTAGGGAATACATATGAAGACCAAGCCGCCCATTTGCTTGTAGAGGGTCTAGGTCCAGCTCCTGCATGCTCCCTGGTTTTCTGCCCCAGTGTCTGTGTGCCCCCAGGGGCCCAGGTTAGTTCATTCTGTGGGTCTTCTTGTGTCCTTGTCTCCTCCAGCTTTTTCATGTCTATCCTTCACTCTTCCACAAGACACCCTGACTCTCTGCTTAAAGTTTGGCTGGGAGTCTTGGAATCTGCCTCCATGTGTTGCTGGATGAAACCTCTCAGAGGACTGCTAAGTGGCAAATATTCTCTATCCACAATTATGAAGTTACACTATTTCTTCAGAAATGATTAAAGATATCTAAATTAATTTATCTTTTGTGATATCTTAAGATAAAAATTGTATAGCTAGTCCATTATATCATGTTTCACATAGGCCAAATATGAGTTTTTTGTTGTTGTTGTTGTTGTTGTCCCATGGCCAGAATATACTTAAAAGAGGATGTGAAACTTATATTCTATCTTCATGATATATTCTACTAATTGGTTAGATTAGATATTACTTGTATCAGAAATAAAAATTGAATGAATCATGCATTATTATCTATTTGAAACAGGTTCTGATCACTCTTTAAAATAGTAATTGAATTTAGAATTGGTGCTGTGATAGAATCTTTTAGCAAATCCCAGTAAGGTTCAGATTTTATATGAAAAATATACACATTTAACACATACACTCAAAATATAGATCTCACCACATATTACAAACATATAATGAGACTAATAATGTTGCAGGATAATTTTTCCAATTTTATGAGACTCTAAAGTATGAAGATTGAAGTAGCCATTCCATCTTCCCATTAAGCATGCCTTGGCACATCAAATCTCATCAGTACTAATGGACTAATGATATCCTCTCCCACTGAGGCCAGACAAGACAACCCAGCTTGGTAGTGGGGAGGGATCCAAAGGCAAGCTACAGAGTCAAAGACAACATTTGATACACTTGTTAAAAGACCAACATGAAGACCAAGCTGCACATCTGCTACATATATGTATGAGACCTAAGTCCAGCCCCTGCATGTTCTTTGGTTGGTTGGTCATTCAGTCTCGGTGGTCTCCCTTGGCCCCAGGTTAGCTGCCTCTGTAGGTCTTCTTGCGGTGTCCTTAACTCCTCTGGCTCTCTCAATTATTTCCCCCTATTCTTCCACAAGACCCTTTGAGGTCTGCCTTATGTTTGACTATGGGTCTCTGCATTTGTTTGCACCAATTACTGGATGAAGCCTCACAGAAGTCAGTTATGCTAGGTTCCTGTCTGCAAGCACAGCTTAGTATAATTAATAATGTCAGAGGTTAAGTCTCTCCATGGGGTGGGTCTCAAATTGGGCCAGACATTGGTTGGCCAGTCTCTCAGTCTCTGCTCCATCATTATCCCTGCTTGCATTGTAGGCTGAAAAAAAAACTCAGATTGAAGGTACTTTGTGTTGGTTGATGTATGTTTATAGACATCTCATTTTGAGTTTGGGGAAGTTTTCTTCTATGATTGTGTTGAAAATATTTTCTGGGACATGAAACTGAGAGATTCTTCTTTCTTTTCTTCTTCTTCTTCTTCTTCTTCTTCTTCTTCTTCTTCTTCTTCTTCTTCTTCTTCTTCTTCTTCCTATTATTCTTAAGTTTGGTCTTTTCATAGTGTCCCAGATTTCTTGGATATTTTGTGTCAGAAACTTTTTAGAATTAACATTTTCTTTGACTGATATTTTGATTTCTTCAGTCGTATCTTCTATGCCTGAGATTCTCTCTTGCATCTCTTATATTCTGTTAGTGATGTTTTTGTCTATAGATCCTGTTCTATCCTCTAGATTTTCCATCTCCAAGATTACCTTAGTTTGTGTTTTCTTTATTGCTTCTATTTCCATTTTCAGATCTTGAACAATTTTATGCATTTCCTTCACCTGTTTGATTATATATTCAGCTTTTTAAAGAGATTAATTAATTTCCTCTTTAAAGGCCTCTATTACCTTCATAGGATTGGATTTAAGGTCATCTTCATGTACCTTGCTTGTGTTAGGAGAACTAGTGCTTGCTGTGGTGGGATAGCTGGGCTCTCTGGTGGTGCCATATTGCCCTGGCTCTGGTTGGCTGTAATTTATACTATCTGGTTTTACCTGGTGGTAGCTGGATATTCCTGATGCCAACAGGACTCCTCAGTGAGGCAGACATAGCCTTGGGCCTGACAATGGAGTTCAGGTAGCAGCTTTCTGTTCAACTCTGCTGGCTGTACTCCAGTTGGTACTGAGTATTCCTGGGGTACCACAGTTGGAACATAGACGTTAGCCCAGAGCCAATCTCTGATGGCTAAGCCCCCAGGGGCATGTGTAAGTATTTTAAGAGGAAGTAAGTTCCTATCATAATGATAATGACAAGTAAAATACAGAAAAAATTCTTGACTTGACTCTGTGGCTACATGCCCAAATAGTGGAGGGAAAAAGCTAGTCTCCCAGGAATATGGACAAGCCTGAGAGCAGGGGTAAGGTCAGCACCGCTGCTCAGAGGGACCTGCCTTGAACCCTCAGGACACAGGGACCTACAAGCAGCCTAAGATAGGAGCCTTCTGGTTTCCTTCTGCAGCTAGGGGCCTCAGTCTGTGCCACAGAGCTCCATAGCTAAATAACTCCAGGAGAAAGCTAGCATCCCAGGAGTATGGACAAGCCAATGAATGGAGGTAAGAGCACCACTGCTCAGCGGGACCTGCCCAGAATCCACAGGACACAGGGCACAAGGAACAGCCTGGTAAGGAGCTTTCCGGATTGCACCTGTGGTCTGTGCCACACTGGTCCATACTCAAATAGAGCAGGGAAAGAACTAGCTTCCCAGGAGTGTGCACAATCCTAAGATCAAGGTTAAGGCCAGCAACTTTGTTCAGAGAAACCTGCCCAGGACCCTTAGGACACAAGGACTGAGGAGTGGCCTTCCAGTTTCCATCTGTGGCCCAGGGAGCTGATCCTGTGACACAGGGTTCCACACTCAAATACTGCCAGGAGAGAGCTGGTCTCCCAGGAATGCCAACACACCTTTGAGCACAGGAATACCACTACTTCTGTTCAAATTCCTCAATCAAGAGGGACCCTCGCACAGCCATCAGGACACAGGAACCAAGGAACAGCTGGGGACAGGATTCTTCTGGTTTCTGTCTGCACCCCAGAGCTGGCCCTGTACCATAGCTCTCAATACCCAAATTCATCTCAGAGAGAGCTGATCTACAAGGAGTACTGACACAAAGGCTTGCAGGGGGACAAACCACAGTCAGAGAGAGCAAGACCAGCTAACACCAGAGATAACCAGATGATGAAAGGCAAGAATAAGAACATAAGGAACAGAAACTAAGGCTACTTGGCATCATCAGAACCCAGTTCTCCCACCACAGCGAGCCCTGGATACCCCAACATACCAGAAAAGCAAGACTCAGATTTAAAATCACATCTCATGATGATGATAGAAAACATTAAGAAGGAAATAAATAACTCCCTTAAAGAAATACAAGAGAACAGAGGTAAACAGCTAGAAGCTCCTAAAGAGGAAATTCAGGAAAACACAATCAAACATGTGAAGGAAATGAAAAAAATCTTCAGGATCTAAAAATTGAAGTAGAAACAATAAAGAAATCACAAAGGGAGACAACCCTGGAGATAGAAAACCTAGGAAAGAGATCAGGAGCCATAGATGTAAGCATCACTAATAGAATACAAGAGATAGAAGAGAGAATTTCAAGTGCAGAAGATACCATAGAAAACATTGACACAACAGTCATAGAAAATGCAAAATGCAAAAAGCTCCTAACCCAAAACATCCAGGAAATCCAGGACACAATGAGAACAAACCTAAGGATAATAGGTATAGAAGAGAGGGGAGATTCCCAACTTACAGGGCCAGTAAATAACTTCAACAAAATTATGGAAGAAAACTTCTCTAACCTAAAGAAAGAGATGAACATATACATTCAAGAAGCCTACAGAACTCCAAATAGATTGGACCAGAAAAGAAATTCCTCCTGACATATAATAGTCAAAACACCAAATACACAAAACAAGGAAAGAATATTAAAAGCAGTAAGGGAAAAATGTCAAGTAATATATAAAGGCAGACCCATCAAAATTACACCAGACTTCTTACCAGAGACTATGAAAACGAGAAAATCCTAGGCAGATCTCATACAGACCCTAAGACAATACAACTGTCAGCCCAGGATGCTATAACCAGTAAAACTCGCAATTACCACAGATGGTGAAACCAAGATATTCCATTATAATACCAAATTAACACAATATCTTTACACAAACACAGTCCTACAAAGATAATAGTTGGAAAATGCCAACACAAGGAGGGAAACTACACCCTAAAAAAAACCAAGAAACTAATCTTTCAACAAACCCAAAAGAAGATAGCCACACAAACATAAAAATAACATAGAAAATAACAGGATGCAACAATCACTATTCCTTAATATCTCTTAACATCAGTGGACCCAATTCCCCAATAAAAAGATGTAAGCTAACAGACTGGATACATAAACAGGACCCAGCATTTTGCTGCATACAGGAAACGCACCTCCGTGTTAAAGACAAACACTAACTCAGAGTAAAGGGCTGGAAAACAGATGGAGTAGTTGGAGGTGAGACTGAAGGTGCTGAAGGAATTTGCAGCCCTATGGAGGGAGCAACAGTGTCAACTGGTCAGCCCCACCCCCAGTATTCCCAGAGACTGGATCACCAACCAAAGAATACTTATGGAGGGACCCATGGTACTGGCCACATATGTGGCAGAGGATGGCCTTGTTGGCCATCAGTGGGAGGAGAGGCCCTTGTGTCTGAGAGTGTTAGATGCCTCCGTATAGGAGAATGCCAGGGATGGAAGATGGGAGTGGGTGGGTGGGTGGAGAAATACCCTAGTAGAGGCAGGGGAGGGCATATGGGATAAGGGGTTTCCAAAGGGGAGACCTGGAAATGGGAAAACATTTGAAATATAAATAAAGTTTCAAAAAAAATAATGGATTCACATAACATGGCATGTGGCTTTAATCTACTAGACTGCCAAACTTCTCCAAAAGGCATGGTCACTTGGCATTCTTATCATCAGTGCGTGAAAGTTCCAAGTGCACTGGCTTTGTATGTATCTCATGTTTCTAGTTTATATCTTTATAATGACTTATAGTGTTGGGCTTCATACTAGTTACTTTTCTATTGCTGAGGTTGAACATCGTGACCAAGCCAACTTATAACAAAGCAAAGCAAGACAAAATAAAACATCTAACTGTGCTTCTGATTCCAGAAGGTTAGAGTCCACGATAGCAGAGCAAAGTATGATGGCAGGAACAGCTAAGAGCTCCCATCTCAAACTACAAGCAAGAAACAGAGAGAACACTGGGAATAGCCTATGCTTTTGAAAACTTAATGCCTAGCTCCAGTGACATACCTCCCCTAACAAAGCCACACCTCCTAATCCTTCCCAAACAGTTCCACTAAATAGGGACCAAGTATTCAAACATATGAACTCATGAGGGTCATGCTCATTCAAGCCACCACTTTCATTATTCATGTACTTACTTGCCATCTTTTATTCTTCTTTGACAAAGTATCTGTTCAAAACTTCTGCCATCTTTACTAATACCTATTAATTTTACATATTTCTGGGGTTCTGTGTGATATTTTGATGTGCTATACATGCATGCATATATGGATCTTGTTATCAGTCAAATGCAGTCATATCCCCCTGTTCAACTCCATTAGGTCTCTGGTTGTCAGTGTTCTACTTTTAGAGCTTAGATTACATTTTTATTAGATTCAGATTCTACATATAAGAAAAGCATACAGTTATTTGTCATCCAGAATCTGGCTATTTTCCTTAATAGTACTGATTTCTAGCTGTATGCATGAAAAGAAATTCTTGACTTGACACCATTCTATACTTCCACACAATGACTGTATGTATGTACATGTGTGTGTGTGTGTATGTACACACGTATATATGTACACATATATATGTTTGTGTGTATTCATATAAATATGTAAATGTGTTAGATACATTCTTATGTTTTGTAACCTTTTTTATTGGATATTTTCTTTATTAACATTTCAAATGTTTTCCCCTTTCCAGGTATCCATTCAGGAATCCCCTTATACCACCCCCTCTTCCCCCTACCTCTATCAGGGTAACACACACACACACACACACACACACACACATACAAATTCCTGCCTCCCCTCCTTGGCATTCCCCTATACTGGGGCATCTAACACCCTCAGGCCCAAGGGCCTCTCTTCCCACTGATGTCCGACAAGGTCCTCCTCTGCCCCATATGTGGCTGGAGCCATGGATCCCTCCATGTGTACTCTTTGGTTGATGGTCCAGTCCTTGGGAGCTCTGGGGTGTCTGGCCTGATGACACTGTTGCTCCCTCCATGGGGCTGCAAACCCTCTCAGCTCCTTCAGTCCCTTCTTCAATTCCTCCATCAGGGACCCAGTGCTCAGCCCAATGGTTGGCTGTAAGCATCTGCCTCTGTATTTGTCAAGCTTTGGCATAGCCTTTCAGGAGACAGCCATATCAGGCTTCCATCAGCAAGTGCTTTTGCAACCTTTTAAGCTAAAGACATAATCATCCTCATGTGACCTTTTAAAACACAAGCTTTCTGAATTCATTAAGAAAATCCAAGTGATATAATATTACAAGGGATAAAGGACAATTATCCTTTAACAATTTAATTTTTACAAATTTCTGTAAGATTTACAAATTATAATATACACTTTTTATAAAGTCCTCCTTCAATGAATGTACAAACTCAAATGTAGGCCTATAGTAATCATGTATTGGAGATCACCTTATGACAAAATGGTAATATAATTATTATAAATAGTTATAAGATAAAAACATGACACATCATAAAATAATATGACAGCGCTAGGTATGGTGGCTTATATCTGTAATATTGGAAGGCTGAGTCAACAGAATTGACATGAGTTAAAAACCAGTGTGGTATATACTAAGTTGTAGAAATGAGTTCCTGCCTCAGAAACAAAGACAACAAAATGTAATAAAACCATAATAATGAAATACTATAAGAGTAGCATTGCAGTTTTATAGTCCTAAATAATATTGATATATATTGGCAATCTTGAAAAACTATAGTAGCAATTATTAAATATTTAAACAAATACCAGTATAAATCAGTTCTTTTATAGTGTTGACCAAATTTATAACTGTAGAAAATATGGCTACAGATATAAAGTTGCAAAATTAAAGTAAAAAATAACAGATATCTAGTGTTCTTAATGATTTTTTCTTAAAATGACACAAAATCAAAATTATTTTCATAGCCTGTTTATGGGAATATAAATTGATGTAGTATCTTAAAATAATTGATTATATGCTCAAATATTCATTAAAATAATCATACTTATTGACCGATTAGCTGTTTATCTTTGAAAATATATCATGATATTAAAACTCAGAAAAACAATCAAGGGTATACATGAAATAATATTCAATGAACTATTGTTTATGATGATATATAAATCTGAGTATCCAAGCTAAAACAACAACAATATCTAATAAGAAAAAAAAGCAGATATATAAACTGTGATTTTTGATTTTGGTGGTCAACTTGATGAGATCTGGAATCAACTAAAAGGCAAGCCACTGAGAACATTTGTTAAGGAATTGTTTGATTATTTGACATGTAAAGACTCACCTTGATAAGCTTAACACATTCGAGTGGCATCCCAGATAAATGGTAAAAGAAAGAATTATCCTTTACCTGTTTACCTCCTAGCACATTGGAGAGTTCTTGCACTCTGTGACTGCCACTGATGTATTCCTTCACTTCACTACATTAGAACTGGTAAGACATTCAGACTGATGGACTGAACTGTGACCTAGTTCTCAGCATCTCTAGTGTGAGACAATGTTAAAGTGCCCGTGTCATAGCATATCAGTCAACCGAATAAATGTCCTTTAAATATATATTCATTCTTCTAATATATATTCTTTTAAATATATGTTCCTTTTACATATATTTATTCCTATAAATACATATTTGTTCCTCTACATAACTTTGAAAAATACTTATATTATCATATGTGTACATAAATGTTTGCTGTTATTCATAAAATGTTTTTTGTTTATACATATCTATCAACAAGACCAAACATTTTATTGGCTTAAAAATAGAATAGATAGGATAAATAAATTTTTATATTCAGTTCCCAACACACACACGCACACACACATGCATGCACATAGATACATGTACTGCCATAAATATTGAGCAGATTTTGTGAGATTTCTTATGCTACAGACAAGGCTGGCATCATACTCATGACGATTCTTTTGTCTCATCCTTCTGGATGCTAAACTTCCATGTCCAGCTATATTTCTTGATATGGATCATGTTATATTTTTTTTTGAGAATCACTGTATCTGAGAATAAATTAAAATCAGAAAATATTTTGGCCAGGAAGCTCAAGTGTTCTTGCTGTTTCTGTTACAAAAATAAAAATAAATATGTTGCTATTAGAGATGTTTGAATTTTGAAAAATATGGCTTTTTGTTGAGAGCTAGAAGCTCACATTTCCATAGGAAAACAAACATGACTGAGGACTCCAGCAGTGAACCTTCAAAGGAAGTGTGCTCCATATCAAAATTCATTGATTCTTGATTTCAAACTCTTCCACCAGCCAATTCCTCCATCTGTAAGCCAAATCCCATTATAGGCTTTCTTCCAGGAAAATAGAAAATTTGAAATACACACTAAATCTGGAAACATATACAGCAAACTTCAACTCCAGCACAGTAGAAGTCGGTAGTTAATGCAAACAATATTAGTAGCAACTTGAAAATATATATGCTACAAATTGAAAGCATCAACAGAACAAACTCATGCACTCCAGACAGCAAACCATGACCATAGTTCGCTAGAATTGAGGTAGTCTTTTATTATTGTGACACGTCATAAAACCTTAAGTTTTGGAAAAGCACAAATGAAACAGTGGTAAAAGAAGGTTACAAGAAATATTTTTTCCAGATTTGGAATATATATATACACACATGCACACACACACACACACACGTTACAGATCACCCATGATGTATATAGATTTGCTTTCCCTTACATGGGTTCTTTCAGCTGTTACCAGTCCCATCATTAATTTTTGAATGCATTCACATGGCTCTGAAAATTACTTGTTAGCTATGTGATATTATCTGCAGCTGTAAAAGAGGTAAAGAGGTGGGAGTGGGGGGGTAGATGAGTGGTTGAGTACCCTCATAGAAGCAGGAGGAGGGAGGATGAGATAAGAGGTTTCCAGAAGGGAAACTGGGAAAGGGGATAACATTTGAAATGCAAATAAATATAATATCCAATAGAAAAAAGAAAAAATAAAGAAAGTAGAGTTTAAGGAGATCATGTAACTTGCTCAAAGTAAGAAAACAATCAGAGACAAGATTCCTTTTAACTTTAATTATGTTATGCTCATTCCACTTACTAGTTTGGTTTGGCTAAATATGATCAGTTTTTAGAAATTTTCTGGTAAACTGTAAAGTACTGCATGAATGTAAGTTATTATTGCCCTTTATTTTAGCACCCTAAGTAGCTATAATTGCCAATAATAAGATTGGACATGTTTCATGATATATACAATGAACTAGATATACTTAAAATTGTAAACCCTAAATATTCATAGAGAGTGTGACTGAGAGTAAAAGAATCACATTGATCAGCCTTAAGCATAATAGAACTGAGTTGCAGTGTTTTCCCAGTAGTTGTTCTCTTTATATTCCAGAAGATCACATCTTCACTATGGTTGGTCCCATAATTGTAACTAATACCTATAGAGCATAATCCAAATGCTCTATAGAAATAAGTACTTGTGGTTGCAAGTTAACGTGTCTTCACATTTTCCTCATAACTTATCTTTGACACAGCCAAGTACCCTCTCTAATAGTATTCCTCCTATAATTTTAGGGCTTTTCATAGATAATCTCACAAAGGAATATAATGTAATTTTGAAATATAATAAGAGGAGCCAGTGAAATGTATAAGGATGCAAGATTTGTTCCCAAGCTTGAGGACTCAATTTAGATAGATCTTTAGGACACCCATGCTAGCAGGCAGAGAAGTTGTTCTATGAACTCCACACACACACTGTGGCATACCCACCTCATATTAACCAATTATCAATAAATAAACAGAATTTAAAAATTAGCAAATGACATGTATTTACATCAGTAACTTTGTAACTATAATCATTGTATTTGCATTAAAAGACAATTCATCATAAATGACCTTTTATGAACAGTAGGTTTTTAATTATGGAAGGGGAACAGGAGAAAAATATGCAAGGAGTGGTAAGAATGACAGATTTTTTTTGTCTGTTTTTCTTTTTATTGAATATTTTCTTTATTTAAATTTCAAATGTTATCCCCTTTCCTGCTTTGCCCCCCCCAAAACCCCCTATCCCATCGTCCCTCCCCGTACTTCTATGAGGGTGTCCCCCACCCACCCAGTCCTGCCTCCCTGCCCTAGCATTCCCCTACACTGGGGCATTGAGCCTTCACAGAACCAAGGGCCTCTCCTCCCATTGATGCCCAACAAGGCCATCCTCTGCTACATATGTGGCTGTAGTCATGGGACCCTCCATGTGTACTCTTTGGTTGGTAGTTAAGTCCCTGAGAGCTTAAGGGTGGGGTAGTTTGTTGGGACAGATTTTTAGAAACACTAAAAATACTTGCAGAAGGCATAGAGAATCATTATTTTATATTTACTTAAAATGTAAACATAAAACTTTAAATGCATGTCTGTGCATGTGTGTGTGTGTGTGTGTGTATGTGTGTGTGTGCATATGTGAGAGAGAGATAGAGAGGGAGGGGGAGAAAGAGAGAGAGAGAGATTGAGAGTGATTTAAATGAAGTTATAATACTGGTGTTATAATACTCTATACAAGAACAGAAGACTAACAATAAAAAGCAGTAACTGTCATAAAATTCTCCTTTTGAATTTTGAATTGTTGGTCAGGGTATTCAAAAAACTTCCAAAGTAAATACAGGCTGTTGATGTTTCCCTTGGTTGACTCCATAACATAATGTTAAGTACCTGTTGCTAAATATAATGTACAATTTCTATAAAAACTTGGGAGTTCAATTAGGATCTAGCCCCAAATCTTCTTCCTTGAGGACTAGGTTCACAGAATTCTGAGTTGCTATGTAAAACAACAGTGGGAGGAAGGCAATCATTGTTTCTACTTAGGCATAACTCCTATGAATCACAACAAAGATCATCAGGGTACGATATCCTGAAAGGTGAAATAGAGGCACTTATATCATGATGGTGACTAACAGCTGTCTAATCAGACTCAAGGCAAGCTTAAGAAGAGGAAAAATATGCTTGTACTGTATAACTAATCAATAACGAATTGCAAGTGTGATCATGCATGTAAGTGTAGAAGTGACTACCAGTATTTTACTAAACCAGTATAATTCCTAACTGCAATTTAAATACTAATTTTTCTTTTTGTATTAATAGATAGGTATATATTTCACTCCTCATCAAAGAAGCTTTTGGCAGCAGCTGGAGACCATCGCAGAAAGCCACAGGTAGTAAAAATGTCAAGAATGACTGACTGTAGGGAGTCCTGCCAAATCTACAATCCAACTCTTGAATCCAAGGCTCAGTGAATGTTGAAAAAGAGGAGCTAAAGATAGTGTGGACCAGAGAACCAGGAAGTCTACTGTCAGATTGTGCTTTCTAGATATGACAGGGAAGCAATTCTTTTGAAATCTCAACAATGTGGCTGCCTAAACAAGATCTGAACAATTCAGAAAACAGTTGGAATTCCCATATAGATGGGGAAATTTTATGAGGCCCCACTTCTAAATGACTAGCTACCAGCAATTTACAAATTTTGAGAGAAATAGGGTGTCTTCCCCACAGTGCCTTCTGATTAGTCATATCCAATTCTGAGTGGTCAGTCCTCAAACCATATACGTACAACCAACAGTTAACAGACTCAGCAGGTAATATTTGCATGTTATTCATTTAAATGTATATGAAATATCAATGACTGAGGGAAGAAATTATATAATTATACTTTTAAAAAAGAGTAAGGTAATAGAGAACTACATATTGTAAAACCAATGCAGCTTGCACAATGACAAATTAGCATGTTCATCCCTGATAATTTACATACATCTGCAGAAATGCTTTAGATTGCCATTCTTTGAACATTGGATTTTGTACTTCTACCTTGTTGATAGCTCAATTTCTATTACGCAAGACAGAACTTCCTCAAAAATTAGAGGTTATTATTTTAAATTTTAGATCAAATTCTAAGGCCTGATATATGTAGTGATATTTATATATTTGATATATATATATGAATATAATATGTGTGTTATGATATATGCACATGGATAATATATTGTAAAATATATACTCTAATAAATTGACATACAATTCAGAAGTTTTGATAAGTCAGTATACAAGTACAACTACTATGCTATAGTTAAGATATAGAATATATATTTCACTCCTCATTACTACCAATCTTCAACCAATCTCATACTAAGCAAAAACCTTAAGGCCTCAAAAAACAATTAAAGAAAAAGATCCCATGGATTTAAAAAAAGAGGAAGAGGATATATGAGAGGGTTTGGAGAGAAGACAGAGAAGTAGAAAGTGAAGTAATTATATTATAATCAAAGAACAAAAATATTTTAAAAAATGTAAAGTATTGTGTACCTAGCTGGTACTGATAAAAATAGAATTTAGATTGCATCAACATTTTTGACATTTTTCTTTAGCAAATAAACAAGTATTTATCTAATTTCTCTCTGTAACAATTTGTCAAATTGCTCTAATCATTGTTCTCTGATCTATTATTCACAGGGCTGAAAATTTTATATCAGTCAGCAGGAGTCTTTTAAATCTAAGTTGTTTGTTCTAGAAAATGTCATTCAATACATAAGAATCCCATAGGAATGAATCTTGTATCCTTTTTTTTTATGTATCATTTGCTACTGTTAATAACAAATTTCTAGCTCTATATAACTTCACACTGTGAGGCTCAGCTCATGTTTCCCAATCAACCTGCCAACTAGAATATCCAAGAACTATAACATATCATCAACAAATTTTGCAGCATTGACTTTCCTATATCCAACTCTATTTAACCTTTGACTAGAGGTTTTAAAATGAGCAAAATATGGAGATTTTTTTCTTTACAAATAAAAACATTTGGTCAATTTTTGTCATTTTATAGGTTGTTTTGGTGAGGATTGGTGTTAGTACATTAACACAAGACTCTTATTTATTCTAACATCATCAACTCTATTGTGCTTAGTAGACCATAACATAATTAAAAAAAATCAATGAATGGCTGTCACATATTAACTTATAAAATTATGAAATCACTTCAAATTATAACCTGTATTTGGTGATTAATGCTTGATTGTTTGATTTTATTTTTATTAATGTTTTTATTTACTCACTCTACATCCCCCTGCACCCCTCTTACACAGTCCACTTGCCCATTCCCCCTCTACTTCTTCTGAGGATACTTATACTACAGTTCACTGTATTCGTTTTTAATGGTTTAAGCAAATACCAAAGCAGCTGCTTTTCGTTATCTGTAGTTTGAAATAAAATACCCATAGAATGTTTTGCCAACTCTGTCATTGATTAATGGCGCACATATGGTTGTAATAAACCTTATTCATTACATCAATGTTGGACATTTAACTCTATCATAATCTGAGTGATTCAGTCAAGAGCTACCATCTAACTGCAAACTATTTTATTATGAGCAGTCTGAGTGGTAATTTATTCTTTATTTATACTTATTTATTTATTTTTATTTATATTTTATATTTATATAAATATTATTATATTTATATTTATTTATATTTATATTAAAGTATGAATAAATTCATACTTTAAGAGAAAACCATTAAAATAGCAAAACGTGATTCATATGTTCAGTTTCCAACACAAATCAAGTTTTCCAATGGCTCTAGAGAGCCTGATTATGAAAAGAAAGGGGGAGAAAGCATAACACTCAATAAAAGCTTACTCTTGAAAAACCACAAAAAAGGGCACACAGGGAAACATATTTGAAAACAACAGCAACAACAACAATAATAATGGGTAGATTGTATAACAGCAATAAAAAGAAAGACTTTGTAAAGTAAGGCATCATGGCAATTTAATGCAAAATATACAAGAAAGTTAGAAACGCTTTTAGCTGTGCTGAAAAAAAAAAAAAAACTACTACAAATGAAGTAAATCACTCAAACTGAAATATCCCAGAGTTAACATGACTGTCAACTACTTTGAGAATTTATGTCACTTTAAAACAGATTGAGGTTTCAGATGTATTATTTTTCTGCAATTAAAAATTATAATTTCTTTAAAATATTTCTATACTGCATGCAGTGTGTAGAATTTAGTGGGATGCAATTCTTCACCAAATCTATGAAAAAGTAGCACAAAGATTTTTGAAAATTTAATCATCTCAAATTTATTTATATTAATAGACATCATTTCAAAAATCCTTACTTGAAATTTTTGTTTACATAATGATGCATTACAAGAAAAATAATTGAATTCTAAGATCTCTGAAAATGAACAAGCATAGCTGAAGTTCATTATAAATATGTTCTAATACGTTTTATTCAAAATATCTGTAGAGAATAAGTTTGTTCTTTTCAAAATCTTCAATTTATTCTAAAAAATGAGTTTGTCACATACCTAGAAAGTTGGGGCTGAAGTGATGGCTCAGAGTTTAGGGCATGGGCTACTCTTACAGAGTACCCAGGTTTGGTTCCAAGCACCATGTGGCAGTTTACCATCATTGTAGATCCAGTTCTAAGGGATCCAGTACTCTCTTCTGACTGCCATAGACATTAGGCACATATGATACACATACATGCAGACAAAACACATATAAACATAAATATAAATAAATATTTTATTTTAAAATGTAAAGAAAAGAAAGGAAGATAAAATACAAATATAAAAGTCTATACATTTTCCTGTTATAATTCAATGTTATTGATATAACTAAATCAAATGTCTATAAATCTACCTAAAACTTATATTTAAATTCACATTGTGGAGAATGAATTAAAGACTGATAGAGATAATAGATAAGGAGAAATGCTGTAAAATGTCACTGCTTCTGATATGGATGCTACACTCAGTAAACAACGGGAGGAGTGGTATTCTTCAGAAGACTTGGCCTATCAACATTATATAACTGATAGGAGCAACTCTAAGGTCCCATCCCAGGTAGGCAGTTAATTAGTGATGGAGGAAGTAGAATCATATTTCTTAATGATACAGTCACTTATACATTGCCAGTCATAAAATATACAACCTCATACTCATGCTTATGTAGAAATTTTTAATAGGACTTATAACAGAGAAGAGATTCTGTGGGAAATGGAAGGAGTAAGGAAGAATTTGGAAGAACTTTTATCAGAGAATATTTATATAATATATGTAAAATAATCATAAAATAAATAAAATTTAAATTAAAAAAATTCAAATTATGGGTGATCAAGTTGCAGAGTGTAACTGTATGAATGTGAAACAATGAAGCCTAATAATGAATCATTAAATAGGACACATTAATTTAAATGCTTATCATTTTGGCATCAACAGGATATAAAACAGAATATAATGCTGAAATAATAAGACTTCTTTAATCCCCATCTTTTCCTCTTAGATATACTTGTTTTATACAGCATCTAGACATACAACATTCTGACAGTAATCTAAATGTTCATGCTAAATATACTTTGGTTTTATACCTGTGCAAGCTCGTCTAAAAACACAGATTTCCACATTTCTTGCATTATGATAACATTAACATGCAACTTGAATGCGGAACTCTTCATGTAAAATTTTAACTTAGGTAAGCATGCCATATCATGAACTGGAAATTCTCCTGCTCGTTCACAACTCAATTGACTGACCCTATTTCCACTTAATCTTCTAGGGGTTAATTATTTTAAAAATAATATGCTCTGGCATGGGGAGATGGACCAATTGGTAAAAGCATTTTCTGCACAAGTATGAGAACCTTTGTTAGAATACACAGCATCCACATAGCATACCAGACATGGGCATTCATGATTGAAATTCTACTGTGATATGTGGAGTCTGGGAGCTCAATGGCAATACAGCCTAGACAAAATGGTGAAATTCAAACTTAGTGAGAAACACTGATGTAAGAGAACAAGGTGTGGAAGTATAAGATAAATTATTCAATATCATCCTCTCACCCCCTACATGTCCATACATGGGTGTCCACACACAACAGCACCCAGTTATCCACACAATGTATATGCCAAACACAATCACAAACAAACATACAATAGCACATAAAAATAACCATGTATTCTTAAGGGACACAATGTCAATTTTTGCATATAAGTGTGTATAGAATGATTAGATTATAACAATTGATAGATTTAGTTTTTGAGGTATTTATTACGTCCTTATGTTGGAAATATCCAAAACTACATATAAAGGCTATACACAAATATGTATTAAGTTCAGGTATGGTTATTCTCAATCTATATATCATCATCATAATATTTTATCTTATGTAATTTGTTAATAAGCATTCTAATTGAAGTCAGCTTACCTAGTAGTGGTTTTGAGCCTCATTCCCTACATAATTAGTGTTTTGATCTATTTTTCATATGTTCATTGCCATTTGTATATAATCTTTAGATAAATGACTTTTTAAATGGTTCTTCCATTTTTAATATGATTATTTTCAAGGTAAGATATAGATAATAAAATTCATTTGCTTACTTATCATTTGATAGGAAATATTTTATAAGCATCTTCTCCATCTTCAATCCACTGATTCTATAATTTCTTTAGTAGATGCTATTTGGTTTAATGAAATCAATATATATATGTATATATGTATATATGTATATATGTATATATGTATATATGTATATATGTACATATGTACATATGTATATATGTATATATGTACATATGTACATATGTATATATGTATATATGTATATATGTATATATGTATATATGTATATATGTATATGTATATATACACATATATTGCTTATGTTTGAGGATTATAGCAAAAATGTTTCCCCAGATCATTGTCTTGAAACATTTTAGGTTTGTTTGTTTGCTTGTTTTTCATACTTTCATAGTTTTAAGCTTTTAATCCAGTGTTAGTTCATTTTTGTATATGCGATGAGATAAGATTTCTGTTTCCTTCTGTATTTGGATAACAGCTTACCCCGCACCATTTAAAAATACTTTTCTATGCTACTTTAATGAAATTGGTACCTTTGTTTAAAAATCTTACCCATAGGTAGCAGATTTACTTCTGGGTTTGCTTTGCTTTTGACATAACCATGTGTCTATTTTTATGACAAAACAAGACCCCCTTGATTACTATAATATTTTTTATTTAATTTTTGATTTCTTTACTATCTTGTGGATAATTCAAGAAAATGTTATGGTGTTTCCTTGCATTAGTAGAGTTTATTATTTTTTTAATATCCAAATTCTAATTCTATAATATTGGAGTCACAGAAAACAAATGCTAAAATTTTACTTTATTATACTTCGTAGAAATTTGTGTTGTTGTTCTTTAATCTGGTGAATATGCTGTGAATTGAAAGTAATGTGCATTCTGCTAGTATCTAATGAAACACTCTGTAAACATCCACCATTAGGTCTTTTTGGTGTACACAGCTATCTGAATCTAGTGGATTTTCCTTGTTTGATTGGTTACCTTTAGTTTTTATTTGGATAACTTGCACTCTGACAGAAGCAGGGTGTTATGACAGTAGATGCTTTCTTCCTTTTACCTACAGTTCGTGCTTTGTAAAATTGGATGCTTCAATGTGATTCTCATGTTCTTGCTGACATTTTCATTATTATGTACTGTCCTATGCCTCTAAGTATATATATTTAAATGTTATTTCATATTATATAAGTTTACTACTGATCATGGGTGGCTTCTAACAGTGTAGAATGTTTTCCATTTTCCTTCTTCTCATTGACAGTCTACATATATACTTATTTGTAAATTTACTTTCTTATTGATGGAGTATTTAGTTCTTTCAATCAGTCTTCATCATTTTAGAAAGTGTTATTAAATTAAAATAAAAAGATATCACTCTGGTGAAGCAGGAGTGAGTGGGTGGGTGGGGAAGAACACTCTTAGAGGCAAAGGAGAGGGGGTATGGGATTGGGGGGTTTGTGAAGGGGAGACTGGGTAGGGGGACAACATTTGTAATATAGATAAATAACTAATAAAAAATCTATATTTTCACCAAATTGAATAAAGTGATTATCACTCCATCTCCTGTTTCTTCCCTACAGACACTTTCTGTAACTGTTTATCAAACAAATTCCTTGCTTCCTTCCAGTAGATAACCTATTTATCTTTCATGAAGACTTATAGCTATCCACACTCATCTGTGGATATAAGGATCAGAGTTAAAATGTAGTAAGGAATTGTGCTGTTTTGTCAAAGTGGTAGGAACAGATTCTTTTCTAAAATCCAGAGTTCACAATATGTACATTCTGTTATTGTTAATAATCAAAACATGGTCTTGTGACTTTGATTTTTCTATAGTGTTCACTATCTCTAATCTGATTCTAGAACTAAATATTACAGTTGGGATCTTCATAGATTTTGTATGGATACTTGTGCTCCAAATTAAACTTTCTCTTTGTTCAGTGATGACTGCAACAGTAGATTTTATATTTCTTGTTTCCTTCTTTATAAGTCTAGCATGTCTTTCTATGCTCTATAATGTCTTTGACACTTTCCTCTAATAAGAAAATTAAATATCTATTGCATGTTCATTGTTTTGGTTCTTTGTTATGGAATGAAGTATGTCAAATATTTTGCTGTATTGATTATGTCAATTGATTCTTTAAACATTAACTAACAGCTTGTGAAGTAGCATATACACTGTATGGAATTTAATGCAGCTTAACTACTATAAAATAATGTACAGTGAACTAGAAGATAAATCAGAAAACCTCTCCAAAATAATGCACAAGTCAAATATAACTGGAATTCAAAGGAAAGAAAGGGTAAAGTCAAAAGTACTTTAAAAACATAGCCAAATGATATTTTTTAATTATAATGAAAACCAGAAAACCTAAGATGCTATAGGCACTAAGAGAACAAACCTAAATTTATGAATAAAATTATAGCATAAGGAAATTGTTTAGAAACAAAAAACAGAATATAAAGATATTCAGTGAAAATACATACATGCATACAAAATAATGATCAAATATCTTCTTCTTGGAAAATATTCAACTGAGTTCAGTTGAATGTTCAAATATAGAAATAGCAAAGCAAAAATAAACCTTGAAATACCAGTATATACAAAACACAAATACATTTTAAACAAAAAGTATATTTGAAAAATAAAATTCTAAAATGGTAAAGACAGCTGAGTAGAAAGAAACTTCACTGCTACCAGATTTATATCAAAGAAACACTGAAGGAAATTCTTCAAACAAAAGAAAATGTGCAGTATATGTAAACAAATATCTACATATACAAAAGTAAATATGAATGCCATATATTATGGTATAAGTAATGAAGTAATTAAAAGTTAATTCTCTGTTAAAAAGAAAACAACTGTGTTTTAAATCAAAATTAATACCAATGCCTTTAGAGTTTAGAACATAGAGATAATTAAGATGTCTGAGAAATTTGAACTAAGAACAGAAGAGGAAAAATGAAAGTATTCTGAAGCCATTCTTGCACTAGACAGAGATTGAGTATATATATATAATATTAACATTATATATGTATGACAATTATTGTAATATTATTGCAACAGTATAAATAACATAAAACAAAGAAATATAGGTAATATTCTGAAAGCAAGATCATTTGGGCTAACACAACATTAAAAAATTTTAAAGTCAAGAAAAATGAAAAGTGAACAAATAACAGATGGGACAGATGGAAAACAAATAGCAATATTTTAGATTTATATCTAACTATAATAAAAATCAAATTAGGCACAAATTGTTTGAACATTTTAGCTGAAAAGTAGATAATAAAATATACAATGATTAAGCAATTACTTTTAATTTTTTCATTCATATATGCCAGAATAAAAAGCACATATACTACAAAACCTAAAACTTTAAAAACATATTTTGGTTAGTATCCTTGGTTAAAAATAAGATATTGCAAAAATACTAAATCAGAGTTTAGTGGGTCCAAAATCCAGAGTCAGTATGCTGTCAGAGATAACTCCTGAAACTTCTAAGGAAGGATATACCCCTGCTTCATCTAGATATTTCTAATGTCCCTATCTTGGAGATGCTTAATTCCAATGTCTACCCTGACCTCATTTGTTGAGATTATAAATAATCTTTTCTTCTCTTCTCTGTCTTGATATACTCCAATCATAGACAAAAACTACAAGCAACTAAAAAATTGCTAAGAATAGAAAAAATAGTATTCTCCAGAGAAGAGTGCAAAAATTGGTTGCTCAGTCTCAAATGGTCACCTGGAAGTACATTCATGCATGAGGCATTGTTCATACTGCATAGTTTCTATTTGGGAATATATGTCTACTTTGATCCTCAAGTTGCCTAATTCTTTGTTTCCCTGTGCTCTGTTAATCTTATAAGAATGTTAGTCATTGACTTTGGATAAATATAAATCTACTATTCTTTCAAATGAATAGTAGACTGGTGATATTTAAATAGACCTTATTTATAAAGAATGTTACATTCTGATACTCAGAACAGCTTAATTGGGATGTGAAATTAGTAAAACCATTAAAGAACTTTGTAATATCAGCAAAGGTTGATTTTAGACTGAAAGCAATACTAGTATTAATAAAGAAATGATACTTTAACACAATAATGGAGAAATTACACTAGACATATGACAAACTAAAGAACTCTTGCCTGTAATTCCAACATTTACCATAGAGACAGAGTAAAATATCTTTAGAAAACAGTTGGATGGTTCTGGTATGCAAGAGAATATCATTAAAAATACAGTACAAAGCACAAGGAGTTTCGTGATATATTTACTTGATTTGTTCATTGTCTTATGGTTTCATTGCTGTGAAAAGATATCATAACCAAAGCTCGTCTTACAAAAGAATCATTATTTGGGGATGGCTTACAGTTTCAGAGGTTCAGTCTATTATCATCATGGTGGGAAGCATGACAGTATAGGCACAATTGATGCTAACAGAGCCAAGAGTTCTATACCTTGATCTAGAGGTAGCAGAATGAAGCTGTGTCATACTGGCCAAATTTGAACATGTATATGAGACCTCAGAGCCCTGTTTCCATAGCGACACACTTCCTCCTAACAAGGCCATACATCCTCTGATAAAGCCACAGCTCGAAATAGTGCCACTTCTCATAGGCCAAGAATATTCAAGCCATCACATTCAGCACTCTGTCTTGTGTAAGAATGCATAATATAGAAAAGACACATTAAATCTTAATTTATTATTTTAAACCAATACAAAAAATCAAAACTAACATATTTTTGGACTTCCCAAGGAACTTAATAATTTTACCTGATTCTATGGTCTATTTTTAAATTCCAGAATACAGGGTAAAAGGGACTTACTTTCAATAATTATAACCCAAGTACAATCTTTCTATACTTGTAATCCATGTTATATATATATATATATATATATATATATATATATATATATATATATCAGTAGAAACTTTGGAAGTCAAAAGAAATTTAGTTTAATACATAAAACAACAGAAAATACTACTCACTAAATGTACGCCAAGCAAAACTACTTTTCCAAAACAAAGACTAAATTAAATTAACACTAATAAATCTAAAAGAGTTTGTGAATACTAAACAACCACAGAAAAAATAATAAAAGGATTTTTTCTTATTGATTTATTTATACTCCAGATTTTATCCACCCCTGTCCACCCTCTGACTGTGACACATCCTATACCTCCTTCCTACCACCCCCTGTCTTTAGGAGGAGGTCCCCACAATCCCCCCAACCAGACTTCTAAACTCCCTGGGGCTTCCAGTCTCTTGAGGGTTAGGTCATCTTCTCTGACTAAATGTGGGGCAGTGATCTGGCAGGCAATCTAGCACACCAGTTGAGCACAGGCAAACTCTGGGAAACCCCTCGAAGTGATTCGCAAGGGACCAGAAATGTTATGTCAAGGCTCCCAGCAGCTTTTTGGCTCCAGCCACGGTCACATACCACTCCCCAGGTAGAGGCGTGGCCACAAAGCCCCAAGCCATCCCCATGTTAGTGAGACACCTAGAGGCTTAGCCACACCCCTTCCCAGTTACTATATCTGCCTTGCCTCTCTGGGAGAGGCGGGTGGTACAGTTCCATCCATGCCACTTTCCACATGATGAAAAAAACCTCTTAGAATTATGGACTAGCTCTTCATCTGAACCTGCTGTGGGAATCAAGGTATCCAGCCCTCGATTAATGAGCCATGGCTAATTTCTCGTAGTGGGAATCCCAGCGCTCCTAGATGGTACCCATTTACCCAAGCCTAAGCAGTTAGCCCAGTGCCCAAAGCAGCCGAAACCCAGTCCTAGAGGGAACCTCAGCTGTACTCTGGCTAACTGTCTGCGGCACCCTGTGGCAACTGTGGTGCCCTGGGCTAGAGAACCCATGGAGAAGACTACCACTCATTTCCCAGGAATCCCCCCACCCACCCATGGGCAGGGCCTGAAAAGGCTTCCCACAGCCCTCAATCTGCCCGACAGACTTTGACGGATGATGTGTGGCCACTTCCTTTGTGTCCTGGTCCACCCAGAGCCTCAGAGCCCCGGGACAGACATATGGGGCTTTGTTCCACAGCACCAGGGTTGGCACATCTGGTGCCAACAATATGGGGCAAAACCCAGCTTCAAGTGTACCTGCAGCTGGCGACCCCCAAAATTGAAACTCCAGATTGCTCAAGGACCGTGAGTACAAAATATAGGCCTTCCTCTAATCTCTCTCTCTCTCTCTCTCTCTCTCTCTCTCTCTCTCTCTCTCTCTGTCTCTCTCTCCCCCCCCCAATCTAAGTGTTCCTGGCCAATTTCCCTCCCCCAGTCTCCATTGTGAGGGCTCCTGTTTAGTTAATGGATCTGCTTCCCACAGCAGCTCAGGCTCCAAGTGCCTTGCTCCCCCATCTGCAGCTTAATCTGCCATTTCCTGAGGTCCCTGCAGGCCAGGAGGCCATGTTCTACTCCCCAGCCCCTACCACAAGGGCTCCTGTTATCTATGGCTCTGAGCACCTTGCTCCCCTATCGGCAGCTTTATCCAAGATTTTCTAAGGTCCCTGCAGGCCAAGAGACCAATTTCTTTCCCCCAGCACCATTGCGGTGGCTCCTGCCTGGTTATGACCCTGAGCTTCTCAATTTCTTCTCTGGTGCTGGCTGTCCTATCAAGCCTTTATGTTTCTTCCTCTAAGCCTTTTTCTTTCAAGGTTGGCCTTTCTTCTGCTTTTACATTTAGGCTAAGAAAAACAAACAGGGAATACCCAGCTGCCATGTGGCAGAGCGGCCCCTCCCCCCCTCCCCCAGCCCACCAAAAGCCCGACAAGACAAAGGAAAAAAAAAAAAAACCTTGCTTTGTTTCTCCCTAACAGGAATACCTGAAACAGTATTCTGTGCCTCTCAACTCAAAATTTTCTTGCTTCTTTATTTAAATATTTTTCTCCATAGCATTCGTGATATATGTCCAAAAATTTCTTCAAATTAGTTTAAGATTTCATTAAGGTTCAAAAGTCACCTAATCTACTCCCACAGGTCAAATCAACTATCCTTAATTAACAACCAGTTTCCCTTTACAGGCAAACTGTTACTGCCAATCCCAAAACTTTTCTTCCTCAGCCATACAAAGCAGACTTAAAAGATGTCTTCCAGGACCATGATGTGCTCCCAAACCATCACAGGCTTAATTTCCTTGCTATTCACCCTATGCAGGCATCCCCCTGCTGGGATTCTGTTTTTCTGTGATTTTTCTACAGGCTTATCCTCACAGAAGCTTGCTGCCACAGATCCAGCAGGGACAATGCCATCTCCTGGGACCTGCCTGTGACTACACAGCTGCCTTCCTCCAGAAAGAAGACCCCTGAGACACACGCTGAGATCCACAGACATGTGCTCAGTCCCACAGAAGACAGACATGAGACTTTCCAGCTACAGATGAACTCTCTTGCCAAAGCCAAATGGCTACTGAACTTGGGGGAAGCTATATGATAATAAGGAAACCATGATGTTTGTCTAGATTAATCAAATGTTGTTTTAAACTGATGCTACTACCCTCAAACTGTACCATCCATGGAACAATTGATTCAACGATCCCTTGCCTTCCCCACCCCCCACCCTTAACCCTCCTTACCCCCTGGCTTAGCTGTGCTATCACTCCAACCTGAACAGTGGTTTCTTTTGATATTGCCACCCCACCCAAAATTTTCATTACGAATAACACCTCTCCCTTAAAAAAGAAAAAGGGGAAATTTGTGGGGCAATGATTCATCAGGCAGTCTGGCACACTGGTTGAGCACAGGCAAACTCTAAGAGACCCCTCAAAGTGATTCGCAAGGGACCGGAAACATTGTGTCAAGGCTCCCGGAAGCTTTTTGGCTCCAGCCACAGTCACATACCACTCCCCAGGTAGAGGCGTAGCCACACAGCCCCAAGCCATCCCCATGTTAGTGAGACACCTAGAGTCTTAGCCATGCCCCTTCCCAGTTACTATATCTGCCCTGCCTCTCTGGGAGAACCAGGAGGTACAGTTCCATCCATGCCACTTTCCACATGATGAAAAAACCTCTTAGAATTATGAACTGTCTCTTCATCTGGACCCGCTGTGGGAATCAAGGGATCCGGCCCTTGATTAATGAGCCACAGCTAATCTCTTGTCTTGGGAACCCCAGTGCTCCTAGAGTGTACCCATTCACCCAAGCCTAAGCAGCTAGCCCTGAGCCCAAAGCAGCAGAGACCTGGTCCCTGCGGGAACCCCAGCTGTGCCCCGGCTAACCTTTTGCAGCACTCTGCAGGGACTGTGATGCCCAGGCTAGAGAACCCATGGAGACTGCTGCTGCGCATTCCCCTGGAATGTCCCCTTCCCCCACCCATGGGCAGGGCTCACAGAGGCTTTCCACAGCCCCCAACCTGTCGGACTGTGTGGGAAGATGCTTGGTTACTTCCCCATTGTCCTGTCCCACCCAGAGCTGCAGCGCCCCAAGACAGTCAATTGGGGCTTCGTTCCATAGCGCCACAAATTTTCCCAACAACTAAACACAGACCCAGCAGTCTTCTGCAGTGTATGTGTTGGGGGCCTCATATCAGCTTGTTTATGTTGCCTGGTTGGTGGTCCAGTATTTGAGAGATCTCCTGGGTCCAGGTTAATTGAGACTGCTGATCCTCCTACAGGGTTGACCTCCTCCTCAGCTTCTTCTGTCCATTGATTGGGTGTAAATATCTGCATCTAACTCTTTTAGCTGCTTGTTGGGTCTTTCAGAGGTCAGTCATGCTAAGTGCCTTTTTGTGAGCACTCCATAGCCTCAGTAAGAGGGTCAGGCCTTGGGACTTCCCCTTGAGCTGGATCCCACTCTGGGCCTGTTGCTGGACCTTCTTCTCTTCAGGCTCATTTCCATTTACATCCTTACAGCTCTTTCAGACAGAAACAATTATAGGTCAGAGTTTTGACTGTGGGATGGCAACCCCCTCCCTCATTTGATGCCCTGTCTTCCTGCTGGAAGAGGGCTCTACAAGTTCCCTCTCCCTACTATCTGGCATTTCATCTAAGGTCCCTCCCTTTGAGTACAGAAAGTCTCACATCTTCCAGGTCTCTGGTGCATTTTGGAGAGTACCCCCCAACCTCCTATCTCTTGAGATTGTCTGTTTCCATTCTTTCTGCTGGTCTTCAGGGCTTCAGTCATTATCCCTCACCCAATACCAGATCAGGTTCCCCTCTTCCTCCCTCAAGTCAAATTTATGTAGCAAAAAATTGTGATGCAAAATACAAGAAAGTATAGGTTCTGAATACAGTTAAGTACATTTATACATATGGAAACTAATAGTGACATACTAGTCACACATAACTCCACTCTCTTTTCTATAGAATTTAATTTCATAAAATAATTATTTAAATATACATTTTTTTTTATTTTTTGAGACAGGGTTTTTCTGTGTAGCCCTGGCTGTCCTGGAACTCACTCTGTAGACCAGGCTGGCCTCGAACTCAGAAATCTGCCTGCCTCTGCCTCCCAAATGCTGGGATTAATGACGTGCACCACCACTGCCCAGCGAAATATACATTTTTAAAAAAAAATATGTAAGGATAAAATTCACACCAATAACATTAAAAAGAATCAAGGAACTCAAAAAGATCCCCTTAAAATAGATTAAAGTAATTTGATGATGTTATATGTGACTCACCTGGTAATGAGAAAAGCAATGTCATATACTTAAAAAGAATGTAGAAGTAAATTCTTATATTGCACAAGACACTGTTAAACAAGTACAAGTTAGCAAGAGACAAAAAGGAGAAAAGTCTAAGATTGATAGAAAAACGTTACAAAATGGTGAATAAAAATTTTGCCTAGTGCTGTTTGATTATGTCTTTGAAATTTTGTCTTTCTTATCGTTTTTTGTTTTGCTTTGTGCAATTAAAAAATGCATATTACATCCCAGTATAAATTACTTTTAATGTGAAATGTTGGCAATAACTTTTTTTAAAAAGCCTGTATTTACATGTTTCTCAAATTAATCTTGCCCAGTTGGGTGCTTTGATGGTATTAGTCAGATATCAAAATCAATATCATCGACTGATTCTTCTGATACTTGCTTTTCTTCAGCCTTGGCTGAGGCTGCAATAGCAGCAGGAACAGCAGCCACTAGTTCAGATATATCAGCCAAGAAGTCCTTGATCTTTTCAGCATGTGGGAAGGTGTACTCAGTCTTCATAGACAAAGCCAGGACTCACTTGTATCCATTGATGATAGAGTATGATACAGAGGTTCAGGTAAACAATGTAAAGATAAACACTGGCAATATTTCCAATACCCTCTAGGAAGTGAGTGCTGAGTCAGCTCTTTGATGCCAACTACTTCCAGGATATAAATGCTGCCATTAGCAAACACCTGGTAGATGATCATTCCAAAGCAGAAAGAGGAGACATTCACCATATTTGTCAGTGTAGCACTGCAGCTCCTGCTTTGTCTTCAGCTTTTATCAGCTGCACATTATTCAGAATTTCAATGGCATGCCTGGAGATATTAGGGTAGATGTCTAAAGCCAAGACAGAAGAGCTTCTCAGGCCTCAGACCAATGTCCTGGGCTAGCATAGTGATATCATATGGGACCATGGTACCAGTACAGGTGATAGCCAGCACCTTATTGGCAATCAGTATGTCACTAATCTCTGTGAGATACTCCTTTGTGAAGAAAAATCCCACATTACCCCAGATATGAGGCAACAAGTTCTAAAGTGCTGGGTTGTTTACAAGATGTCCTTAAATGGCCTGGCATATCACAGTGTTCCTAAGCATTATCACCACAGTCTTCCCTCCAAGAGGCATGCAATTCTGCTCAATCTTCTTGAAATCTACATTGTCTATTCCCACAATGAAGCATTTTGAATAACCATCCAAATGTTGGATGATCTTAAGGAAGTAGTTGGATTTTTAATGTCTGGATATCAAAGAGGTAGATTGGCAAAATGGATTAAAAATAAATGATCCAGTTTTTTTTAAGATACTTTCTAAAGATCTGAGAAAATAATTTACAGGTAAAGAACAGAAACTATTCCAGAGAAACAATAATGAAGCAAACTTGTATACATACCATTTAAGTAGAAAAGACTAAGAAAAGTACATGTTATAGTAGCAAACGTGTCAACTTCCCAAGAATATACTTTAATTATTAAGATATATGTTGAGAGAAATGTTAAAAAGAAGTAATATATCAGCATATGCCCAGAATATATATGCCCTGGTTCTCTTAGCCCTGTTGGCCTGATTTTATCTTGTGGAGCTCCACGATCTCTCCACCCAGTTCACTAGGCTCCCAATGGCGGGTCTCTACCACGCCAGCCCCATGCTTCAATACCGCCACAGCCTCTGTGGTACATATCAGGCAAACCCACACTTTGCCACTGTACCTATCTCTCTGGAACCCAAACAAGCCACCACATGAAGGAAAACACAACACAAACTTAGCTCAGAAACAATGATAACTCAGTCTCTGGGTGAAACAACTAAAACCTAATCTTGTAAGCCTTATCAAAATCTGATTCCCCTGGTGTCGAATCCTTGCAGATCTGCCATGATACCAATGAGACTCTAGTAGCTACATCTTACCTATCTGCTATCCCAGTTCCAAGAGGCCCTCTCTCTCTCTCCTCCTCTTCTCTTCCCTTCTCTGACCCGGAAGTCCCCCCTCCCAGTGATTGGCTCCTTTATTCATTCTGGGATTGGTTCACAAGGAGTCATATGAGTATGTAACTCACTCCTTGTCTGAAGCCCTTCCCAGGAGGGCAGAATTAGCAGAATACAAACAGCCCCAAGGCTATCCACAACATTATATATATGCTCATCAATATAAGAAATATTGATAGAGATAAGGCCCCAGGGTGGGGACATCCTCTTGGAGGGGGGGGGGAGGTATGGAATGTGGAATGGTCAGAGGGTAGACCAGGAGGGGGATAAAGTCTGGACTGTAAAAAAAAAAAGAATGGAAAAAAATTTCAAATTATACCAAAGTTCCCTATAAATTGTAATATTTTTATGAGCAATTATTGAATAGTGAAAAAAGAGGGAGAAGCAACAAAATAACACATGAAATGTTGAAAAAAAATATAAGAAACGAGTAAAGAGTTGTACACATTAATTTGGATAACCTAAGCAAGATAAATACATTCTTTAAAAGTCACAATTAATCAAGGAAGATTGGTGGAAAAAGTGGAAGTATAAACTTTCATGAAATAGTGAGGCTACTCAATTGAAAACAAAACAAAACAAAAAAACTCTCCACTTCTCCAAAAATACAGATCATTCAGGAATAAGTAGTATCTCTGGTGAATTATATTGAATATTTAGGGAACTAATTCCCTAAGCAGTTAACTTACAAACAATAAAGTAATAAGACACACCTTCTATTATAGGAGACTTGCACTAGACTCATGTGCTACAGACAAATGTTTATTTTGCTATGGAATTATTTTAGTTATCCTGATTTTAGAAGTGTTAAACTGACTTCTATTATAAATGCTCCTAAAACCTTAACTCTCCGGAGACTGACATCTTAGAAATTCCAAAAAACCAGATGTTATAAGAACCATGTACTAACAAAGGCTCTTGTGTGTTCTTTTGAAATCACTGCAGAGATTTCATAAGGTTTTGCCTCCAAGTATATAGTGAAGATCTCCATGGCTACTCTAGCCATGACTGAAATGGATTGAAGCATGGATGTTGCCATGACTATGATTCTGCAGAACAAAAGATTTATGTGGTGACCATGATATCTTGCATCACTATTAAGGTAAATACTTCAAAAGTATGCAGAGCTTGCCATAGAGACAGGATCATTAGAGGGATACTCCACTAGGGTGATGAGTGCACTCATGAGAATAGAGCCATAGACAAAAGAAACGGGAGGCAAAACTATTAAAACTATGGAAAACCAGCTTTCCATGCACTAACACACAATGCAGTCAAATAAATTGCAACTAGTAAAGCTAAAAGGACACTGAATGCCAAGACCTTTATAGGATACCCCTACTATAGAGTAGAAAGGAGGTTTGACTTATATGTTTAAGATTTAGTGTCTTCCTTTGTGGGTTCAACAGATGTTTTGGGTGTGGTATCCCTTTCAAGAATACTAATCAATAAACAATAAAGGTAACTAGTTGTAAGAATGTGTTATTCTCCAAGAAAAAATTACCCCAAAGCTAATTAATTGATTAGCAGTAGTAGTTGCTACTACTCTTACAGCACCCAAGGTACAGGTATAGATGGAGACAGGTGTCTCCTTTTCAGTTTTCCTTTCAGTAAGTCATGCTTCTACAACACATAGTTTCACTCAGGAACTTTTGTGGTAGAACTACCCTATAGGACACTTAGAGCAGTGTTGCAATGCCATCAAAGTGGTAATTACAGAAGATAATATGCCAGAAGAAATAAAATGAAAAGAACTTTTTGCAGCCTCTGCTTTTCAGGTGCAACCAGGAATATATGCAATAGCTTCTGATGCTAGAAATTATATCACCCATAGGCAATGGCAAATTTTTCTGATTGTAGATATCAACTGCCTCCAATTTCAAGAATCTACATTTCCCATGAATCCCAACCTGTTCACATTCTCTGACACAAATAAATTGGTTAATGATCAGTATTCACTAAGTGGCTTAGTCAGTGGTTGAAACTACCATTTTGATATGGACAGCAGGTTCTTTTCTTCCTCGAACAAGGTTCTTGTGATGAAAACAATCTAGTTTCAAACACAAAGATGACCATCCTGGAGGCCAAATTTGTACAGGCACATGGTTCACTTGAAAACATTATGAAGACAAGAGGAATGGCTATCTTTTTATTAGAGAGGGGTTAAATGCCACAAATTCTTCACTCCTAATGCACTTGCTTGCAAATACTTGCTATTAATCCTTGCCTGATTTCTGAGTCTTAATTTACAAAACAAAAACCCATAGCCTTTCCATGAAACACACTTTTGATAACCATTTTCCAGAAGCTTGCTAAATCCTATGTTGGCTTGCTCTGGAACTCTATTATAGGCATATAATTTTCAGAACCTACTTTAATAAGAGGTCAACCTCTGCTCTAGCCCACCACCCACTGGAAGTTGTGGAAAAGAATGGTTATTAGGATACAGGGTAAGAAGACCTAACTGTTTAGAAATGTTTCTTTGAGGCAATTCCAATCTCTGCTGTTCTCAGTTCAGTCCACTACCAAACACTGCTCAGCATTTCTGTCAATCCAGAAGAAATCACGAGGCTCACCAATCAGCCTGAATCAGTGGAAGCAGCAAGAAGCCACAGGAATCTCAAGAGAAGTTCTTTGGTGAGTTTCTCTCTATAAACTTTCCACAAGCTAAACTCAGCAATGAAGGGTAAGGAGAACCAATACATGTGTGTTGTCAGCAAAGACTAGCAAGACTAGCAAAACTAACAAGGCAGAGCAAGGTGAACCAATGTTCCAGGTCCCACTATTTGTGGGTCATATTTATATTCTTTCTAAACATCATGTGTCTTTTCATGTGTTTGCAAAACATCTTTTCATCTTTGTTGGTTTCAGTAAAATATTCTTTCACTTGTGTCTGCTTCAGCAAAATATTCTTTTACCTATCTGCCCCCAAAAAACATCATGATAATTTAACCAAGTCTCTAAAGAAATCAAAAATCTCCACTTTCCTCCAAGCATACTTTTCTCTCTCTATCTGAAGAAACTATTCTTCCTTTTGGATGCTTGCAACTTTCTGTTGTTAAATCTGCCTGATTTCATACCTTTAACATACAAAATATAGCTCTCTTTCTTCCTTTCCCATCTCCCTCCTCAAGGTAGCTAACAAGAACTACAGCTACTCCATCATGATTTTTTTTCCTCCCTGGAATTCCAATAATTATATTTTAGATACCCCCAAGTCCCATTTTAAATTATTTTATCTAAGTGATAAAGAATCTATAAGAGACACCTATCCCACAGTGATACCAAGTCTGCCACCAAGTTACACTCAGACAGTGGAGCATTGAATCCAAGAGGATAACACTAAAGACTTAAAATGTTGTAGAGTAGCCCATCCAGGTTTTGGGACTGTTTGGAAGTAGGAACCCTTATTTCATTTTCTCAGTTTTTGAATTGGAATGTCTTTGTATACAAATGACACCATTATTATATATCATACTATATCCACAATCAATAAAGATGATATTTCAATAAGATTCAATAATTAAATTTGTTTCTAGATCAGGCTAAATCTTCTGCTAGCTTGTTGGAGAGCACTGATATGTTTTATATGTGAGACTGACATGAATTTGAGGCTTAAGAGAGCAGATTTGTTGTAGATTTAATTGTATTCTTTGAAAATTCATACATTGAATTTCTAACTCTGAATACCTCAGAACAGGGATACATATGGAGAAGGAACATTTAAAAATCAATTCAAGTGAATAATTTTAAATGATAATTAAGTTAAAAATAGACTAGCTGGGCTAGCCTTATTCCAATCTGGCTCATATACTAAAAAATATTATAGAAAACAAAGAGACACTAGACAAGCATGCAGATGAAGGAAGATCTTGTTAAAAGATATATGGAATGAAACTATGGAGAAGCAAAAGAAAGATACTTCAGCAAGATCATACGATCACACTGATATCACAATTTCATTCTTAAAAATTCTATCAAAATAGCTTTTTAATGTTTATGCCAATGATTTTGTATCACATGGCTTTTGTAGCCCTAGCAAATTAACACAGCCAGAGAAAGACAGAATAAGTAATAGTTGAGTGTTCAGCCCTAAATTTATACAATGTAAAATCTAGAAGATAAAAAAGAGTGCTACAAAACACTATTTAAAGGGCAGGACGCAGCCTTTGCAAACATGATTTCACAGTGGTTATGTTTCCTGAACTTGGCATGCATAAGAAAAGTATATAAAGTGCTAATCATGGATCATGGACAGTCTCCTGGGGCTCTACCCTTTACAGCTGAATGGTTGACATCTTAGTTGGAATTAGTATTGGCTATTATAAAATACCATGACCAAAAGAAAGTAGGGGAGGAAAGTGTTTATTTGGCTTACACTTTCATATCACTGTTCAACATTGAAGGAAATCAGGGCAGTAACTCAAACAGAGCAGCAACTGGAGGCAGGAGCTGAAACATAGGCAATGGAAGGGTACTGCTTACTGGCTGGCTCATCATGGTGTGCTTAGACTTCTTCTTATAAAACCTGGCCAAACCCGCAGGGGTGGTACCACCCACAGATCCACAGTGTACTAGACACTTTCCCTATCAAACATCATTCAGAAAAATGCACCACAGCTGGATCTTATGCTGTCAACTTGATCAATTGAAGTTTTCTCTATTCAGAAAATTCTAGCTTGTGTCAAGTCTACATAAAACTAACCAGCAGAGTTGTCTACTGATGTATTCTTGGAGAGGGATAGTAATTGGCTTCTGATGTGTTTCAAGTGGTGAGCCTCCCAAGTCTAATGGATAAATGAGAAACCATGACTGAAAAGATAAGCCTTGTTAAATCAAAACAAAAAGAGATAAATTTGGGAAAGGGACACTTAGAGGGAAGGGGATAATGTCAGAGATTCGAGTTAAATAAAAGTGGGGATGATTAAGAGAAGACAGGATTTATTATATTTTCTTTAAACTGTCAAAAAACAAATTAAATGAAGAAAATGAAAAGAAAACAATGAACTAACATGACTTACAATGATGATACATCAATTTTAAGCAATATACTTACAAACTGAGTAGGATAGCATACTAAACACAATAAAGGTATTATTAAGCCACAATCATTAGAATTTTTATTTGTATTATATTTTACTTACATTTCTTATTGCTTTGACCTAATATCTGACAAGAAAATGTAACTCAATTGTTTCTGACTCACAGTTCAAGAATAGATACAATTCATTAGTGTGGGGAAGCATGACAGGAGAAATTTAAGGTGGCTCTATAAAATGACATAAAAATCTCAAAATAAACAAGAAAGAGAGATTGGATATAAAACTTAGAGGCCAACTACCAGTAATATACTCTTTTCCAATAGGCCCCTCTTCCAGCATGGAGCCAAGTTTCAAATAAATGATCCAGTGGGGGATATTTCACATTCAAAGCACAATAGAATGCTTGTCCGATTAGGTAAATGAAAGATTAATCAATATAATTTACTATATTAATGGAATTAAGAACAATGAGATACATGATCAGTATCTCAGTAAATATAAGAAAATAATTTGACAACATCCATCACCTTTACCATACAAAACCACATATGAATAAGTCAAAGACTAGATCTGCTTGATGAAGATAATATATACAATCTCTACTTCTACCATCATGGTGATAAATTTTAGCCTTTCATTCAGATATCAAGGAAAAGAAAGATGGTCAATTTTTGCCAGTTATACTCTATGTAGTAATAAGATTTTAGTAAGAATAACTATACAAGTCAAGAAAATAGCTTTCAGAATCATCTCTGATCTATTATTAAAAGATCCTAAATGAAAATAACAATAATGAAAAAGCTCATTCCTGAAAAGCTATGTTAGTATAAATATTTCAGAATATACAATCAATATGCAGACTAAGTTTCCTTACTATACTTTGGCAATGATTAATCAAAAATTCAATAAACAAAATAATTTTATTTCCTGTTGTATCAAAGCAATAAAATAAAAAAATAACCAAGGAAGAAAAAAAAAACACCTCAACACAGAAAACTTGCAAGATTCAAACATATATGTGCACATCAATGTTAATATTAGCACCTTTACATTATCCAAATGTAGAAAAAATTATAGATTTTGGTTGCTACATTTGGAGTATAATTTCTCATGCCAAGCATGTATCTTTGACTCTTCAATATAGATCATGCAGATAGAAAGAGTGTCATGAAAATATCATCACTAAGAAGAACAAATTAACTACATATGGACCTTGAAAGTTACATTTTGGAATTTCTATAAGCAGTAAAATAAATAAGCAATTCTTTATTTAAAATAACTGAACACAATGGAAACTCCCAGGAATCTATGAGGGTGACCTTAGCTAAGAATTCTAGAATTAGGGGATATGGAACATGAAACCATTACCTCCTGTACCAAGGCAAAAATTACAATGGATGGGGATACCAACCCAGTCACAAAACTTTCTACCCATAATTTTCCTGCCTGTAAGTAGTGAAGGGATAAAGAGAGAACAGAAAGTGAATAATGGCCAGCTCAACTTGAGTCTCATGCTAGAAGAGAGAGATCCCACCCTTGACACCATTAATAATATTCTGCTATACTTGCAAACGGGAGCCTAGCATAACTGTCCTCTGAGATGCTCTACCCAGCAGGTGACTGAAACAGATTCAGAGACCCACAGCCAAACATTAGGCAGAGCTCAGGGAATCTTGTGGAATACAGGGAGAAAGGATTGAAAAGAGGAGAGGGGTCAAGGACACTGCAAGAAAATCTACAGAATCAAGTAACCTAAGCACATAGGGGGCACAGAGACTGAACCACATACCAGAGTGCATGCATGGGACTGACCTTCTCTCCCTACACATATGTAACAGATGTACAGCTTGGTCCTCATGAAGGACCTATAATAGCAGGAGCAGGGGCTATCCCTGACTCTCTTGTGTGCCTTTGGATCCCTGACTCCTAACTAAGCTGGCTTCTCTGGCATAAATAGAAGAAAATCAACCTAGTCCTACTGCAACTTGATATGCCAGGAGAGGTTGATATCCATGTGAGGCCTCCACTTCTCTAAGGAGAAAGGAAGGGAGGAATGGGAGAGGTGAAGTGAGATGGAGGGACTGGGAGGAGAAGAAGGGGAGGAAGCTGAGATAGGGATTTAATGTCAATAAATAAATTAATTAATAAAAAAGAATATTGGACATTTGATGTTTAAAGGGGGTAAAGGAGTTATATCTAGCAGGAGATTAGGTAACAGAGAAAGCAGATTTTTATAGAAAATGGGGTGTGGCCAATTTGCTTTTCATGGGGCAGTTTTGAGCTAGCTTTAAGTTTTAGACACTGTTTTATGGATATTAAAATGCCTCTGGGGCTGGAGAGATGGCTCAGCCATGAAAAGCTAGGCTCACAACCAATAATGCCTCTGAAAATTGTGCTCAGAGGTATGCACTAGTCTGTTTGCATTTCAGAGCTTTAATTTGCATTCAGAATAATAACAAATATTAAGTTAATGAACTATCTCATATGTACAATAAAATAAAATAACTGAACATGGAAAATCTTCATAGAAATTTTCAGATCCAAATAACTTCACTACTAGATCTTACAAAACACCAAAGGAAGAAATAATTGTTATCCCACAGAATATATTCCAAGAGGTAGAAAAGTCAAGATCATATCTGAAGCCATCAATCTAATATTAACACCAGTAAAAGTATTAGTGTAGGAAAATACACTTGAATAGCTCAGATTAGTAGCATGATTCTAAAACACTATTTCAGAAACTTTAGCAATAACTTTATGTCACAAAGATAAAATATGAGCAAATGATATTCATGGGACAACAAAGTTGTTACAATTTAAAAATATAGATATATTCAATTTCTGGTAATAAATCAAAAAGCTTATAGTCACCATCAATAATTATAAAAGAGACAGTTAGCATGATTTATTGAATCTACCATATTCAGTCTACAGTTGAAATTAAAGAAAAATTACTAAGCAAAGTAAAAATGAAATGTCTTTACTGTGATAAAATGTGCTGAACAGTCAGGCAGTGGTGGCACATGCCTTTAATCTCAGTACTTGGGAGATAGAGGCAGGGAGATTTCTGAGATCAAGGCCAGCCTGGTCTACAAAGTGAATTCCAGCACAGCCAGGGCTATATAGAGAAAAACTGTCTAGAGAAACAAACAAAAATTGCACTGGACAAATGCCTATAGCAAATAATGTATTACAACGAAAAATGCATACCCCTCCTAAGGTTCAAAACAATATAAGAATGTACAATTTCATTGTGTCCTTTTACCACCATCATGGCAATATTGGCTATGAAGATAAGCAGTACAATAAACAAAATGTCAAGAGAAATAGAGCTCCAATTATACCATCATGTATATAAAAAATTCTCAAGCAATCAATAAAGGCAACTTGAAATGATTAATTTAAAAGACTGTAAGATAAACATCAGTATAGAAAAATGAAATCTATTTACATTACTAGCAACAAAAATTAACAAGTTAAAGTGTAAATTATCATGTATAATAAAATAATATGATGTATAATTGGGGATATAGTTCATAACTGGGAACTGAAACAAAAGATATATCAGAGAATGATCAAGAATATAAGAATGAGGAGGAATAGAGTATTATACCCAGAAAATTTCAGTATTTTCAAATGTTTAGCAGCAAAATTCATGTACTGATTTGATGTAATCACAATTAAAGCAAATAAGTTTTTCTTTTGTTTATGCCACCAATGACATTTAAAAGAGGAGGAAATCAAGAACCTACACTATCATACTTAAAGTCCTCTGCAAAAAAAAATCAGTAAAAAAAAACTAAAAAGCAAAATATAAAAAACAGATCAGTAAACAAGACAATGTATAAAGCAAAATGATAGAATAGTGGGTCCCCTGCTGTTATACGCCTACAGCGATAATAATTTGGTATTTATCTTTGACAAAAATGAGACTTTGCTGGAGATTTGGAATCCAGGTAGGAGGTTCAAAACGCTGACAGATCTCAATAAGGCTGGACTCATGCCTTTACTTCTGAGGATTTGGCTACTGTCCCATTTGACTATGGTCCAGCAACTAGCACTATTAAACAAGAAACCCAGGAGAGAAGAAACCCACTAATACTTCAAGTATCAGACTCAGTTATGGGTTCTGGCATGGCTTTTGATCTGGCTCTAGCTTTGTTCATCCATTATATAAGAGAAGTACTGCTTGTCCAGGAACTCCACAGGGGACATGCCAACATGTGCACATAAATGCAGGCCTGTCAAACAACAATGCCTACAGATCTTGTGGAAACTATATAATTAAGTTTCTGTTCCTCCCAACTAACGTGTGGGTGTAGTCTTCTTTTCCTAAGGACTTAGAGAGAAAGACACTCTCATCTGTATACCTGAAAGGCAAGGCTGTTTTCCTTGGTCATGAAATAGCTGTATAAGCTCACCTGATCCTCTCTCAGCTTCATTTTAACAGCATATCTGCCAAACCAGTGTTCTTGGGAGACATATGTTTCTTCTTGTCCCTGAATATGGAAAATTATTCTGAAGTATTTTTTTAAATTCACATCCTAGAGGATATCTGCAATCTGGGCCAACATCACTAAATCACAGTCCAGGCATATTCATTATCATCTAAGTAACCAAGTCAACTGACCAAGTATCTAGAGGTTGTCAATATCTTCCCAGAAAAGTAAAATGGCAAGCATGTTTAAGCCCCTATAAGTGACCTGTCAAACATAATTTTAATTGTAGACCTAAAAACAGCCACATGAAATGACTACAATCATTAACTGTGAAATTAGAAATATTCCACCAATTTAAAAACCAACTGCCAAAACTTACCTTCAGAGACTGAAAGGTAAGTTTTTACTCCTTCAAATCCTCTGAACATTATGCAAAGGTGTAAGAATAACCAAGTCCAAAGAAGTAGAAATGCATGCATTGCTATGAAAAGAATTAAAAAATAAACACCATTAAGAAGTTTAATAAAAGCACCTAAATAGGTGAATAAACAAAACCAAATTAAACATGCATTGACAAAACTAAAAGTTTATTAAAGAAGTATGAATCATAAAACTGAACCAAATGGAACCACTGGAGCTGAAGAACAAAACAGAAAAGTAAACATGTCAGAGAGCTTCAGCAACATCCTTGATTGCTTAATTCTAAGACACACCATTAGAAAATAGATTTACAACAGAAAAAAGAAAACAGATGACTAAAAGGGGGAAAGCATGCATAAAGGCCCTATTAAATAATACTAAGTTGGAAGAATTGAATTATTAGAGTTCAAGAAGTAAGAAAGAAGGAGAAGAAAATGCATTTAAAGTTGCATATTCCTAAAGTCATCTCAAATTTTTTTGTTTAGCTTTATTTTGTTTTTTGAGACAGGGTTTCTCTGTGTAGCCCTGGCTGTCCTGGAACTCACTCTGTAGACCAGGCTGGCCTCGAACTCAGAAATCCACCTGCCTCTGCCTCCCAAGTGCTGGGATTAAAGGTGTGCACCACCACTGCCCGGCTCATCTCAAATAATAAGAAAGATACATTCATGAAATAGCAAATGTCTCTCCTAGGGTTTCTATTGCTGAGATGAGAAACACATGAGCAAAAACAAAGTTGAGGAGGAAAAGGTTTATTTGACTTATACTTGTGTATTGTAGTTTATCATTGAAGGAAGCCAGGGCAGTACTCAAACAGAGCTGGAACCCTAAGGCAAGAGCTAATGCAAAGGCCATAGAAGAATATTGTTTATTGACTGGTTTGCTGCAAAATTCTTTCTCAGTCTGCTTACTTACAAAATACAGGACTGAAGCCCAGGGATGGCACTACCCACAATGGGCTGGGCCCTTCCCCATTGATCACACAGTTGGATCTTATGGAGGCACATTTCTCATAAGGTTCCTTCCTCTCTGATGACTCTAGCTTGTGGCCAGTTGACATAACATTAGCTAGTAATAATCCAAATAAAATCCACCCAAAGAATACTCTAATGCATATTATAGTTGAAGTAGAGGGAGTTCAGAACATAAAATCTAGACAGTTGTCAACTCTTCTATAGCATTTAGCTTTTCAAAATGTTTACTACTATTCTGCTGCTGTGCAGTAGCTTTATCATTAAAAATAATGGCAAATTAAGGAATATTTCATGTCATGTGAAGTATGGCAGCATTAAATGATTACTTTTCACTCTAAGACATGCAATTTACTACACAGATATGGAGGTGATTAATATCCTCACAGACAATGTATTAGGTAAATAGAACAGTAATCTTGCTTATTATAACACCAAAAGGTGGTTAAGACATTTTATACAGCTATATTAGAATACTGATATACTAATATTTGTATCTGTCTTTATTGTGACTGGAATAATATATCATATGCACTTATGCATGAATATTGATGTGTTAGAGTTTCATATTTTCTATGCTCTACTGTAGTAAATGACAAAGTAATAATCCATGTGCTTTAAGAATTTATCACATAGCTATTTTTCCTGAATTTTTATTTCTAAAGTACATGGTATTTTTATTAAATTGTTGCTAATCTCAATTATATATATATATATATATATATATATATATATATATATATATATACACATATATACATACACAACATATATATATATATATTGTCACTATCATGTTAGCAGCAACCAAAATCTGTCTAATTGGATTCAAGGACCACTCAGTTGGAGGTAAATCATGCCCTGTACTAGAAACCTGGCCAACTTTCAGAAGCTAGTGAAGTCAGGGTCCTTAAAAAAACATCTATGATTACTACTTTGTTAGTTTAGCATACATCTTTACTACATTCTGAATCATATTGTTATACCTACAAATAAGTATAGTTACAGCCTCTCATCATGGAAGCTTCTTTTCACAACAAATGGAAAACATCATATAAAACCACAACAGGACACTAGGCAGAGATAAACAGATCCTGTGAAGTCCAGTCCCAACAGACTGCATTAGAGTAGTCCCAACACCTACATTACAGATGATATGTCTATGCCTCAGGGAAAAGCCAAGAATAGTGGCTGATTCAAGCAACATCGTGGAAAAGAGGCTAGAAAGATTAAGAATCAGGATAGAAACAAATCTGCTAAGAAATAGTATCTCCTGGAGATGACTCCACAAAAAAGACTAGAACAGTGGCAATATGAATGAATAAGTAAACACAGAAGAGGGGAATTTCTCAAGATTGTAATCCTAGTCAAAGAACTATAGAAAACTTATAGCAGCTGAGAGAAGGAAAACTGGATTCTTTCAAGGAAAACCCCCCCTTATTGGTATCCAATGGAGAGTGCTCAGCTTCAAAACAATATACATCTAATCAACAAAAATGGATATATATAGCAAATATAATCAAGTTAAGAGAAGCTATCAACTTGAGGGTGGGGCAACATGGGAACAGTTCAATATAGGAGAGCTGGGAGTTGCTAGAGTAAAGAAAAGAGTAGAAATGATATAGTTCTATTTCAATTTTAATACATAAAGAAGACTCATTACATTTAAAGGAAAGTCTGTGAGAATGTAAGTAGATATCTCAACTGGTGCTTTGTAAACAAGCAGAGTATAAAATTATATTTAATACTAGATAAGAAAATCTTCCAAAATAAAAAAGTTATACACAGTAAAGTGCTATTGCATAAGTGGAGACATAAAGATAAACACATCATCAGTAAATTTTTCTTTAAGAGTTATCTCATAGGAAAGGTCAAAGGGATTTAGTTTTCATGCTAAAATTATGAATGCTTATCTGCTAAGAAAGCAGATAAGTTCACATAAAAAATAAATTTCAATGGTACAGACATATATAAAAAAATCCGAATACTTTGATATTGTAATTGTATGAAAGTTATTTTAAGCATACAATAGAAGTTGAACATGAAATAATTCAAAATCTATATTACAATAATTGCTAGTACAGGTATGTTATAGCTTAATGAATGTTATTGGTTCATTTAATATTTATTTTAAACTGAATCTCTAATCCAATAGTATCAAGAGATTAGGGTTTTGGTTAATAACTATATCAAAATAAGACATACAGCCTTATAAATGAATTTCAGTTTAAAAGATACATTTTAGCACCTTTATTTTCTGCCATATGAGACTACAACAAGAAAGTTACATTTTAGAAAGAAAAAATCAGCCCTTAAACAAAAACTATCACAATGCTAATATCTCAGTCAATAAATATGTAAGAGCCAGATTTTTCGTTATTCATTGCATAATTGATGACATTTTGTTATAATATCACAAATATACAAGGCATTATATAATATAAAATGAAAAATTTATACTAATATGCTAAAATTTGGATACAAAAAAGAGGTTCAATATATGATTTATTAGTCAGTTGTTACCAGCTTAAAATGGGATATACAGGCTGTCTTCTGCAATATTCTCTTGATAACCATGAAGATGATACTTACATAAATAAGCAAGGCATAAAAGGTAATGAATTAGAACATATTGTTGTCAACAATCATCAGACCATGGGTATTAAAAACAACAATTAATAAGTGAGACATAGTGAAAGAAAAATATTTCTTTATAAAGAATAGGCAAATATTTTATCGGTTACAGATCTGACAGAGGATTCTTAGTTAGAATATATAAAGAATCCAAAACAAAAAACAAATAAACCAATTAACATAGGTAATAGAACTTAACAAACTGCTCTCCAAACATGAAATACAAATGTCTGGGGGGTATATAAAAGAATGCTCAACATTCTTAGTTATCAGGGAAATGCATATTACAACTACTTGGAAATTTCATCTTACTCCAGCCCAAATGGTTAAGAGATGAAGGGAGGGAGGGATTAGGAGAGGGAGGGAGAGAGGGAGAGAGAGACAGAGACAGAGACAAAGATAGAGAGACAGAGAGACAGAGAGACAGAGACAGGAACATGGAGACAGACAGAGAAATTGATCCTGGCATAGACATAGGGAAAAGGAAACAGTAATTCAGTGGTGGTAGGAATATAAACTGAGGGAGCCACCATGGAAATTGAGTCCATTGATGTTGAGAGATATTAGTGACCAATTAGTGTTAAGTCATGTTATTTTAATGGTGATCGTGGTGGTGATGGTGGTGGTGGTGGTGGTGGTGGTGTGTGTGTGTGTGATTCTCTTTTGGGTCTTAATAGTATATGGTTATTTATTTCCTGTGTTTTCTTGGGTGCCATTAGTTTTCTTAGGTTGAAGTTTTCCTTCTAGTATACTCTGTAGGACTGGATTAGTTGAAAGATATTGTTTAGATTTAGTTTTTACATGGAATATCTTGTATTCCCCATCTATGGTGATTGAAAATTTTGTTGGGTATAGTGATCTGGGAAGGTATCTGTGACCTCTTAGGATCTTCAAGATATCTCTCTGGGCCCTTGTGGCTTTTAGAGTCTCTGCTGAGAAGTCAGGTGTGATTCTGATAGGTCTATCTTTTTGTTACTTGGCCTTTTTCCCTTAACACTTTTGATATTTTTCTTTGTTCTGTACATTTAGTGTTTTGATTATACTGTGACTGGAGGATTTTTTGGACCACATGAAACTGAAAAGCTGCGGTAAGGCAAAGAACACCATTAGGACAAAATGGCAGCCTACAGATTGGGAAAAGATCTTCACCAACCCTATATCTATAAAGGGTTAATATCCAAAATATATAAATAACTCAAGAACCTAGACATCAACAAACCAAATAACCCAGTTAAAAATGGGGTACATAGCTAAACAGAATTCTCAACAAAGGAATTTCTAATGGTTCAAAGTCCTTAGTCATTAGAGAAATACAAGTTGAAACAACACTGAAATCCTACCTTATATGCATCAGAAAAAATAAAATAAAAAACTCAATGGACAGCATGTACTGGCAAGGATGTGGAACAAGAGAAGGAACATTCCTCAATTTCTGATGGGAGTGACAACATGTATTACCACTCCAGAAATCAATTTGGCAGTTTCTCAGAAAATTATGAATAGTTCTACCTCAAGACCCAGCTATACAACTCAAGGGCATATACTCAAAAGATGCTCCACCATTGCCACACGAACACTTGTTCCACTATGTTTATAATAGCCAGAAATTGAAGACAACACAGATGTCCCTCAACCAAAGAATGGCGAAGGAAGATGTGGTACATTTGCACAATGGAATAGTGCTCAACTATTAAAAATGAGAACAACATGAAATTTGTAGGCAAATGGATGGAACTAAAAAATATTATCCCAAGTGGGGTAATCCAGTCTCAAAAAGAGATGCATGGTATGTACTCACTTATAAGTGGATATTAGCAATAAAATACAGGATGCCCACATTGCAGTCCTCAGACCAAGAGAAGCTAAATGATAAGGAGGGCCCAAGCAAGATTATTTCAATCACACTCATAAGAAGAAATAAAATTTTCATCAGAGTTGGATAGAGGGAGAGAACTAGGTGGGAAAAGGAATGGGAAAAGGAACTTGGGATGGATCAGATGCAGTGAAAGCCAGGCAGAGAGGGTCCAGAGAGTGAAAGGGGGCATCTCTATAACATGCCAGAAACCTGGCATGCCCCTGGCACATATGTAACAGAGGGCTGCCCTGCCTGGCCTCAGTGGGAAAAGATGGTCTAATCCTGCAGGGGGGCTGTTAACTAGAGGGTCACACACTCACAGATGAAGGGGATGTAGGGGAGGAAATCTGTGAGAGAGGATCCAGAGGGAGTAACATTTGAGATGTAAATCAACAAATAATAAAATTATATATATTGAAGGTGTCATTTAACTTAAAGAATCTTTTCAGTTTCATGAAGCCTCATTTATCAGAGTTCTGTTAAGAAAGTCATCTTCTGTGCCAGTGTGTTCAAGGCTATTCTCCACTTTCTTGTCTATCAGGTATATAACTGGTTTTATGTTGAGAGTAGGTTGAACTCTTGAGCTTGAGTTTTGTTCCGGGAGATAGATATGGGTCTATTTGAATTTTTGTATATGCAGGCATCAAGTTAGATGAGCATCATTTAAGATTTTTTTCCAGTGTGGGGCAGTGATCTGTGACAGGCAGTCTGGCACCCAGTTGAGCACAGGCTTAAACTCTGGGCATCCCAGCAGAACAATCCTCAAGGGACCGGAAATCTTTATGCCAATGCTCCCGGGAGGCTTTTGGCTCTAGTCAGTCACGGACCACCCCTCCTCAGGACAGGTAGAGGCATGGCCACACAGCCCCAAGCAATGCCCATGTTAATGAGACACCTAGAGTCTTAGCTATGCCCCTTCACAGTTACTATATCTGCCTCGCCTCTCCCAGAGGGCCTGAGGGTACAATTCCATCCAAACCACTCTCTACAATGAAAATAAATGTCTTAGAATTACAGATTGTCTCTTCATGTGGACCCGCTGTGGGAAGCAAGGCATCCTGCCCTCAATTAAGGAGCTGCATCTAATCTCTCACCTAGGGCTTCCCAGTGCTCCCAGACGGTACCCATTCACCCAAGTCTAAGCAGCTATCCTGGAGCCCCAAGCAGCCAAAAAGCCCGTCCCTGCAGGAACCCCAGCTGTGCTCTGGCTAGCTTGTCTGTGGCACCCTGCGGTGACTGCAGTGTCCTGGGCTAGAGAACCCACAGAGACAGAGATGGCTGCTGTGTTTTCCCAGGAAATGGCCCCCTCTCCCACCCATGGGCAGGGCCTGCAAAAGATTTCCACAGCCCCCACCTGCCTATTGGACTGTGTGGGAAGACATGACTACTTCGCACGTATCCTCTGTCCAACCCAAAGCTGCAGTGCGTGGGATGGACACGTGGGGTTTCTTTCCACCATGCCAGGCTTGTTCTAACATTACAGTATGTACCTTTTTTTTTTCTTAAATCAAAATCCCTGTGTCCACAGGTTTACGAATTTATGTCTGACTCTTTGATTCAAGTTCATCAACCTGTCTGTTTTTATGCCAATACCATGTGGCTTTTATCACTATAGCTCAGTAGTACAGTTTGAAATCAGCAATGGAGATACATACAGAAATTTATTTATTATTCAGGTCTGTTTTATTTATACCGAGTTTTTCTTTCTTTTTCCATACTAAGTTCCTTTCAAGGTATGTAAAGAATTGTGTTGGAATTTTGATGGGATTGGCATTGAATCTGTAGATTGCTTTTGGTAGAACGAACATTTTTACTATCTTTATTCTAGTGATATATGAGCATAGGAATTATATCCTCTCCTGATACTGTCTTTAATTCTTCTTCAAAGACTTGAAGTTCTTGCCATATAGGTCTTTTACTTTCTTGCTTAGAGCTATACCAAGATTTTTAATATTATTTGTTGCCATTTGTGAAGGGTCTTGTTTACCTGATTTCTTTCTCAGTCCATTTGTCATTTGTATATAAGCAGGGTTTCTGTTTGTTTTGTTTGTTTGATAATTTGAACAGGTCTAGTGAAAAACAAAACAACTAACAATATTGAGTAGCACAAATTAGTCTTGAAGATTTTTAAAAAATAAAACAATATCACTTAAAAAGAGAAGGTAAATATCAAGCGACCATAGGTGTGTGGGTTCATTTCATGTAGAACTCTCAACTCTTCCCGCACCTTGCCCTACCTGGATGCTGCCATGCTCCCACCTTGATGATAATAACTGAACCTCTGAACCTGTAAGCTAGCCCCAGTTAAATATTATCCTTATAACAGTTGCCTATGTCAAGATGTCTGTTCACAGCAATAAAACAGTAACTAAGACAATGCCTAACTGAAATATTGAAGAGGCTGAGACAAAAAGAAAAGATAAGGAAGATGATGATCAACGTCAAAGTCCATTACTTTTAAATATTGAATTATAATAATGAAATCTCTTTGAAAAACATGATATCCCTGCTATTTAGCAAATAACATAAGTTGGATACTGATAAACTCAATATTAGCCTCACCAGAAGCAGATGCGAAAGGTTATATATGATCAAAATCATGTTAAAATATGAATCAAAAAAGTATACATTTAAAAGCAGATATACTGTTGGAAAGACATTATATTTACAGGAAGTATATTGATAGTAAAAGAACACAAGGGAACTTCTGACGTGATGGAAATGTAATATGAAATTTTATATAATAATAATATTTTATAAATCTATGCAATTACAACCAGTTTAGATCAGTTATATGTAGTTGTATATAATGCAGAAAAGTAAATTTTAGATTACAAAATGAGTCATAATGGAAAGAATTCTACAGTAGCATGTAATATTTTGAATACTTAGGCTATTCTGGATATTTTGCAGTAGAATATATGTATATTATTTTATTTCCATAACATCATAAATGAATGAGATATAATATGGCATATAAATTTCCAGGTAAAATGATTAATGTTATGAAAAATAATGGAAATGATGTATCCAACATTGTTCATAATCACTAGAGCCAGAATTTAAATCCAGAATTGCCTGAAGTCAAACTTCATCCTGTTTATTATTTTACTATTGCATGACTAAGTATATAGTAAAAATGGTACCAAAATATATTGTTATAAACTAAAAAAGATAATTGAGAGAGGAATCTGCTTGGACAAAATGAGTGGGAAAATGTGGAATGATGCTAATTATAGACAGTTATGCCCCCTACTCCTTTATTTAGCATATCAGAATTTAATACCAAAATCTTAGTGCAGAGTTCTAGTATCCTTGAAATTTTTCTTGGGTAAAAAACTTCATAAAACCAGAGACTTGGCTTTATACACATTTATATCTTATACAGTTTGATATTCATTGTTATTAAATATTTAAGGGCATTTACTACAATAGTGAAGATCAGTATCACACATAAAATCTTTTAGCAGTAAATGAAGACATTTCCTGAACTCAATTAAAAGAAAACTGGCAAACAATTTAATTCCACCTTAATAAGTGTTTAGATGGCAAAATCCAAGCAATCGAAATGAAATAAAATCTCTTATTTAAATATCTATTTTCAAAAAAGTGAGGTATTTAGAATAACTGAACTTGTTTGATAGATCTTTTCTTGATGGCATATTCATTTGCGTATTAGGTGAGTTTATTAACATATTTATTAAATAATTTGCATTCATTTGATCAAACTCCAAAAGAATGGAAAATTTAAAATGTGATAATCTTGGAGTCTCAATAAATGATGTCAAAAGATTTGACAAGTATATGTTTGTGACCACAGCCATTTTGACTTCTTTCTCTTTCCATTTACATACAGTAGCAGAAGAAATAATTTTCAGGACAGTCAGCCACAAACAGAATTACATAAAACACAAAAATACAGAAGTAAGGAATACAAAAATATAGAGGGTAAAATGTAAAGATTTTACAGGTAAATTATCCTAACAACCCAAGAACCCACTTAAATACTCATGTCACAACAGGTACACAAATAGTTTTGAAGCTCTAGAAAGACAGATTCAGCATTAATTTCTCACATAAACATTGTCAAATCAAGGTATGATATATTTTCACTGCAACACGTGAACTCTGAAGAACTTATTTATCTGTGAATATCCTTCTAATAAAAAATTTATAATAAATAAATGACTAAAATTTTATCTGCGAATTATAAGCCAGTTCATGGCAGTATTTCCACGCTTAGTATATTGATAGAAAAAAATTTTCTAATCATGATTTTGCTTAAAATATTATACATTCAAATGTATTTGATTCCCCTTCAAACAAAATCCAACATAAAGATTCCCATGAAAACCATCATTTATTGTGCTTAGAAAAAATAAATTTTAGTGCTAGAAGAAAATAAAAATACTGACTATAACCATAGTTAAAAAAAATCAGTTCACAATGGGGCTAGTTGAGGAACTGTTTCCTTATAATCAAGTATGCTTAATGTACTTACATCCTAATAAATTCTAAACATAACTAGGTCTATTCAGAATTACATCTCTAAAACCAGTTTAAAATAACATTCAATAGAGAAAATAAGACAATATTGTTTTTTGCTCATAAGTTTTAATAATTTGGTTTAGTTAAGTTAAGGTTCATACTACAAAGTGCTAGGTTTACATCTCAAAAAATGAGCAAGTGGTAATTTTCTACAGAGCAGTCCCATTAACCTTTTTGGCTAATGTGACATTTTATGAATCTTCATAATAGAGAGAAAGATGTTTTTACTTTTATACTACTTAAGATGGGATGATAAGATAAAATAATTTTCAAATTTACTTTTAAGTGTGAAAAGGGCAAAAAGTAGAATAAAGAGATTCATCAAATGTGAAATAAAATGAAACTGTAATCACTTTTTCTAAGAAAATGGATCATTCCATTGCCCTGATGGGACTGGAACACAGTATGAAGTCTAGGCTGCAAACAAACTCTTAGAAATCCTCCTGCCTTAACCTCAGGAGAGTAGGGATACAGGTGAGTATCACCCTGCTTTATTCAGTGTTACTCTTACTACTTTATAGTTAAAGATGATATTTAATATGATCTCTGTACCTCATTTTAAAAATGACTTTGATTATACATCCTTATAGTATGCAGTAGGTTTTCAATTGGTTAACTCTGTTCAACTATGCTTGTTATTTTATATGCTGAGTCAGAAGCACATACTTTATTTGAGAAATTAATGAAGTACAAGTAATATGTGGATATAATTATAAAATCAGTTAATCAATACTCATCAAATTTAAATTAATATGTAGATCGACATATTATTTATCAAAATTAAGAAGGATCACATATTCTATATGATCAAAGGTAGACTCTTGATTTACACATAGAATATGAAAGTTCATCTGTCAGTAATCAACTGTTATACTACAGAAGTGATCCGTATTTGCAACTGATTAATGTATTGTTTCCACAAAGTAAATGCTTTAGTATTTCAGACACAGACTGGAAGCTTATTTTCATAACAAGTGCCCCACATGATGCTGCATTTCTCTCTGTATGATTCATCTTCAGGTCACCTTTAATCATAATCCTATAGTATGATAATCTGTACTAGAGTCAGTCAAGATCAGTCAACCACTGATCATTGAACTAATAATATCTTAGTATTTTTTTCCACACACATGGATATTTGTTTCAGACAACATTATGGCAATATGTTTCAGGAACTAGATAAAAAACTGTTAGATTAAAACTCATCTATAAATTAATAGCAGAGTTGCAGATCATTATGAGTGTCATACAAATAAATCAACTGGGTACTCTAGTTATGGAAATGGCAAAAGAAACAGAGGATTGTGTTTTAATATATACTTATTATCATAGAAAGTATTAAGATGATATAGACTTGCACTTTGGGTTTCATTCACTTACTTCTATCAGCTCAATGCATGCCAGTAGAAAAATAATTTTTTCTTTAGTTGCAAGTCTTTTGAGATATTCTGAATCCCCAGGCTTCCTGTGGTTTTTGCAAGACTGAGCAAGTCTCTTTTTTTCTAACAGAAGCAGGTTTTTTCATGAAACCCTAGATGCTAAATTGTGGTCAGCTTCTTATAACTACTCAGGTCATATGGGGCTAGGTATATGCTAGGTCAACAAGCAAGGTCATGTTCAGCTCAGTGAGTAGCTAGACAGGAGTGTCATAAATCAGGAGTCTTAGAACCTCAGACATAGCCAATATGATCTCTTGTAACTGAGGTCTATTCCCATTCAGGTGCAGACTAAAACAAGAAAGTCATAGAGACCTAAAACATCAAGAGAAGTTAATAGTCTCTCACTTGTAACCTCATTTTCCAGATATATGGCAGCATTTACTTTATATCTTTTCTTGTTATTAAAGTATATTGATACTTTGATCCTGGGAATATACTCAAGAGTCAGGGAGAACTTATGAGACATATTTTCAAAGCCTTCCATGAGCTAAAGCCAGAAAGATGATATTTTGAGTTTAGGAGGCAAAGAATAGTCCAAGCAATATAGATACCGATCTAAAACCAAAAGTCCTTTTTTGAATCACTCATCTTCTCCTCCAAATATTTGTCCAAAATAGCAATCCCACCAAACAAATTATCTCCCCCAGAGCTTTTAAATATTTGCCAAGTAAGTATTCTTATTTTTCTTTTCAGTATACTTTCACATTTGGCTAGAAATGTGTCAACCTCATCATTTCCCCTGGGTTTCCAAATAATATTTGTTTTAACATTATTAAAAATTCCAACATGTATCCTGTGTACAAGAAATGCAGAGACAGGCGATGGAGCAGAGAAAGTGTGGATGGCAAGGCAACAATCAGTCCAACTAGAGACCCATCCCATGGGCAAGCACCAATCTCTGACACTATTAATAATTCCTTGTTATGTTTGCAGACAGGAGTCTAGCATGGCTGTCCTCTGAGAGGCTCCACCAAGCAGCTGACTAATATGGATGCAGAGACCCACAGCCAAACAGTGGATGGAGCTTGTAGACTTTAAGTAAGAGTTGGGGGAAGGATTGAAGGCCCCAAAGGGGAAAGAAATTCCACAAGAAGACTATTAGAGTCAACTAACCTGGACACTTAGGGGCTTTCAAATACTGAAATGAGTCACCAACCAGAGGACATACTCAGACTGGGTGACATTGCTCCCCCCACCTCCTGCCCATATGTAGCAGATATGTAGCTCAGTCTTCATATGGGTCCTGAACAACTACAGCTGGGGCTATCCCTAAAACTATTGCCTATCCATGGAATATGGTTTTTTTGGTGGACTGCTTTGTCCAGCCTCAGTAGGTAAAGATGAGTCTAGCCCTGTAGAGACTTGATCTACCAGGATTAGGGGATACCCAGATGGGCCTCTACCTTCTCAAGGATAGGGGACAGATTCTGGGAGGGAGAAAGAGAGGGGTCAGTGATCTGGATGTAAAGAAAAGAAAGAGAAAGAGAGAAAGAAAGAAAGAAAGAAAGAAAGAAAGAAAGAAAGAAGGAAAGAAAGAAGGAAAGAAAGAAGGAAAGAAAATTGGATAAGAGTTAAAGAAATCTAGAAATGAGCAAGACCAATGTAACATAGATGTATATGAGAATACCTCAAAGATATGATCTTTGGATGTTTCCTTAATGTTGAAGTGATAGAAACATATTTTACTATACTTTTAGACATGCAAATAAAGATCTTCTCAATTCCTGTTGAACCTAAAGAAATTGTTAAAACCTGAGGTCACATATGAATACTATCATTGAAGTACATTAAATATATGTATACCTGCTTATACATATATATTATATATTCATATATATTTGGAATTTCATTTTGATACTAGTCAAAAAGTGAAATATTCAAGTATTTATCAACAGTAAAATAAATAACAAAATTATTAAATCATAAAGTAAAATGGAATTCTACCATTAAACAGGAATTTCTACAGGTATTGCCAAAACAATTTCCAAGACACATATATTATGCAATGTGTAAATCAGCTTGTGAAATAGTAAAAATATACAATTTACACAAACTCTGATGGAATTTTGAAACAATTTGTGTTGCTTTAAAATATTAACCTGCTAAATGGGTAAGTAAATTATAAAATACTTCTTCTTTTTAACTGTATATATTTAAATGAACATTAATGACTGACTTTTACAAAAACTTAAATAGTCACTAGACCAGAAATTCACTTTGCCAGATTAGCAGGATTTTTGTTAAGGAAACTTAAATGAATCTGCAAGGCATAGTTAAATAAATTTCCTAGGTTTGCCAGAATCCTAGAAACACCATCTTAGCACTCTCTTAAGACTAGCCTTTTGGTATTGAAAAAAGATGGAACAGATTCCATTCTGATTCAGCATATGCTAGGAGCTAAACTGTCTGTCAAACAAACTGAAAGAAGTCTTTAGAGAATAAGGTTTCAAAGCTGAGGCTTAACTTGTACACTCATGACCTGATAATTGTCTTAATGGCTTTTCAATGAAGTGTGAAATTCTGTTAACATGTCAACAATGTGTAACATATATTATAAGCATGATTTTATTATTAAATTGGGTATCTACTCTGATGATCTAACCAATGTACTTTTAAAAACACCTTAATTTATGGCTTTGTTTTGTTCTATGATGTTTAAAAACACATACTAATAAACATTGTTATACATCCAAAAATATTTCTGGTTACATTCTGAGCATGTGATCAATTACCATTTACATTGATAATCATTCTTCCTTCTTTTAAATATTTTTGTTATTGTATGTACCTGTATGTACTTTTATTTGTGTATATGTATACATAGTGATGTGTTTGTGCACACACATGCCAAGGGACATAAATAGGGGTCAGAAGACAGCTTTCTAAAGTCAGTTATCTCCTTCTACATTAATCTGTATTTTGGAGATTAAACTATTGTCACTTGACTTACATGGCAAATATCCCTGAGCCACTGTACTAGTCCCTTATTTTTTATTTAACTATTAGAAATGTTTCTTCACTTGTTGTTAACACCTAAGAATCTAAGAAGAAATTTGTAGGGCTTTTTAATGTAAACATCCTGGCTTAAGTATACCAGGTCTAGCAAATTGTTTTAGTTATAGACAGGTTGAAAAAAATAAAAATAACCAAGTTGTCCTGTAGTACTGCTGAGATAATAAAACCAAGATCCTCACATTCATATTTGAACTCGTATCATGTCTCCATCATAGAATTAACAGGGGACCTAAATATATACAAAATAAAAGAGTATATATTTTGATTTTGTGATGGTTAAACTATAGTAGTTAAATATGTTTATGTTAACTTGGTCATTGCCATTAAACATGATAGACTGTATAGATAGTATGCAAATTGATACAAGGTATTTTGTTTCCCTTTTCATTTATTATATTTTGAGATACAGACCTTCGCCAGCCTTCCAAATTATCAAATTTTATATATATATAGATAGAAATCTATATATAGATATCTATAGATATAGATATCTTTATATCTATTCTATTATATCTTTATCTATAGATATAGATATCTATATATAGATATCTATCTATATATATAGATATATATATATATGGCATGATCTCTGGCTAACAGGAAATCTTGTAAATAGTCTTACGTTGTTCCTTAGACATAAGAGTCCAAGTTCCATATTAGCTCTGTTCTAGAAAGTAAAGACATGTAGAGAGATTTCTACAGTTGTGTATAATCCCAGGTCATACTTAGAAATATTCCTGTTAACTGTTGTTTTTTTGTAATCAAAGATTATGTCGAAGTTTATCAAATGAAGTTTCTATAAAAAATAAAAATAAACAAATAAAACAAAAAACAAAAAAATCCTATGTGCCTGTGTGGAACTTTCTACAAAACCTGACTGATTAAACTTCTGAGTGATTGTGGTACTGATTAAAACTTTAGTGGAGAAGGGCAGTGGTGACACACACCTTTAATCCCAGCACTCAAGAAACAGAGGTGGGCAGATTTCTGAGTTCGAGGCCAGCCTAGTCTACAGAGTGAGTTCCAGGACAGCCAGGGCTACACAGAGAAACTCTGTCTCGACAAAAAGAAAAAAGAAAAAAAAAAACTTTAGTAGAGAGCTTGAATGTTGATTTTGCAGTTCCACATTCAAATTACCTTAAGCTATCTTCAGTCACCTAAACTCTGTTGATTCTATTTCCACATTCAGGTCTTCAACTGTTTTATTCATTTTCTTCTATTGCTTGTGATTCCATAGATATCTATGCAGAATTTATTCATTTCCTCTTTAACATATTCATTAAGGTCTTTATCTTGTATTGTAGCTGTGTTGCAATTCTCAGGGCCTACTCTTACTCTTGCTAGACTCTAGTGAAGGCATATTGGCTTGACTGTTGGAGTTGTCTCTAGGAATCTGGGTCTGGGATGGCTATATTTCTAGGTGCTGATAGTAATGGTCTTGTCTTTGTTGGGTGAAGGTGGGTGAGGTAATTGTGTGATTTGACCCTGTTTTGCCTGCACTTTTAAGCCACAAGAAAAAACAGTTTTCTGTGACCACATACACCTACAAATTACATGAAACTACAGTCTTGAAACAATGGGGCCAAAATTGCATAGATCTCTAAAACTATAAACCAAAATTAAACTTTCTTCTTCTAAGATGGTTATCTCAGCTATTTCTTATAACATAGGAAAATATTACTGAGACCTGGGGTTTATGCATTTATTGTGTACATGAAAATGTGGAAAGGGGTATTGCTTTACAGGAGGAGTGTGGGAAAAGTTAGAGGAATAAGAGAAACTCTAGAAATATGTATGCAGAGTTTCACAGAAGATACTGGGGGTGCCTAAGAAGATGGTCAATAATAAAAGTTAGTCTGACATGGGTTCAGAGAAAAACGAGTATTCTATTGGGTATTATAATAAAGGTCACTCTTGTTGTGCTGTGTCAAAAGTCTTTGTCTATGTCCTTATATATTTTTGAATATTAGGATTAAAAGTGAAAAAATCATTTGAATTGTAAAGAAAATTTCTAAGTAGCAAAACACATAGGCAATAGGAAAATTATTAGTTACTCTGATCCAAATTTACATGAAAATCTGCAACAGAAGAAAATAATAATGCAGAAATATTTGAGAACATGACACCTTAAAAGAATAAAACCACATGTAAAAGTATAACCAAGGATGCTGCTGTTACCATTTTTAGTGTCCACCAAAAGAATATGAGTGCTTTGTACTAGCATAATATGAAAGATATTACGACAAAATTTATCTCAGGCTCACAAAATTAGAAATGTCCAATTATTTTCAAGTAAAAGTTCTTTAAGACAAAAGCTTTGGGGAGTCCTACTTTTTCACAAGTAACAATGCATTCAGCTCTTTGATTTCAGTCCACAAGACATGAAGAGATTGCTGCAGTCATGGTGCAACATGTACAAATGCTGCTTTTCTAGTAGAAGACATTAATATCTACAGAAAAATCAAATAGTAGAGTTATGCTTCCACCAATATTTCAAAGGAAAATCAAAGGTCCATGCATTCTGTTAAATGCTCATAATTTTGCCCTTAGCTCTTTAAACAATATGTGAACCTGCAGGAGTGACACCAATGCTGTCCAGGTAAGGAAGAAATGCTAGAAACTTGATAGTAAAAGCTGCATGCAAAATCATATCTGAAGAGCAGCAATGTATGAAATTCTCTAAAAGATATAAAAAGTAAATAAAAATGCTGTATCTTGTTGAGCTCTAGTGGACAGGATAGGGAGGGAAGTGAACCCGATCTGGTATTTGGTGAGGGAAAAGGACTGAAGCCCTGAGAGCCAGCAGAAAGAATGGAAATAGGCAACCTCAGGAGGTAGGAGGTTGGTGGGACCCTCCAGAATGTACCAGAGACCTGGGAGGTGGGAGATTTTCAGGACTCAAAGGGAGGGACCTTAGATGAAATGCCTGACAGTAGGGAGAGGGAACTTATAGAGCCCATCTCCAGCCAGAAGACAGGGCATCAAGTGAGGGATGGGGGTGCCATCCCACAGTCAAAACTCTGACCCATAATTGTTCCTCTCTGAAAGAACTGCAGGGATGGAAATGGAGAGGAACCCAAGGAAAAGAAGGTCCAGTGACAGACCTAAAGTGAGATCCAGTTCACTAGGTGGCCTTAAGACCTGACACTATTTCTGAGGCTATGGAGCACTCACAAAAAGGGACCTAGCATGACTGCACTCCAGAAGACCCAACAAGCAGCTGAAAGAGTCAGATGCAGATATTTGCACCCAACCAATGGACGGAAGCTTTTGCCCCCTGTGGTTGAATTAGGGAAAGGCTGGAAGAAGCTGAGGAGGAGGACCAGCAATCTCAATTAACCCAGACCCCTGAGATCTCTCAAACACTGGACCATGGAACAGGCAGCGTATACAAGGTTCCCAACACATATACAGCAGAGGACTGCCAGGTCTGGGTTCAGTCAAAGAAGGTACACCTAACCCTCATGGGACTGGAGGCCCCAGGGAGTTTAGAGGTCTGCTGAGGTGGGGGGAGAGGGGGTGGGGACATCCTCATGGAGACAGGGTATTAGGGAGGAGGTATGGGATGTGGAATAGTCAGAGGGTGGATGGGGGCCATAATATCTGGAGTGTAAAAAAAAAATTAAATAGTAAATAAAATGCTGTATGTTATGTATTTAAATGAAAATTAATATTTTTGTGTAGGTTACTGGGAGAAAAATGGTGCAATGTGTCTTGCAAATCACAATGCTACACTGGTAGGTCTCCTGAAGTTCCTTAGAACTCAAGTACCATTGTAGCATACTATAAAGCAAGGATGTAATATTTCACTTACTAGGTTTGGGTCTTGCTTAAGTTTGATCCATATGTACTAGGTTTTCTGTCCCTTTATTTGAAAATAAGAATGCTTGTCCTATGCTTAACATAACTGGGATCTTAGCTGTATGTAATTTTAAAAGTTATTTTATAGGACTTTGCCACTGAAATTACCTTAAGTCACATAAAAATGTTTAGACTTGAATTTAGCAATAATGAAAGAGTACATATTTGGGGAATTCCCATAGATATATTGAATTAATTTTTTATTGTGATACATATAAACTTTTATAGTAAGTTTGAATTTGAAGGCTAAGGGGGTAATTTTAGTGGGTATTATTGGGCCTTTCTCTCATTATTGGAAGCAAATTATTGACAACAAGCAACTTACAGAAGAAAGGAATTAATTTGGCTCATAGACTGAGGAGGTCATGTCAACAGTGGCAAACAAACAAACCAAAAAGGATGATAGAACTTATGAGAGTTAGCATGTAGCTGGAACTCTTCACATGCTTTTTTTTCTTTTTTAAAAATAATTTAGTTATTTAATTTACATTCTGATTGCAGCCCCCATCTCTTCCCAGTACCCCTACTCACACATCTTTCCCCCCCATCCCCACCACTCTTCTCCTCTGAGAAGAGGGAGATCTCCCATGAGTATCAACCAACCCTGGCAAATAAGTCACTACAGGATTAGACACATCCTTTCCCACTGAGGCCAGACAATGAATCCCAGATAGGAGAACAGAATATACAAGCAGGCAAGAGAGTCATAATAAGCCTGTCTTAGTCAGGGTTTCTATTCCTGCACAAACATCATGACCAAGAAGCAAGTTGGGGAGGAAAGGGTTTATTCAGCTTACACTTCCAATTGCTGTTCATCACCAAAGGAAGACAGGACTGGAACTCAAGCAGGTCAGGAAGCAGGAGCTGATGCAGAGGCCATGGAGGGATGTTCCTTACTGGCTTGTTTTTTTATAGAACCCATCCCACTCACAGATGGTACCATCCACAAGGGGCCCTCCCCCTTTGATCATTAATTGAGAAAATGCCTTTTAGCTGGATCTCAGGGAGGCATTTTCTCAACAGAAACTCCTTTCTCTGTAATAACTCCAGCTTGTGTCAAGTTGACACAAAACCAGCCAGTACCAAGCCCCTTTTCCAGTTAATGGAGGATCCATCTAAAGATCAAAGTGCATGTCTGCTATATATATGCATAGAGCCTAAGTCCAGTCCATGCATGCACTTTGGTTCAGTCTCTGGGAACCTTCAAGGGTCCAATTTAATGGACTCTGTCGGACTTCATGTGAGTCCTTCAATCCTCCCCACAGTTCTTCTGCAAGACTCTTATACTCCATCTAATGCTTGGCTCTAGGGTGTTTGCATCTGTTTCAGTCAGCTGCTGGGTGGAGCCTCTCAGAGGACAGTTGTGGTAGCTCTTGTACTCAAGCATAACAGAGTATCATCACTAATCAGGGATTGGTTCTTGCCCATGGGATGGGTCTCAAGATGGTCCAGTCATTGGTTGGTCATTCTCTAAGTCTCTGTTATATCTTTGTCCCTGTTTGTGAGTAGTTTGGTGTCCTTATCCCTCCTCTGGGAGTCCTGCCTGGCTACAGGATGTAGCCACTCAGGCTCCATATCCCCCACTGCTAGAAGTCTCAGCTACAAGCATACTCTTAGACTCCCTGGAGCCTCCCCTGTTCCAGGTCTTTGGCACACCCTAGAGATGCCCCTCTCCCCCCAGTTACTGCAGATTTCCATTCATACTCCTGGTTCTCTCTCCCTAGCTCTCCCTACACATGATCTCCTCACCAACCTCAGATGACTATTTTCCCCCTTCTGAATAAGATTCAAGCATCCTCCCTTGGATCCTCATTATTTAGCTTCTTTGGGTCTGTGGATTGTAACATGGTTACCCTGTACTCAATGGCTAATACACTTGTGAGTGCATACTATGCATGTCTTTTTGGGTCTGGGTTACCTTACTCAGCATGATATTCTCCAGCTTCATCTATTTACCAGAAAATTTCATGATTTTCCTTTTTTAGTTTCTGAGTAGTATTCCATTGTGTAAATGAACAATATTTACTTTATCCATTTTTGATTGAGGGACATGTGAGCTGTTTCCAATTTTTGGCTTTTGCAAATAAAGCTGAGATGAACATAGTAGAGCAAGTATCCTTGTGTTTAAAAAATGACAATGATAAAAATGCTAGTTGTTTGCTTATTTCATGGAAGCACTAAGCTGAGTTTTTAATATTGTGTAGTTCAGGTTTTTAAGTTTCATTGTGAAAGTAAAGAAAATTTTTTTCTTTTTGTTTTTCTAATTGTTTTGTTTGTACTTTCCTTGGGCCTGCAGGAAGAATCTGCCTGGTCTCTTCTTCAATTTGGCCTCTATTTTAACTCATTCATGGTGTAATACAAGATAATCTTGTCTAACTCTTTAACTTTAAACAATGAGTGAATTAAAGTCATGCCTTAATTTTCTGGCTGTTCATAAGACAAAAAAACAGTGGTTATAATGATAACAAATTTCTGAGGGTGTAGTATACATTCATTCTCTCTCTACTTCTAGTGGCTATCTTGTTCTCCTTTTCACCTACATATTTAAGTACACAGTTCAGCAAAATTTTAAAACTCTCTTAACATCTATATGTTTTTAATGGAGAATGTTATTATTTTCTATACTTGACTAATACCTCAATATATGTATCTTTATGGAACCTAGGTCCATAAAGACAAACTTAAAATGTTTTCTCTCATCTGCAAATGTTAGTTTTAAATCTCCAGTTATGTGTGTTTCATTTTAAATATCCATAGAAGCCATGAATTAGTAAATGGCAACAGGGAACTTATTTTAAGGAAAGGGATATATATGATGGTTATTTAAAGGCTTAAATAAGACAGTGATGCTTACAATGGGTTGAGAATGGGGTGGACAGGATACAGGAGGCTATGATATATATATATATATATATATATATATATATATATATATATATATATGGCAACATTGCTTCTACTAGTCATCCCAAGCTAATAAATAATGTCCAATGTCAGGAATGCTTTACCTCTATTGTGTCATTGGCCAGTGATATACCAAATATCCCTAACATTGCACAATATTGCCAGTGCTTTTGGTATCCATCAGAATCTGATTGTAGTCACCTTGTGCTTGAGTTATAAAACACATAGATACCAAACTAGAACTAAAATGGAAGCTAGATTTCTTTTTCATAGTGCTCAATGGTGCTATTCCATAGTACTGGAGGAAAAAATAATTACCAGCATTACCCAGCTGTGAACTCCTGAGAACTAAAAAACCACTGCCCTAGCCAAAGGTGCAATAGTACCATGAACATCATGAGAGTAACTATCTATTTTCTGACTACAATTAAGTCCTGCTCCAAAGAATTAAACCCATACATGCCATTCTTACAGGAGCCAAAATCCAGTGACTAGATGTCTAATGAGCCTTAGGAGATAACCTACTACAATTATTCTGGTAAATACACATAATATTAAATGACTTCTAATTACTTGTCATTATATCCATACATTAATAAATTTCCCAACCATCATCAGAGAAGATTCTGTTCACAATATATGGTGATTACCATAGAGATTCACAACTGGTCAAGGTGCATCTAATAAGAGACTTCAGAATGTTTAGCTCTAAATGTCTTCCCAATGATCAAGGATCTTTGTAGATGGAAAAGAATGTATGTAAGACACATATGCAATGGACCCATACGAGGAATCTGTGTCTTCTGGAAACAACATGGCAACTGAATTAACAGCTATTGTGACAATACGAATATCCATGCAGGCTCAAACCAAACAAAAATCACAACATGGAAAGCAGTGGTGGAAATATGAAATATTGTGCCTTGCCAAGGAGACAGAGAGAGAGAGAGAGAGAGAGAGAGAGAGAGAGAGAGAGAGACATTAGAAAAGGTGAGAATCATTAAAACTTATTCCATATTATAAGTTGAATTTATATGAAGGACTCATTTAATATACATGTACGGCACAGATTAGTAGAACAGAAAACGTGCCCTTTGGAAACAGACCTAATTTGCAATAATACCACATCAAATTCTCTGACTGGATTAAAGCAGTTCCTCTGAGTCCTTGGGGTTTGTACTGCCAACTCTAGAAGACACTACCTTTTATTAAGAACAAACTGTCTAACAACATGTGATATATAAACTAGGAACAATAACAGAGAAAGATAATTTTTGAAGTTTCTTCTAAATGCCACCAAGTCAATGCCAATTTATTAGAGTCCATGACTTGGAAACCTCAAAACAGTTGGAAAATTCCTATAGCAATTAGTTTGAGAACAATGCAGACGTTACCTGGAAATAATACCCATCTTGATATAGTGTTTAATAGCTCAGGGAGTGTTATTTGAGATATTTATAATCTCTGGAAAATGTTATCCATTGGGATGACCAAGGTTCTTTTACTTTAAGCTTGTGTTCATTTTTGTAAATGTCACACTTATTATTTTCTAGTTTCTGTTTTGGCTTTTATGTTTCTAAAACCCAAAACTACACTGAACATAGTCACAGCCTAATGACAAAGCTATCAACATGCTCCAAGAATAAGCATTTTCAACCTTATACCATAGTGGCTTCTTCAGCTATTTCTTTTTTGTAATGTTTTAAAAAATTAACTTTACATCCTGATCACAGCTTCCTCCCTCCTCTTCCCCCAGGCACACCCTTACAACTTTCTCCACCCATTGCCCCCTCCACTTCTCCTCAGACTGCCTGGTTGGAATATGATTTAGTTCTATTTCCTTCAGTGGGAAGCACTTTAACCTGCTTTAAGTTCTTCCATTTTCTACTACAACACACGCAATATTGATACATTACACTGCATTTGGATGATTTCTTTCATTTACTTTTGATTTCTCATGCAGATGTTCATTTTGCTAATGTATATTTCAAACTTTATCTTTATTGGCCCCACATAGTAAGACATAAAAGAACCCAGAAAATTCAGCATGTCAAAAGTATCTAGTCTTCAGACAAATTATGCCCACCTTCATCTTCTAGAGCTGGATAATAGTACTCAGGAGATATTCTCAAGTCAATTCTATCCCGGTCTGTACTTGATATATCACTGTCCTCTTTCAAAAAGCTTTAATAATATCTTTTTGTGATATCCCCTTTTTTGCTCCCTAATTCATTAAAACTCCTAGATTTTCCCCCTTAAAATGCATGCCGCAAAATTTGCACTTAAAATAAACATAATGTCTTCAAACTCACCTAATAATTCATCACTGCTATCAAATATTTTCATATCATCTGTAATCACTTGGAGTGTTAAGCTGTTAATTGATTTTTTCTTTACATACCTTTAGATTTTTTATTTGAAATCTACCAACAATGTCTTGGATTTGTCATCCTGAATGGGGAATAACACATGACTGCTTTTATAAGAACTTTCATCCTTTTCTTTGTTAGATTTCACTGGGCTCTAGTCAAACATCTTTTCTGGTTTTGTTAAAATCTGAAGACTTTGCACTGTAATAAAGTCCTATTCAGAGAGATTAGATGCAGAACAAACTTCATTTCTCTTTCATATCATTCTACTTTATCTATTTTTTGAGACCTCATTTTTCTTTTACCAAAGTAGGGTCTAAAATGCCCAATAGCTTTGTCTTCCTTCTAAACAAACTTCTCAATGATTTGAATTCTTCCAAAGTTTTATACTAACACTATTAACATATGAAAGACAAAACACTTAGATTCTTATTTCACACATATGGAAAAAAATCTTAAAGTAATAAGAAAACAATATGAAGAACAAAACAAAATGACAATGTGTTATATCTATAATGATTTGGTTCTAATATTGCAAGAATGCAGCAGCATTAGAAAATGTATTAAATAAAATAGCAAGACTCATTAACGTGTTTCATTACAAAACAAAATTTGGATGAAAATACTATGACCCTCAAATATGGAATAAACTCACTAAAATTCAACAATCATTCATAAAATATCAGGGTAAATATAGTCAAGAATATCATTATTAGAATAAAATATTGATGAAAGCATAAACACATTATAATCATCATCAAAGCAAGTATTTTCAGAAGAAATCATAGTATTTACATTAATCTGTATCCAGAAACAACATACTGGCTCACAATTGCCTAAAACTCCAGGGTATCTAATATTGTTTATTGACCTTTGCTCAGGTTGCACGTACATGGTGCATATCTGTCTATGCCTTCAATCACATATAAACACATAAAGTAATATATGTTAGAAATCATGAAAAAATATTAATATATACAACTTAGAATATGTAAGCGAAATCTGTATTATTTATTAAAACTATGTAGAGTAAAAAGTATCTTACCAAAATTTAATTAAAATAGAATAAAAATTCAAGAACTAATCAGGTGGATGTAGATATATGATAATTAATGCAAATGTATGTTTATTCTTTAGTGTTTATAATGAGGACCATTGCTGAGTTACAACAAAATGTATATTATACTCTTTGAGCCAACATCAAAATGATTGGAAGGTATTTAATAACTTCTGGGGCAAGCACTACTTCATAACAGAACAAGTATTCAGTAGTAGGTTCACCTAAGTCCTTCTCAGCTACACATTTTTTTTCAGGCACAATGTACCTGATATGAATTCTATCTTGTAATAAGAGACCTAAAATCCACTGAGAAATTGTCCCATTAAACTCATATTACTATTGGACAGGTAGACATTTCTTGCTTATCAAATTAGTATTTTATATTGTAGGTTTCCTATTAGGGGTGAGGCCATCAATTCCTTTTTATTCCTACCATTTTGTGCAGCAGCTTCTAACACTTTCAAAGCTGGTCTGCATGGAGCAAATTTCTATGTCAGTTCTAGCTTCATTTCTCTTTACATTGCAACTAAACAATATGATGCATATTTGATAAGTATGCAGTTGCACCTTATCAACTAACTATGGTGATTAATCAGTGATAAGTGTATATTAACCATAAAGTACAGGATAACCACTATACACCCCACAGACCCAAAGAATTTAAACAAGAAGAAAGGCCCATGTGAGGATGCTTGAATCTCATTAAGAAAGGGGAATAAAATAGTCACATGAGACAGAGGGAAGTTGGTAAGTTGGTGGGACAGGGGATGTGGAGGGGGAAATGGAGGTTCAGGATCAGGTGAGGAGAGAGGCCCAGTGGACCAGGGTAATGTATGGAAATCTGCAGCTGCTGGGAATGGGATATGAGGGGAATCTTTAGGAAGTCCTAGAGACCTAGAATGGGAGAGGCTCCCAGGAGTCAATGCAGGTGATCTAACCAAGATACCTAACAATGGGCACATGGAACCTAATGAGGCCATCTACTGTAGCCAGGCAGGATGCCCAGTGGAGAGATAAGGACACCAAACCACTCAACAAACTTTTGACCTAACACTTGTCCTGTGTAAAAGTAATGCACAGACACAGATGGAGCAAAGACTAAAGGAATAGCCAGCCAATAACTGGCCCAACTTGAAACACATCCCATGGGAAAGCACCAATCCCTGACACTATTAATGATATACTGTTATGTTTGCAGACAGGAACCTAACATAACTGTCCTCTGAGAGGTCTACTCAGCCTCCACAAATACAGACACTCACAGTCAAACAGTGGATGGAACTTGGGGAAACATGGAAGAATAAGAGGAAGGATTGGAGGCCCCAAAGGGAACAGGAACTCCACAAGAAGATCAACAGGCTCAACCTGTACAATTGGGAGAGCTCAGAGACTGAACCACCAACCAAAGAGCATACATGGACTGGAGAGAGGCCCCTGGCACTTATGTAGCAGAATTGCAACTCTGTCTCCATATGGGTCCCCCAACAACTAGAACTGGTTCTGTCCCTAAAGCTGTAGCCAGACAGTAATTCCATTCCTCAACAGGGCTGCCTGAATGGGAGAGGATGCAATTAATCCTGCAGATACTTGATGTGATAGTGTGGGAGAATACACTTGGGGTTCCACTTTCTCAGAAGAGAATGAGAGGGGGTGGTGCAAGAAACTCTGGGTGGGGGGACTGGGAAAGGAGGCAGCATTTGGAATGTAAATAGATAGATAGATAGATAGATAGATAGATAGATAGATAGATAGATACATACATACATACATACATACATACATATGTGCACACTTGGCACCACATTTCTATTTAATGACCCTTGACATTCAGGTGTATTACTATCCAGACACACATGAAGTCTCATTCATAACAGGTTTTTAATTATTTAAAATATTTATTGAGTGTGTGTCTGTGCAAGTATGCTCACATGTGTGCATGTGCCAGAGGAGGACAGAAGAGAGTGTTAGATCCACTGAAGCTTAAGTTACAGGCAATTGTGAGCTATCCATCCTAGATGTTTGAAACAAAACAGCAGTCCTCTTCAGGAGCAAGGAAGTATTATTAATCATGTAGCCATCTCTCTAGCTCCTAATTTACCAAGTTGCAAGTTCACATAAATCATTTTTACAAATCCTAATTTTAGTTAACCCACCCTCCCTGATCATGTCTCATACCTCAGTCCTTATTTATGCTTAAATTTTCCAATGTAGTAATTCACCTTCCTAGTTTTCATACCATTTATGTTCTGTTAGTTCCTTCCTTAAGACAATCCCCAATGCAATCTTCTGATGCTAAGTTCTTTCTTCTAAAGGTATGTATATAAATTCACAAGTGTAAAGACTTAAAGCTAGTGCATACTTATAAGAGAGAACAAGTGACAGTTGCTGTTTCTAAGCCTGGGTTACTATGCTTTTTATCCATTTACTCTCAAACATCAAGATTTTAAGTTTTCTTCACAGTTAAACAAATTTTCAACGAGTACTTGAAGCATATTTTCATTAATACCATTCACCAGGTGGTGTATATCTAGGGTGATTCTGTTTTCTACCTATTGTTAATAGAGAAGAGGTGATTTCACCATGACATCTTCATACATAGTTTATATTTTTATCTTAAGCTGAAAAATCACTTTACCCTTTCCTCAACTCTTGTCATTTCCCCGTCTAGAGTATATAAATATATATTTAATTCTTATCATTATGTGTCTATTCACATACACACAGGTAGTATATGCAGGTACATGTATATAACTTACTAAATCCAGTTAGCTTTGCTAGCTTTGTATATATATCTACTGCCGACCTCTTGGGATTGAAAGATCTTTATGAGCTATGAAGACTCATACACAGAATCTGAATTTCAATTTATATCTGTGAATAATGAAAGTAGAAGGAAGCCATAAAAGATGAAAAAGAGATCTCAGTCAAATGATAGGTGAAGAGAGGGTAATAGAAAGTATGAGATATGTAATAGAAAGGTAGAAGAAAGTAATAGTATCAGCAAGAAAGATCAGTATGGAAGAAATACAATAGGAGGATAATAGGTGAGGAACCTAAATAAAAACAAAGTTAAGTCACAAATATATATGCCACATGAAAGCCATCTCTTTATATACTAACTTTAAAGAATAAGTATGAATAAATAATCATTATACTACAAAATGATGAATCCATTAAGTGTTGGCCATTTGTATAAATTTAGGTATGGCCATTTGACATTGGATATCCCTGGGGTTCGTCCCTGATGAGAATGTATTCTACTTCTTATAGCCATTGTTAATTGTGTATAGTTTCTCATCTAGGCTCATGGCTATATTCATAAATAAAATAATATTTTTATATCAATACTACATATGGATGAAATATGTCAATTTTGCTGAGTGCTTGGATAGTAAAATTCTTTTTAAATTAAATTCTCACATTGTTTTTGTATATATATATATATATATCCTTTGAAAAGAAACATTTTTAAGAATATTAATTTAAAAATTAATTTAAAATATTTAAATAATATATTGTGCTATATTAACAAAATAAAATCAAAACTGTTAACATCTCATGACTGACAAGATACAGCACCCTTTCATCATTAAAATAATGCTAAATAGTCTAGGAACGTAACATAAATATTCTATCAAAGTATATTAAATTTGTATGAAGGTATGAATGAATAAATAATGAAACAATCTATTTATGGCTGATGTTAGGTAGATTATTTTGTATTCAACCAATCAGGCTGAATCAGGATTGAATCAGGAGTGAAGACACTTCAGAATCTATTTGCAGCACAGTTCTATCCATACAGATCCTATACTTGTCCAGGTTTTTGAATACCATTTGCTTGATGTCATCAATTAGACAATCTGAGAAATTCAGCACACCAATAAAGAGCTTGAATATATTGGAAACTTAAGCCTGGTTACATTGCAAACTGCGGGCCCTACTTCAGACACTTCATGAGTCTTTTTTGGTGGAGACTGGAGCAAGTCATGCAATGTAGCAGAATGCTATCCCCCTCCAGCATTGGCCAGTCTGAGAGGAATAAAAACAGCCTAAGAAAAATGTTTCAGGTTTTTAGAAAATTGAATTCTGTTCTAGCAAACAGCTCAGAATATAGTTCTTCCTATTGTTTTATTTCATAAGATATTTTTGAGAAGACAAGCTTGCATAGAAAACAGCAGTTACAATTCAGAACATAGCAAAGGATGTGTCCAAAATGCTAACTTTTATGGAATTATAACTTTTTGGAAAAAAAAATAAGAGCGTATAGGGCATTGTGTTAGTAGTTCTTTCATAATAAAGGAAGAAAAATAGAAGGGCAAGTGAATGCAGATCTTGAGTTGTATAAGCAAAGCATGAATGTATCCTGCAGAGTGTTTTCAGAAGAATATTAATGATGCTGTCTTTTATTTAGGGTAATTCATGGCTGTCTCAAAGCACCCTCCTGGTTTTGGTCTTATTTGAAAGAGAAGGAAACTGAGGCTCTGAGACTTATGTGACTCTCCTGCTTAAGGTCATTGAACTAGATAGAAACCAAGGAATGAGACTAATATTTAAGCCTGAAAAACTATATTTTCCTAGTATGCCAATATGCCCTCTCATTCTTCTTTTACTAAATATGAGAAAAATAAAGCAGAATAGATAGTTTTCCTTTTTTTCTGGTTGGAACATATCTTATTAGTTGAAATTAATATCATTTTTATATTTTTACAATAATTTACTTTTTATTCATTTTACTTCCTGATCACAGCCACCTTTCCCTCCTCTCATCCCAGACCCTCCCTTACAAATCCCTCTTCCCATTGTCTCCTCCCTATGTCCTCGGAGAAGGGGAAGCCACCCATGGATACCACTCCATCCTAGGGCATCTAGTCCCAGAAGAACTAGGCACATCCTCTTCCACTGAGGCCGAGCAATGCATTCCAGATAGGAGGAAGGGCATCCAATGGCAGGGAATGGAGACTAAGACAGCCCATGCTCCACTTGTTAGGGCTCCTGCATGAAGGCCAAGCTGCACATTTGCTACAAATATATAGGGGGTCTAAGTCCAGCTCCTGCGTGTTCCCTGGTTAGTGGTCCAGGCACTTTGAGCTCCTATTGTCCTAAGTTAATTGACTCTGTGTGTCTTCTAGTGGCGTCACTGAACCCCTGGCTTGCTCAGTTCTATCTGCTATTCTTCCACAATGGAATTTGAGAATATCTGGAGTGAGATAACCCAGGGCCAGAACAACATTTATGGTCTGTACTCACTTATAAGAGCATATTAACCATAAAGCACAGAATAACCATGCTATGATCCACAAACCCAAAGAAACTGGGTAATACGGAGACACCCCTCCCCAAGGGAGGAAGAGAAAAATCTCACTCAAAATGGGAAACAAAATATTCATCAGATGTGGATAGAAAGAAGGAACTCATAGGAGAGGGGGTAAAGAGGACAGGGGTAATGATCAGGTGTGGGACGACTTGGGCTAGAGATGTCTGGAATTGATAATGAAAATCAATGGGGGTGAATTTCTGTGACTAGCTATTGTCATCGGACTGGGCAGGATAAGGAGAGGACCCTTATGAGGGGTAATTCTACCTGAGATTCCTACCAGAGGGGGATATAGAGACTGAAGTGGCTACCTCCAGCAGCTAGGCAAGACTTCCAGATGAGGGATAAGGACATCAATTCACCCATAAGATTTTCAACCAAAAATTTGCCTTGCCTACAAATGTGCAGAGGGAACAACCAATGAATGAATGACTACCCCAACTTGAGACTCACCCCATGTGAGAGAGAGCCAACTCCTGATACTACTAATGATACTGTAATGTTTTGTATATGCTTGGCCCAGGGACTGACACTATCAGGAATTTGGCCTTTTTAGAGTAGGTGTGGCCTTGTTGGAGTAACTGTGTCACTGTGGTCACGGGCTTTAAGACCCTCATCCTAGATCCCTTTGAAACAAGATGTGGAACTCTTAGCTCCTCCAGCTCTATGTATGCCTAGATACTCTGCTATGGTTGCAGACAGGAACATAGCATAACTGTCTCCTGTGAGGTTTCATCCAGCAATGGATGAAGACAGATGCAGAAAGTCACAGCCAAACATTAGGATGGGAGATCTTTGTGGAAGAAATTTTTCTCTTGATGGTATCAAAGGGAAATTATATAGGATTCAAGTTCTTAAACAAGTATAAAACTACTTTCTTGGGATTTTTATTATTCCTGCTCCTGTTTCTGTTGTTTGTTTGTTTTATCCTGTGGAGTTATATATGACTGACATTCAAAGAACTGAGTAATGAACACATAGAAAGCACCCTAGCAAAGGAATTTTGGCTTATAGAAAAGTCAATAGGTTACTGTAGCACCTTACATTGGAAATAGAGGTCAAGAGATATCCAAACTATAGAGACTTTAGAAAATATCACAATGTTTACAGGCATGCAATCCATAAGGTAGTTTTAAGTATAAGAATCAATCTGAACTGGTGGTGGTTACTAGTACTTGATAACCTCTCTATCTCTTCTCCCAAAGCACTAGTTTTGGAGAGATGTAAAACACAGTTCTTAGCATTGATTTGGCAGGAAGATTTGCCTTTCTTTTGCTGAGCATAGTTTGCTAAATGTACTCTGCTGACACAAATAGAAATTGCAGTGTAATCATGAGAATTATCCTGAAGGCTTACCTTAGGAGATATGACATGACTTTGTTATCTATATGTGATATCTACGTGAAAAAAGGGGTTTCTGGTACTTGTGATAGACAAATATTTTGTAAATACTGTTTCCTATAAAGTACATTCTATGTGTTACAGTAGTCCTCTTGACTACAGTCATTGAGAAGTCTGGCTTTATAATGAAACAATATAACTGAATCAATAAGTCAAGCAGATGTTTTTCTAAGTAAAAGAGATTGAAAGTCTAATTTAGCTACAGAAAAAACAAATACCTACCATTTTCCCTTTGAAATATCAGAATATCTGAAAGAAGATTTTGCTTTAAATTTGTCACTAAATTATTTGGATATTTTCCACAAAATGAAAATTATCTCAAATGGAATTAAATCTCAAATTAAATTAAAGAAGTAGGCACTTTGAAGATTTAGAGACTTATATACTTTTACTGAATAAAATACTCTGTATTTCTTTTCTAAGTGGAAAATGATGTTGGTATGAACTTGGAAGAAAATGCACAGGACAAAGCTATCATGAATATCTTTTAAGATAAGTTTCTTTAATAACTCTCTTTTAAGATACATTTGAGAGTTGGTGTGGTGGTCCTACATTTCTAGCAGTCAGGAGGCTAAGGTAAGAGACTGAATGAATTCAAGTCTAGCCTGAGCTATAATGTGAAACACTGTTATGAAACAACAAATCATTGAAGTCCATCATCTACATGTCTATGATTCTGTTTCTGGTAATATAAATGTACGGTATCTTTAAGTTTGGGATGAATCTACATACTCTGGTAAAAAAATATAAGAAGCATGACTTTTAGGGTTTAAAATGTAAATAGCATATAATGTGATTAACATATACAATTGCAACTGGATCTATTCCAATTATGGCTAGTTTGTTTCAGTTACAAAAGATTCTATTTATATGCCACTAACAATTCTACCCCAAATAAGAGCCATTTGACTAAATCAGAATACTTATTTAAAAGAATTTTTCCATGGACTAATTTATTGGAAGAATTGATTTTTCTATTCCACAAAACACATAAGAACAAAACGAGCCATAGAAATTGGTAATAGAAAAATATTTCTTTAAACTAATTTTCACCTTTCTATTTCTAACTTAAATATCAATAAATAAAGCTTAGCATAATTTAACCTCACAATTTTGGTCAATGTGGTCACAATGCTTTAAAAAGCTAAGCGTGACATCAACCCAGTGTCCATCAAGAGGTTAAATTTACTTGTCTATGTTTACATATTTTTAAAAAATGTATTGTCTAATAAAAGCCATAGTAAGAGAAGATGAAACAGAATAATTTTATCTTCTAAAATATGTAAATTGAGAACAAACAGTGTTTTCAAGTGATTGTTTATGCTGCTTTTAGGTTGTGAATAATTTTCTTACAACTGCTGAACCATCTGTTAAACAGAGTGGTCTTGCCTATTCAAAAAAGCTAAATGTAATATTTTAAAAATTTCAACAAACAGCTTTTGTTTGACTATTCTAAATAAATATTCTAATAAATAACAGTTCATGGTATTCATGGGTCAAATTCAGAAGGGAAGAAAATAAACTACTATCCTTTGAAAATGATTTTTGAAGTGTTTTCCATAGAGAAAGTACAACATGCTCATAATTCTGGTTCTTTCAGTTATACCATCTGTGTCCAAGTAAGAAACTGTCATATTTCCACATTTTGCTTGACCTCGAAAGACTAACTTTTAACTGAAGAATCTGGAGGACTGTATATTCAGCAGCATCTTTCCTAGATATGCAGTCTTCTGACCATCAAACTTTGCCCTGAGTGCTTCTACCTAATAATATAGTGCTCTAACTTGTACTAAATGAAACATATACTACTGTAATACATATATAGATATACATCATATACATACACATACATATACACATATACATATATGAATGTGATGTTTCAGGATACGTGAATATAAGTAATTGATACCTATCTCTCCAAACGTTTTTTATATTTTTATTGCAAAACAAATACAAATGCTTTATTCTAGCTTTCTGTGATTTACAATGCATAATCAGTATTTATAATGATCCTACTATATAATAACACAATATAACTTTTATTCCTTATGTAACTTAATTGTAGTAGTCAATAATCAGCCTATTTCATTCCTCCACAGCCTCATGGTAAATGTCCCAAACAAAATTACTTTTGAGTCTATAACTTTCTATGATTTTAGAAATAGTTAATATGTATGGCATAATTACATTCAAGGATATAGTATATTTAGTGTCATAATTCTAGGTACTGTGTTAGAGTTTAAAATGAAACAAAATGTTGGTGAAGTTTAGTCAACAGTATCTGTTGAGGAACTGTGGATTTTCTAGCTATTATATGCCCTACACTTAAATCAAAAAGTAGAGCATTTACTCAATTCAGAGTACATCTTTTATAGTTCACTATATTTTAAATTAATTAGATATTAGATTTATCTATACTCCTCTATTGTCAATATTCTAGTCAATAACAGGTTAAAAAGTAGGCAATCTTATAATCAAGTATTTTTTCTGCCTAATTGAAAATTTGTTTGTTATTTAGGGAAGTAAAAGAAATCAAGGACTTTGGACAGATTAAAGACATATGCATTCAAATCTAAAAACAACACAAAGAATTTAAACACACATTCATTCACACACACATACATACACACACACACACACGTGCGTGCGAGTGCACATGCATGCTCGTGCTTTTTAAACAGCAGTTACATCTTTTTCCCTTGATTAAAATGTCTTTCTACATTTCTCAGGCTTTTGATGAATCAAGGTAAAAAATTGATATCTAAGTTTATTCTTTATTGCTGTGATGAAACGTCATAATCAAAAGCAACTTGGAGGAAAAAAAAGGTTTACTTAGCTTACAGGTTACAATCCATCATTGGGGCGAGTCAAAGCAGAAAACTGGAGGTAGAAACTAAAGCAAGGAACACAAAACATTCTTTATTGGAATGCCTCATGACTTGCTCAAATTTCTTTAAAGAAAAAGTATTTTCATACAATAAATTCTGATCACAGTTCCCCTCCCCCAACTCTTCCTAGATCCATCCCATCTTTGTAACTGAAATACTGACTTTTTTATAATATGTATAAGCGGGGCCTAGCCTATTAAATGGATATTCAAATTCTTCCATAAAATTTTTATTTTTGGTTCAATTATAATGCTTATTTTTTAGAATGTGTTCATCATTTCTCTGTGTTAGCCTTAAAGATAAAGATCTGTGTCATATGGATTAAGGATCCGCATTTGTTATTGGACTTTTTCAATTGAAACTAAAATTCAAATTATTTGGCAGAAAACAAATCTCACTAAACATTCTCAGTTGTGATAGTCTGTAGCTATCTGCCATGAACCAGTGTCTCAAAAAACTGATAGATCTTCTCTAAATAGCCCATTATACCTTTAATAAATATTTTATAAATTTAGAAAGAAAAGAATTGAATCAGTAGATTAGACTTAAGCCTCCTCAGAAGCAAAAGAAAATAATGTCAATGTGTCTAACTTCATATTTGTAATTAAATATACTGCCCTTTAAATTATGCCTGCCAAATCTAGAGTTTTGGTTTTTTCTGAGTATACTAAAAATATTTCACACACAAATGCTCACACACACACATACATACACATGTGTGCATGTGCATGTGTGTGTATGTGTATTGTGCATATGTGTGTATATGTGTAGTGTGTGTGTGTGTGTGTGTGTGTGTGTGTGTGTGTAAGAAGCAACAGAGAAATAGAGGCCTGCAAATGTTATAAATATGTAGGAATGTATAATCTGTGAATTTGCTGTGAAACATATTTTCATATCTCAGAATTTTACTAAAGCAATATATCCTGCATGGATTTTAGTTCTTGTTTTTCTATTTCATTCTTGCCTCTAGCTTTGTTTCATGTCATAGTTTTTACAATCAGCAATCTAAAACAAACACACTTTCAGAAATAGGAGAGGAAAAATAAATTAGGAAAGTCAGAAGGATGTCCCATGTCCTCAAGGTAAAGTGATTAGAAACATGTTGTGACTAAAACAGGTTCATAATTACAAATTTGAAAGTTTGACATTGAGGAGATTAAGATTTAAATGAAATGTCTACTCTTTACCCTTGTTCTTTTTTCTATTTTTTAAGCTAGGGATACTAATAGATATGTTGAAACTGATGATAAATGTGCATATATTATAAAATGTATATTTAAAATCATTTTTATTCGGTATTCAGTAGCAATTGTTACAAGCATTACTATAAATGCCATTATTACTATAGCCTCCTTTAACCAGTAGAAAGTATATGGTAGGAAAAATAAATATAGATTGTCCAGGAGAGGTTGTAAAATTTGCACCTACATATATTTTGTTCATGTATTTTGCCTCTTCATTTTTCTAATTTAAAAGATTAAAACTTATATTTTATGACTGCATTGTAATTATAGAGTGTTTTCAATACTACTTATTACTGTTTGTGTTATTTTAAACATTTTAGTCTAGTCTATAATCTTGATGAAGTATTATTAATAAGCAACTGAAATATTACATTACCATGGGCTAATTATTAAATGGCAGAGGTGGAAAAATGTTTACTCTGGCATGTTTTGTGACACAGTAAGAAAGTAAAGCCTAATTAGGTTAGAGTTAGGTGAGAGTAGCTTACACAGAGCTACATAAAAAAGTAAGTAGTAATTCTAAAATAGCTCCTACAAATGAAAATAAATAAAGACAATAAACTAATGAATACCAGTGACAATATAAAACTTCTGGACAAATAAAATATAGAGTAGGTCTGCACTGATGTATGAAAACAAGACTATGCCAGTGCCCACAAACACAGTGTTCATGGAAAATACAGATAAGCATATTCTGCATCAATGCAGTATATATATTTAAAGCTAACAATTGATGATCTTTAAATTTGTCATATTTCTTTGTATGGATCTAGAGTTTAAATTTGTCATATTTCTTTGTATGGATCTAGAGATGTATTTCATAAATATTTGATTTGAGTTGTCTTTTGATATTTAGAAGATTTTCTTTATTCCTATAGAATAGTGCCAGGAAAAGAATTGCAAACCAGTAATTCTATTCAAGAGTATAATATTCTAATATGATACATATTCCTCAGTTTTGTAAGTTATATAAACTCTTAATGATGGAAAATATTAATGAATTTTAATACTATCTGACTAATAGCTAGAAAAATGATATATATAATATTATATATGATATATATGTATATATATATAAAATCTTTATAGTCAGCCTTCAAACTTATAAGGAAAACATACATTAATAATATAAATTAAATATAAATAATGTTATTGTTATATATATATGCATATAAGGTAGTGGTTGAATAAGAAATGCCTCCTATAGTTTCAGGCATTTGGATAAATGACCCCAAGTTAGATGCACTATTTAAGAAGATATAGGAGCTGTGGCCTTGCTATAGGAAGTAGTCAGAGTGTGTGTGTGTGTGTGTGTGTGTGTGTGTGTGTGTGTGATTTGAGAATTAAAAGTCTCATATCAATCCTAGTGTAATAATACAGAAATGAATACAGAAGTTAGTAACAGAGATTGGATTATTACTCTGAAGGAACTTAACATGTTGTCTTTCACAATTATTTTGGAAGGCTTTGGAATTTTGACTAAAAAAGCAGTTGAGAGCTTTAAGCAGGTATACTACATCTCATTAGGTTCCTGAAAGTCAGTTGTGTTGACTTTGGTGACTTTGGTGACTTTGGTGCCGACTTTGGTGACTTTTGGTGCAAAATGTAGACTTTGGTGATACAGCTCAAGAAATACCATGAGGGAATATTATCAGCAACTGAGTTACAAATCCTTTGTATAATATTTGTGACAAAAATATTGCTTATCAAGACCTCTGCCTGGACCACCAGGGCTCCATAGCCAAATAACACTGGGAGAAAGCTAGCCTCTCATGAGTGTGGAAAAACCCATGAGAGAGTGAAAGAAGAGTTACACTGCTCACCTCGACTTGCCTGGGATCCTTGGGACACAGGTAATGAGGAACAGCCTGGAGGAAGGAGCCTTCTGGTTTCCATCTGTGGCAGATGACCTCTGCCTGGGCCACCAGGGCTACATAGCCAAATAGTGTGGGAGAAAGATAGCCTCCCAGGAGTGTGGGCAAGCCTGCATGCTCAGAGGGACCAACCTGGAATACCCAGGACACAGGAACTGAGGAGTGGTCTTCTGGTATCTTTCAGTGGTCGGAAGCAGATCCAGTGACACAGGGCTCCATAATCAAATATTGCCAGGAGATAGCTGGTATCCCATGAATACACACCTTGAAACACAGGCAAGACCACCACTTCTGTTCAAATTCACTTGATCAAGAGTGACCTTTGCAAAGCCATCAGGACACAAGAAACAGGGGACAACTGGGGACAGGATGCTTCTGGTTTCTGTCTGAACCCCAGAGCTGACACTGTACCATAGCTATCAAAACCCACATTTCTCTCAGAGAGAATTGGTCTTCAAGGAGTATTGACACATAGGCATATAGGAAAGACAAGCCACAGTCAGAGAGAGTAAGACCAGCTAACACCAGAGATAACCAGATGGCAAAAGGCAAGGACAAGAACATAAGGAATAGAAATCAAGGCTACTTGGCATCATCAGAACCCAGCTCTCCCAACACAGCAAGCCCTGAACACCCCCAACACACCAGAAGAGCAAGACTCAGATTTAAAATCACTTATTATGATGATGATAGAAAACATTAAGAAGGAAATAAATAACTCCCTTAAAGAAATACAAGAGAACACAGGTAAACAGCTAGAAGCCCTTAAAGAAGAAACACAAAAATCCTTTAAGGAATTACAGGAAAACACAATCAAACCAACAAAAGTAAATGAATAAAACCATCCAGGAACTAAAACTAGAAATAGAATCAATAAGGAAATCACAAAGGGAGACAACCCTGGATTTAGAAAACCTAAGAAAAAGATCAGGAGTCATAGACGCAAGCATCACCAACAGAATACAAGAGATAGAAGAGAGAATCTTAGGTGCAGAAGATACCATAGAAAACATTGACACAACAGTCAAAGAAAATGCAAAATGCAAAAAGCTCTTAACCCCAAACATCCAGGATATCTACGATATAGTGAGAAGACAGAACCAGAGGATAGTAGGAATAGAAGAGAGTGAAGATTCCCAACTTAAAGGACCAGTAAATATCTTCAACAAAATTATACAAGAAAACTTCCCTAACCTAAAGAAAGAGATGAACATAAATGTACAAGAAGCCTACAGAACTTCAAATAGATTGGACCAGAAAAGAAATTGTTCCTGTTACATTATAGTCAAAACACCAAATACACAAAATAAGGAAAGAATATTAAAAGCAGTAAGGGAAAAAGGGCAAGTAACATATAAAGGCAGACCTATCAGAATTACACCAGACTTCTCACCAGAGACTATGAAAGCTAGAAGATTTTGGGCAGTTCTCATACAGAGTCTAAGAGAACACAAATGCCAGCCCAGGCTGCTATACCCAGCAAAACTCTCAATTATCATAGAGGGTCAAACAAAATATTCTATGACAAAACCAAATTTGCATAGTATGTTTCCACAAACCCAGTCCTACAAAGAATAATAGATGGAAAATTCCAACGCAACCAGGGAGACTACACCCTAGAAAAAGCAAGAAAGTAATCTTTCTACAAACTCAAAAGAAGATAGCCACACAAACATAAAAAAAAAAATAGAAAATAACAGGAAGCAACAATCACTATTCCGTAATATCTCTTAACAACAAGGTCTCAATTCCTCAATAAAAAGATATAGACTGAAGACTGGATCCATAAACGGGACCCAGCATTTTGCTGCATCCAGAAAACGCACCTCCTTGTTAAACACTACCTCAGAGTAAAGGACTGGAAAACGATTTTCCAGACAAATGGACCAAAGAAACTGTCTGGAGTAGCCATCCTAATATTAGATAAAGTCAACTTTCAACCAAAAGTCATCAACAAATAAGGAAGGACACTTCATGCTCATCAAAGGAAAATTCTACCAAGAATAACTCTCAATTCTGAACATCTATGCCCAGAATGCAAGGGCACCCACATTCATAAAAGCTACTTTACTAAAGCACAAAGCACACATTGTGCCTCACAGAATAATAGTGGGAGACTTCAATACCCCACTATCATCAATGGACAGATCTTGGAAACAAACTAAACAGAGACACAATGAAACTAACAGATGTTATCAACCAAATGGATTTAACAGATGTCTATAGAACATTTTATTTAAATCAAAAGAATACACCTTCTTCTCAGCACCTCATGGTACTTTCTCCAAAATTGATCATATAATTGTTCACAAAACAAACCTTAAGGGGTATAAGAATATTGAAATAACCTCATGCCTCTTATCACATCACTACAGAATAAGGCTGGTCTTAATGGCAACAACAACAACAACAACAACAACAACAACAACAGTAAGCCCACATACACATGGAAGCTGAACAATGCTCTGCTCAATGATAACTTGGTCAAGGAAGAAATAAAGAAATAAATTAAAGACTTCCTAGAATTTAATCAAAATGAAAGTACAACATACCCAAACCTATGAAACACAATGAAAGCAGTGTTAAGAGGAAAATTCATAGCTCTGGATGCCTCCAAAAAGAAACTGGAGAGAGCATATACAAGCAGCTTAACAACACACCTACAAGCTCTAGAACAAAAAGAAGCTAATACACCCAAGAGGAGTAGAAGGCAAGAAATAATCAAATTAATGGCTAAAATCAACCAAGTAGAAACAAAAAGAACTATACAAAGAATCAACAAAACCAGGAGCTGGTTCTTTGAGAAAATCAACAAGATAGATAAATCCTTAGCCAAACTAATCAGAGGGCCCAGAGACAGTATGCAAAATAACAAAATTAGAAATGAAAAAAGGCGATATAACAACAGATTCTGAGGAAATTCAAAACATCATCAGACCCTGTTACAAAAGCCTATACTCAACAAAATTGGAAAATCTGGATGAAATAGAAAAGTTTCTAGACTGATATCAAATACCAAAGTTAAATCTGGATCAGATAAACCATCTAAACAGTCCCATAACCCCAAAAGTAATAGAAGCAGTCATTGAAATTCTCCCAACCAAAAAAGGCCAGGACCAGATGGGTTCAGTGCAGAATATTATCAGAACTTCAAAGAAGACCTAATACCAATGCTCTTCAATCTATTCCACAAAATAGAAATAGAAGGAATACTACCCAATTCCTTCTATGAGACCACAGTCACACTGATACCACAACCTCACAAAGACCCAACAATGAAAGAAAACTTCAAACCAATTTCCCTTATGAATATCAATGCAAAAATATGCAATAAAATTCTTGAAAACTGAATCCAAGCACACACCAAAATGATCATTAACCATGATCAAGTAGGCTTCATCGCAGGAATGCAGGGATGATTCTATATCTAGAAATTCATCAATGTAATCCACTATATAAACAAACTCAAAGAAAAAAACCACCTGGTCATTTCATTAGATGCTGAAAAAGCACTGGACAAAATTCAACAAACCTTCATAATAAAAGTCTGGGAAAGATCAGGAATTTAAGGACCATACCTAAACATAGCAAAAGCAATGTACAGCAAACCAGTGGTCATCATCAAACTAAATAGAGAGAAACTTGAAGCAATCCCACTAAAATCAGGGACTAGACAAGGCTGCCACCTCTCTCCCTATCTATTCAATATAGTACTTGAAGTTCTAGCTAGAGCAATCGGACAACAAATGGAGGTCAAAGGGATACAAATTGGAAAGGAAGAAATCAAAATATCGCTATTTGCAGATGATGTGATGGTATACTTAAGTGACCCGAAAAACACCACTAGAGATCTGCTATAGCTGATAAACACCTTCAGCAAAGTGGCCGGATACAAAATTAACTCAAGCAAATCAGTAGCTTTCCTATAATCAAAGGATAAACAGGCTGAGAAAGAAATTAGGGAAATGATACCTTTCACAATTGTCACAAACAATATAAAGTATCTTTGTGTGACTCTAAGCAAACCAGTGAAAGATCTATGTGAAAAGATCTTCAAGTCTGTGAAGAAAGAAATCAAAGAAGAACTCAGAAGATGGATAGATATCTCATTCTCATAGATTGGCAGGACTAATATAGTTAAAATGGCCATCATGCCAAAAGCAATCTACAGATTCAATGTAATCCCCATCAAAATTCCAACTCAATTCTTCATAGACTTAGAAAGAGCAATTCTCAAATTCATATGGAATAACAAAAAACTCAGGATAGCAAAAACTGTTCTCAACAATAAAAGAAATTCTGGCGGAATCAGCATACCTGACCTCAAGCTGTACTACAGAGCAGTAGTGATAAAAATGGTATTGTACAGCGACAGGCAGTTAGATCAGTGGAATAGAATTTGAAGACCCAGAAATGAATCCACACACTTAAGGTCACTTGATCTTTGACAAAGGAGCTAAAACCATCCAGTGAAAAAAAAAGACAGAATTTTCAACAATTGGTGCTGGTTCAACTGGAGGTCTACATATAGGAGATTGCAAATTGATCCATTCCTACCTCCCTGAAGAAAGCTCAAGTCCAAGTGGATCAAGGACCTCCACATAAAACCAGATACACTGAATCTAATAGAAGAGAAAGTAGGGAAAAGTCTTGAACACTTGGGCACAGGGGAAATGTTCATGAACAGAACACCAATGGCTTGTGCTATAAGATCAAGAATTGACAAATGGGACCTCATGAAATTACAAAGTTTCTGTAAGGCAAAGGACACTGTAAATAGGACAAAAGGGCAACCAACAGAATGGGAAAAGATCTTTACCAAGTCTACATCTGATAGAGGGCTAATATCCAAAGTATACAAAGAACTCAAGAAGTTAGACTCCAGAGATCCATAGAACCCTATCAAAAACTGGGTAAGAGAGCTAAACAGAGAATTCTCAACTGAGGAAACTCAGATGGCCGAGAAGCACCTAAAGAAATGTTCAGCATCCTTAGTCATCAGGGAAATGCAAATCAAAACAACCCTGAGGTTCCACCTCACACCAGTCAGAATGGCTAAGATCAAACACTCAGGTGACAGCAGATGTTGGAGAGGATGTGGAGAAAGAGGAACTCTCTTCCATTGCTGGTGGAATTACAAGCTGATAATCTCTCTTTAAACTAGTTTGTTGGGCCCTCAGAAAAATGAACATAATCCTGAGGACACAGCTATTCTACTCCTGGTCATATACCCAGAAGATGCTCCAACATGGAATAAAGATACATGCTCCACTATGTTCATAGCAGCCATATTTATAATAGGCAGAAGCTGGAAGCAACCCAGATGTCCCTCAACAGAGGAATGGATACAGAAAATGTGGTCCATTTACACAATGGAATACTACTTAGCTATTAAAAACAATGACTTCCTGAAATTCGCAGGCAAATGGATGGAACTTGAAAATATCATCCTGAGCAAGGTAATGCAGTCATAAAATAATGAATACGGCATGTACTCACTGATAAATGGTTATTATCCCAAAAGTTCGGAATAGCCTAGACTCACTTCCCAGCAACCATTAGGCTGACTGTGAGGTCCTAGATAGAGGAGTTGGAGAAGGGACTGAAGGAGCTGAGGGAGTTGGCAACCTCATGGAGGGAGCAACAATGTCCACTGGCCTGACCTCTTGATGCTCCTGAAGACTGGATCACCAACCGAAGAATACACATGGAAGGACCCATGGTGCTGGCCACATATGTGGCAGAGGAGGGTCTTGTTAGCCATCACAGTGAGGGTGTTAGATGCTCCAGTATAGGAGAATGCCAAGGAGGGAAGATGAGAGTGGGTGGGTGTGTGGGTGGGTGGGGGAATACCCCCATAGAGACAGGGGGATGGAGGAGGAGATAGGGAGGTTCCAAAGGAGAGATCTGGAAAGGGGGAAACATTTGAAATATAAATAAAGTGTAAAAAAAAATGCCTATCTCTTCCCATGTTCTAAGAACATGCCCGATACTGAATTTAAATGTAAGAGATTAATTTCATTTCCTTGGTGGATAAGATTTCAAGACAGCCAAAAGTTAACACTGTCATGTGGTTATTGGTAGTCACTCTTTTCAAGTCTACAATGAAAAAGATCAAGTAGGATAGACACAAATTTAAAACACACAGATAAGAGAGATAATGGACACTATCAAAATTAATGTTACCATCATGACTTGTGCTAAAACAAAGCTTTGATTTCTGAGAAGAGTAGTGTCATTAAGTAGAAGTCTGATCTATATGAAAACAAGGAAAGATTATTCTCTGGGTGTGACTCCAAGCACATAAGCTTCCAACTTCTAAAAGTGAAAGAACTGAAAAGTCTTCTGCTAACATTAAGCAACTAAATAAAAACATGTTACAGAGATACAAGAGTGCAAGGGTCCGTCTTAAGCTGACCACCTAATTTGGAAGTATCATCTACATTGTGCTGGCTTTAGAGTCATGAAGGATGCAAGAGTAAAGGAGTCATAGAAACTTCCTCAAGGGTTTCAAAGAGCTGTAAAGGCCAGTTATACTGTAGAAAGGGAACTCTGTATATGAAAAGTAAGAGGCATGAGACTCCATTGAAAGCAGAAGTGAAAGTATATCTTGATTTACAAAGGAGAACCCAAGATTTTGGAGATGCCAAAGCTGTGGTATAATTTCCAAGGTGAACTGTACACAGGGATTAAAATGAGCACAATAGACAGATATATGTGTTGCAATAACCAAGGCAATTTAACGGCATTCTTGAAATTAAAATTTTACACATCAGGCATGGAACTACAAAATTTGGAATATATATATATATATACATTCCAAATTTTATATATATGGACCTGTGTGCTGGAGGCTTTCCACAGGGTTCTCTGACCTGGCCAAGGAGTGAGGGAAGCTTCTGGTGGCATTTGGGAGAGCAGACCTCTTCCCAAGCAGCAGTATTACAGCTTTAAGATAGAAGGTCTCATTCAATGGAGTAGTTCTCACACCTTTATTCCTTCTGGATAGGATCTCTCATATACAGTTTGGGATCAGCCAGGGTCTGACAGTAGGTACTTCCCATTGACTTGGTCTGAGAGCTTAGGGATACCTTATCTGCATGTGGGTCACAGACCTCTCTACAGAGGACCATTGTGTAGACTTTGAAAGACTATGTGACTGTTGTAACATGGAGAGCACAGAGTACAATGTGGTACTTTTATATTTTATTTTATTTTATTTTATTTTATTGGTTATTTTATTTATTTATATTTCATATGTTATCTTCCTTCCCAGTTAAACCTCCTATCTGCTCCCTTGCCCCCCTGCTTCAATGAGGATGATCCTCACCCACCCACTCCCTCACGCCTCAGCACCTCATGCCTCAACTCCTCACGCTGGGTCACCAATCCTTCCCAGGGCCAAGGGCTTTCCATTTCATTGAGGCCACATAAGGCCATCCTCTGCTACATATGCAGTTGAAGTCACCGGTCCCTCTGTGTATACTCTTTGGTTGGTGGTTTAGTTCCTGGGAGTGCTGGGGGTTCTGGATGTTTGATATTGGTGTTCTTCCTATAGTGTTGCAAACCCCTTCATCTCCTTCACTCCTTTCTCTAACTCCTCCATCAGGGACCCCACGCTCAGTCCAATGGTTGGCTATAAGTATCTACCTCTGTATTTGTCAGGTTCTGGCAGAGCCTCTCAGGAGACAGCTATATCAGGCTCCTGTCAGCAAGCACTTCTTGGCATCAACAATAGTGTCTGGGTTTGGTGTCTGCAGATGGGGTGGATGCCTAGGTGGGGCAGTCTCTGGATGGCCTTCCCTTCAGTCTCTGCTTCACATTTTATCCATGAATTTTCTTTTAATAGGAGCAATACTGGATTAATATTTTTTTAGATAGGTGGGTGACTCCATTGCTCAAGAGGGGGACATATCTTACATCTGGATATGGTCTTTATAGGTTCTCTCTCCCCTTTGTTGCATATTTCAGCTAATGTCATCCATGTTAGGTCATGGGAACGTCTTTTCTTTTTTTCTTTTTTTGGTTTTATTTTTTTTCGTACTTTATTTACATTTCAAATGTTTCCCCCTTTCCAGATCTCCCCTTTGGAACCTCCCTATTCTCCCTCCCCATGACACAATGGGGTTATTTCCCCAACCACTCACCCACCCATTCTCGTCTTCCCTCCTTGGCAGAACTTCTTGGGTCTCTGGCATCTGGGAATTTCTAGTGGCTAACCCCAGTTACTCATCACCCATTGTTACACACCTCTGTTCAATTTCCTGACCCTCTGTACTTCTCCCCTCTCTTCCCACACCTGATCCTGTCCCACTTTTCCATCCCCCTCCTTTCTCCTTCCCAGGTCCATCCATTCGTCTACCTCCTATGATTATTTTCTTCCCCCTTCTGTATAGGACTGAAGCATCCACACTTTGGTCTTCCTTCTTCTTGGGTTTCATATGGTCTGTGGATTGTATCATGGGTATTCTGAGCTTTTTTTGGCTAATACCCACTTATCAGTGAATACATACCACTCATGTTCTTTTATCACTAGGTTACATTACTCAGGGTGATATTTTCTAGTTCCATCTAGTTGCCTAAGAATTTCATGAAGTCATTGTTTTTAATAGCTGGGTGGTACTACATTGTGTAAATATACCACATTTTCTGTATCCATTCCTCTGTTGAGGGACATCTGGGTTGTTTCCAGTTTCTGGCTATTATAAATAAGACTGCTATAAACATAGTGGAACATGTCTCCTAGTTAAACGTTGGAGCATCTTTTGAGGATATGTCCAGGAGTGGTATAGCTGGGTCCTTGAATAGTAGTACTAGGTCCAGTTTTCTAAGGAACCATCAGACTAATTTCCAGAGTAGCTGTACCAGAACAGAAGGAACCAAACAGAAGGAACACTACCTAATTTGTCCTATGAGGCCATAGTTACACTGATACCTACACTACACAAAGACCCAACAAAGAAAGAGAACTTCAGACCAATTTCCCTTATGAATATCAACACAAAAACATTATTATACTTGGATGCAAACTTACTACAGTTTATTCAGTTTGTGAAAATATTAATTCAGTCATTATATCCCTAATGAAAATATTTTCGTTCTTTTATTTTACTTATTAATCTCTCATACAATGTATCCTGACCACAGCCTTTCCTCTCTCCACTTCTCTTGGTGGCTCACTCACCTTTTCTGTAAGATCCACTACTCATCTTTCCCTTCATGCTGCTATACCATTAAAGTGGAGTTTTTTTACCCTGAAAAAACTTCCCATAATCGTGCAAATGCTTTTAGGTTACATTTTTCTTTGTTCATGCCACAGAGGGTTTGACAGTTGCATAGATACCTAAGGTAATAACCATCAGAGTAACACACAAGAAACAGACTGAATAAGTGTGATATTTAATACACACATATATCTTGCACTCTTCAAATCCAAGCTCCCTTTACCCATCCCCACTCATATATTTCCAATTGTACTACTCAGTATTTTATATTCAGATCGACATATTCTTGATATTACTCATAGAAAGAACATCAGTACTTATCTTTCTGAGTCTGATTTATTTCACTTAACATGTTGTCTTCCAGTTTCATCCTTTTTGAGTGTGAAAATTAGAGGATTTCATTTTTATGAGTTAGTAATATTATAGTGTGTATATTACATATTTTTGTTTTATAATTTGTTATGATTGCCTAGATTAATTTTAGCTATTATCAATAGCATAGTAACAACATAAATTTGATATTCTTTTTTTTATTTACTTGAGATAAATAATAACAAGTAGGATGTGAGGATCATTTAGTAGCTCTGTTTCTAGTTATTTGAGGAACATTTCATTATTGTTGGGCTAGTTTATATTTTGACCTCAAGTATATGAGACTCCTTTTTTTTCTAATTCTTCCTATTCTCTTTGGAAAAACCATTTACAAATATACTCTCTTTCTAAAATGCAGAATATATTGACTGAAAAATATAAAATTATAGTAAGGTATGCACTGTATTCTCATTGTACTTAGGTACTTTACTCTTTAATAATACTTGGTATATGTGTTTTTGTTACAATTTGAATAAACATAAAGGATTAATTTACATGATATATTATAAAGTAATCTACAATGTCTAGAATAATATCAGGCACATAGTTCTGATTAATAAGTGAATACAAAAGAAGTTGATAATAAAGATATCAATGACAGACTTATTATACATCAAGAAATTTGTCAGTCCTGAACTAGAGTACGATTTATCTCAATTTACCAATTAGTATTGAAAATAGTGATGAAAAGGTCTTTTGAACATGGATTTAGTGTTCAAAATGATTAGTTTGCAAATTTACATTTTCTTGATTTTTAAAACTAAATTTACCCACAGTAGACATCACATATCATAGCAGCTTAAACATAATTTCCAAAAAAAAGTAGCTTTGTTCAATAGAGTCTCACTGGATATACAAACCATTTTTCATACACAAAGGCAGAGCCCATGACTAGCAATAGATGGCCAACTCAAAACTCTCTGAATTGTAGTTTGGAAGATTGTGCTGTCGCATAAAGCATTACTGGGCATTCTGGTTTTTCCCTTAGTGAGTTGTTGCTTATATATCATGGTTTCTGCTTTTGTGTTCTGTTTACTTGTCTCTCTACGTATGTATATGTATGTTTGTGATTGTGTCTGTGTGTCTGCATGTGCTTCTTGTGCTTTTCCTTTTTCAATATTTGTTTGTTTCTTTCTTTTGTTAATTGTTGCTGTAAATAGACCACTTGACAATATTTTGAGAAAAGGAATACTGTATTTATACTGTGTTTAACACTGACCAGTAATTATCACTTCAAAAATCAAATGTCTATTTTTCTGTTCCCAATTGTAAAAATATTTTTGGTGGACTTCTTCAGGTGAAATTATGAATCATTTCAACTTGTGCATATATATTCTTTTTCTCCTAATAGTGAGAGAAGAACTTCACAATGAATCAAAATCGAGGGATGTAGAAACTGTTCCTCCTAGAATTAAAACCAAAATAGAAGTTAACTTCAAAATATTCTTAGGCATGTCAAATATCATTTTCTTCCAATGCATGTATTAAACTAGTTAAAATATTCATCTACTTTCCCAACACAATCAGTCTTCTTACCGACTGGCACACTAAAATCCCATTAAGGCAGCCAAAAAGACAAGCTTTCCTGTGACTTTCAGACATTTTTGTGAAAGTTAGCAACATGTAGTGTCAAACTGATAACAGAAGATTAGAACACCAAAGCCATAGACAAAATTCCTAGTGGAACGAATTCAAAAGGCAAGTGTGTACAGAACAAAGTGAAGACATTTCTGCAAACTCAGTGGCATTAATCGGCGTTATTTCAGGCTTAGCCCTTTTATACAGCAATCATCCTGCAAGTTGCCTTTCAGAGCATTTCCTATCAGCAAACACTGTGCAATCTCAAAGACTGAAACAACAAAAGGATGAGAACAACTTATGTAAAATAGATCAGTGACTGAGGTGCTATGTTAGTATGGGGGCATCTTACTCTGAAACGTTAGAGATCTAGAGATTAGTAACAAATATTGCTCAGTGATTGAGGTCACCAAGACATGGCATTTCCATTTCAAGATCTTTCACACTCTTCAATAATTGGGGAAATCTGCCCTGATATTAGAATGTTCATTGATTTGAAATTTTTCTTACCTCCAGACTGAATTTTTTCTATCTGATATATAACTTCTGAGGTATTTGGTTTTTGTTTTTTTTTTCTCATTTTTAATAAAGGCTCTGATACAAAAACTAAAATAGAAAGCTTATTGTTTCCATTGATCTGTGCTACAGTAACCTAATTTATTTTTATTCTTTATTACTGAATTTTCTCAGACCTCACTTTCTCCTTCTTATTTTGCTTCCTGTGCAAAGGAAATTTTACTTCTGTCCTCTTTGCCATGTGTTTGTACATTTGGTGTCATTTTCCTTTTATAATGACAGGGCCACCTAAATGATTCCAACTAAAGACAAAGTCACAATAAGAATAGCTTATTTAAATCTATGACTTAGACATTTCTACTAGCTCAGTTCTGAAGTATTCATTTCATGTCTCTCCGAATGCACTTAGTAATGCCTATAAGTCTTGTGTTTGGAATCGTAACTTTAATCATTGCTCAGAATTTAGGATGGAGTTTATATCTGTAGATATTTGAGAGCCCAAATGGCATGCCTATCAAGCAATAGGCAACACACCTTACTAAGAACAAGAATGACATTGAACAGGTGCATTTTTTTCATTTCCCAATTAATTGCTTCTCAAAACTTCCTAGTTAATTTCCAAGATATAAAAGGTTGTAAAATTATGTCATTTGCTTAATGTTTTAACACTAAATATTATTACCTATTTATAAATATTATTCTTAACCTATTTCCTGGAAATTTCTACTTTTTTCACATTATACTCTTGTAAGGAAGTGAAACAATAAAGCAATTAATGTAGGGGAGAAGCATGAATTCTAATATTGTTATATTATTATGTAGTCTAAAATTCTCTATCTACAAGCATTCCTAAAATCTGGCTAAGAATTAAGAAGTAATGTCATTCCACAATGGAGAGGAAATGGAGCACAAGTTTCATCTCTTCCTAATATAACCTACTCAGTTGCTGTTTTCCTTTCAGTAGAAATTAAAATGTGCTTTCCATTCCTTCCTCTCTCAACACATATATCAAGAATGAGCAGCAGTTTTCCTGCCCTCCATAATATTAGACTTAAATTTAATTAGATCTGCCACACATTGAGAGGGAGACTATTTGGTTTTGAAATTGGACTTGTCTTTACCAAATATGTCAGTAGTTCATTTTATTTCTGAAATTGCATTGCATACCTCTCCCTTTCTTACCACTGAATTAAACTACTAAATGCAATACACACTGATTTCTCTTCAAGGACATCCTGTCATTATACAACTGTGATCATCTTCTTTTTGAAAGGTGAAAGAAATAATATGCATGTGTGTGTGTACGCACGAATAAAATGTATGTGGGAGTAAAATGTGCATTGCAAAAGTTACTTGCCAGCAGCCCATTAATTGAAGCATCTGTGTTTTTCCAAATTCTGAATAGCTCCCATCTCCCTTGGCTCTCTCTAAGCATAAAATCCAAGTCCTCAGTTGGAGTGGGCAGAGATGTATGCTAGAGAACTGAGGCAATTTGGGGATCCTACTTCTGACCCATAAGGTATACAGAGGGCAGTTTGCAAAGGACTTCCTGGAATGTGTACTTGTGCCGAAAAGAGTATGCAGTTACAGAGATAAGATAATCTTCTGTACTGATTGCCAACTATGAATTTTCACATGTTGGTTTATGTACAAATATTTCCTTCCCAGAATTGGTGCAGGTGTACTGTGTAGCCTCTTGCTTCCTCTGACTAAAAATAGCTTCAAGTTCTGTGGTGCTGTTAGAATTTAATTCCTCTATATAGCAGTCTGTTGCCTCCATTCATATAGAGTTCTTCAATTTTATATTCTCAGGGCTATCTTATGAAATTGCACGACTCTTCCCTTCAGCCACCCATTTGCTTTTCCTTGATAGGAAGATGGGATCTCATTCCTGAATCAGCGGCTTTTTAATTTATTATTTACCCCATTGCACATTCAGGTTTTCTGTAATAACAGTTCTTCAATTCCTGTGCACAGAGTGCAATGGTGCCTTCCACTCATTTCTTTTCTGGGCCCCATATCAGATTATGAATTTCCTGAATTTCCTACAAACAGATAATGATCCACTATCATTTTATTGCTCATTACAGGTAAGTTTTCAGGACCACTGCTCTTTTAACGTTCTCTTTTCATCATCATACTGCCTGTAATGTTTCTTCTATCCACATTTCATATTACTGATATTTTCCTACAAAAGCTTACTCCATAATAACAAGTCATGACAATTATATAACTGCTTAAAACTAGATCCTGCTGTTGATAATTCACCTCTATTTTCTCACATTCAACAACTTTTCACTTTTGTAATTAATTTGATTTCTGTAAAACCAGGACATTTTTCTCAAAGAGATATCCTTGACTCAAGTTTACCTAGAATGTAACTAATATTTGTAAGTACATATCAAATTACTTAATTTTGAACTTGAGATAGTTAATTTCTAAGTAAACCCTAGTTATTCTTTTCTTGACTGCTTACCCTGCTTCAATTGCTGACTCATCATTATATGTGTTCTCTTATCGAATTTGCAAAGTTCTCTTTCAAATGGAAGAGTCATAAGTATTGCAATTGTCATAATCAAGAAGTTTTCATACAAAATGAATTTTTCCTTTAGCTGAAGGCATAAAGGGTTGTTACATATAAAGCTTCTATGCAATGAACTAGTAGTTGCATCACTTGATGAGGAAAAGACTAATTTTTTTCAAATTACTATAGGAATGTCATAGAAACAAACCCCATTGGCATGCTTTACTTTGCATTTTAAATCATTATGATGTTTTAAATATTAAATATGTTTTATGCTCTATAAATTTACCAACATAGTGAGTTTGATGTTCTATATAGTTTTATTGTTTAAAATGTAAGTTACAGTTGACTTAATGTCTCATGTGGAAAGGTTATTTAGTGAACTGTTTTTATTCATTTATTTACATCCCAAATGCTGCCTCCTCCAGGTCCCCACTTGGAGAGTTTCTCCCCCTCCCCCTCTTCTTTGTCTCTGAGAGGGAAGACCTCATCCCAGTATCTCCCTACCTGGAGGATCAGGTCTCTGCAGGATAAGATGCATTCTGTCCTACTGAGTCCAGACATAGCAGCCCTCTGCTACATATGTACCAGGGACCTGGGTCCAGCCCAGCTCCTGGATGCTCATTTAAAATGATTTCTTTTTTCAAGGAGTTATCATTTTTATTTGACAAAATATTTACAATTCTCATTTCATTTCTCAAAGTATAAAAATGAAAACATTTTTTTAAATGAGAAAAAAATCAGTTTTACAAGTAAGGTTTTAATAATATTAAGGTAAAAAAAATCTGTGATGCAGAAATGTTATGATCTTTGAAGAAGTTCTTCTGACTCAACATCAATAGTAGTGGCACAGAATTATTTTGCCAAGTGTACTAATTCAATCCCTAACTGAGCACTTATTTGAACAATGTCAACTACCATGGAAATTTTATTTGAGCAAACTAATTAGTTACAAATGAACACTCTTTGGCCTATAACTCAAATTATGTCTCTCTTTTATATTCTTCTTTCTTATCCAGGTAGCTGTTATCTAATTTCTAACCACATAAGAGAAAAGACGTATAATAAAAGCTTTAATAGGGACCATGGAACGTTTTCCCTCATTCAGCTAAGGGTTCATTTTGGCCTTCATTAGTCTGCACATGACCCTGTTATACCCATTTACTTCTATCAGGGCACAATGTATGAAACAAAGTTCTTTTCGATAGAGTCAATGAAATGATATAAATCCTTTCAGCTTACGCTGAAAAACTCCTGTGACCAGGAACTGGCAATAGATTGTAATATGATGACAGAGTTTTTATCCCAACCTTCTATTAATTATTAAAGAGGGTCATTCTTTGAAGATTTCTGAACAGTGATTGACATACAGTGAGCTCTACCAAAAGTGTGCTGATATAATAAGATGAGGAGGAGGAGGATGGCGATGATGATGATGATTCTACCTGGTCAACAATATAGAACCTGCATTTGATTACTTCACGAGAAAATTAGAAAGTTCTAGTCAAATCTGGAAAAAAAAAGATGACAGGTCATTTTAAGTTATAGCTAAACAGCATGCTTTTATACACTAATGTCATGGTCCATTCACTTTGAACCTCAACTTGCCGTCTTCAAGACATCTTCAAGAGTCAGACAATAGCTTCCTATTCCTTTCATCATTTATGGATAAGGTCACTGTTTTCCCCACAATGAACTAGTTTACTTTTCATTTATATGTCTATTTTCACATTGACTGGGTTACTAAGAATTGCCTAAGGTTAGAAGAGGTTTTGAGAAGGAATAATATTCACATCAAGAATTTCAGGTGATAAAAACTTCATAGGTAGGAATTACCTTTCATGGAACCAAAAGGTGCTATGGAAGCTTCCAAAAGGAGAAAAACAACCAACAGTTCTACTTAGCTATGATGCCAATGAACCACAACAATAATGCGCATGGCACAATTAACCTTAAGGGTACAATAGTTAAACACATACCCTGATAGTAACTATTTTCAAATTGAACTTCAGGAGGAAAAGCATACCTAGAGCTGGTAACCTAGCAACTCCCCAAGGCAGTCATGGCTCTTGAAGGAGAATCTCCAACTGCCACTTTTACTGACCCAGAATAATCTCTAAGCATATTTGAAACATCTGTACATCTACCCACAGATTAGGATAGCTCCACTCATCATCAAGGAAACCTCTCTGCAACACATGGAGACAGAAAAGCACAACTAATTAAAATGCAGAGAACAAGAGATCATGTGGTGCGCATTCCCATGTGTTCATCTACAACACAACTCCTATATCTAAGGCTCAGTGATCATTGAAGAAGATTAGTTGGGAACTCATGGGAGACAGAGGAATTGGGAGTTTATTGTGAGACTGAAACTCCTAGAAATTTCAGAAGCCGTAACCATTGAGTGCCATCTACATAGCTGTTTAAATAGGACTTAAGCAAGTATTTTATCAATTGACATATTAACATGGGAGGGGGAAAGTTCATATGGCACCAACCCCAGACAAAGAACTTCAGACAACTAGGGACTACTAAAAGCATTAAGTAGTATTACCCAGAAAAAATACACCAGTTTGTTATCTAATACCAAGTGCTCATCTCTGAATATATATTCATATATTAAACTATATACAAAAGAGCAGATTACATTTATATATTTAGCAATACTATATATGTAAAAACAATTAAAGAAAATGAGGCCAGGAATTTGAGAAAGAGCAAGGGAGAAATATAAAAGGGATTAGAGGTAGAAAAGAGGAGGGTGTAATTATATTATAATCCAAAAAATACAAATAGATAATTAAAATAAATTTCAGGTAAAAATATCTATACCTGAGATGGTCCAAAACAAAGATAAACTGATGACAACAGATAATCTACCGGGTGGTAAAGGAAGATAATATCTCATACTTGTCTCTCATATACTACACTAAAATATAACAGAAGCTTGATTAGAATTCCTGTACCTCAGTTCCATAAGAAATGACTGTGATTTTAAGCTTTATTTGCAGAATAAACTCATCATCACATTGTATAACGTGATTCCATCCTTTTAAAAATGTAACTAAAGAAGCTTCTGAAGACAATGAGGTCTATGTGTGGTCCACTTGGGCATGAATGATACAGGGAGGAGGAAGCTATTGCCTGATACCCAGAGGCTAAAATTGAGGTTGAAAGTAGTTTGTATCATGACATGTATTCAAAAGCCATCAGGAATTAAAGCAAAGAATAGCAGGGAAAGAAAATATATACAGCATAATGGTAAAATAGATTCTGTGAAGTTGTAGAAAAATGTGATAAACCAAAGGCATTAGAAAATGTTCTGGTTAACAGAAATGAAGGATGGAATACAATGTTTTATAGAGGATGAAGGTAGTAAGTTTTAGTTCATACAGGTTACTTTGTCCATTGACCCATTGTTCTTCAGATTATCATAATCAATGAATTTTTTTATTCTTTTTTGTGGGGAGGGACTACAGAAGCACAATCAAGAACCCAGAAATTGAATTTAATTTTTTATGTATGCTGAATAAGCTCTATAACAGCAAATTATGGCCTTACTTAGATATAATGCAGTTAAGAGTAGCTATATTTTTATTTTTATTAAAAATCCCATTAATAATAAACACACTATCATAAAAATAAAATTAAGTCAATCTGTTTTTTCTAGTGAGTAGGTTACTGTGAACATTAGAATAATATCAACAGAAGATCATCAGGACAAAATAACAATTTGCTTTCAAAACAAAGCATGATTACTTAGAATTTACTGAAAGGCCAGCAGTGGAGTGCATGCCTTGAATCCCAGCATTTGGGAGGCAGAGGCAGGCAGATTTCTGAGTTCGAGGCTAGCCTGGTCTACAGAGTGAGTTCCAGGACAACCTAGGCTATACAGACAAACCTTGTCTCGAAAAACCAAAAAAAAAAAAAATTGAAAAATCTGCTTCCAATATGTTGAAAACAGGTCTTCTGTTTTAGTGGGTTATTTTTTTTTTAAGTTTCTCTTTTCAAATAATTTCTACATATATATTTTTCTTCTCATAAGCTAATTTATTCTTTTTCTTTTTCCCTCTGTAGCTGCAGCTGACCCACTTCCTGATCATATCCCACTTCCTGATCATATAGATGTATATTCTGAGAAACTCTCGGAATTTATAAAATAAGTGTCCCAGAGAGTATTATTTTAGCTGAAGAAAACCATCACTAAGATGCTTAGGAATTGTCAGAAGTCATAAAAAATTGGGCTTCTTTTTGTTCAAGCCAATCTGCTCCTAGGGGACATCCATGAAACTAAGAAAGACAATCTTCTGAAAATGATAGCGAATGGTTAATTGAAAGAAAGACAGATTGGTAAGCCATCTGTGGCCTGACTAGCATTGAGAAGAAACTAGATCAGCTGGCTCTCTGTGACTGCTCTAATTTATAATTTCCAGCAAATAACCACACTGCCATTTCCAGGCTTGTGCTCATAGCTCTTCTGCCCAAAACCTGAACAAACATATGCAGGGCCTTTAACCATAGTAGTCTCCAAACTTCAGTTTTCTAATCTAGAAATGATGATAGTGTCCATACCTACCTCGCAGAGTTATGTGAAGATTTGCTGAAATAAAGTGTGACAGGGTTCTAAAAGTAATGAATATTGCAACTGCCCAAAGGCCTTAGTGTTAAAGAAATATTACACATGCATATTGTTTTATCTAATTGTGGCAGTGTTATGGATGGAATCCAGGGCCTCACATATCCTAGGCCAACATGGCACTATAGAGCTATCTTATCAACACTTATTCTGGCTCTTATTGCCTAATAATTTATACTTGTTTACTGGACTAAACTGGACATTAAATTTCTCTCAATTGATTGTTTTTCTCAATTAAAGTCAAGGTAGATATAGTGTTAAATCACTTTTGAAGTCAAAAATCTTTGTGTAGGTGTGTGTATAAATCACTGACATTTTCTAAGACTTCCCACTGTTTATTCCTAATCACCACCCAGGTATGAAATAAAGTGTTAAATACGTAGGTAAAAGTGAAACAGACCATGCTTATCCTTTTTATATGAAAAAGAAAACTGAGAGATTGGCCAATCCAAACCAGTCTCGTTATTTATCTAAAACACTATTTTTTGGCTAAGATTACTAATCAGGCCATAGAGCTTTTCCATAAGAGAAAATTAACCCTTGTACAGAATTTTCAGCATGTTTTCTGCAAGCTGTTAAATTGTTTATTATTATACTAATTTTTTTCTCATTACATCAACAGACATGAAGACTTGCTTTGCCTTACAAATATGGAGACCCAAAGCCAAACCCAATTGTAGATACATGTGTGGTAACTGATTATTTAATACAGTATAGAAGAAACAGTCTGGCTCAGCAATAATGGCCATGATTATACACAGTAAACAATGACTATTTGGTACTCATTTACTTTCCAATTTATAAACATTGGGCTTATAAAACATGTTACAGTGGATACACCCATCATGGTGCTTCAAAGACTCTCACTTAAAACTACTTCTTCAAGCCCAGCATGGTTTTTGTGTTCATGAGTTATTTACAAAGAAAATTTTAGTGTAATATAAAGTATGCTTTAATCGCTACATCTAATTATCAAGAATGGTAAATGACTCTCAAGTTAATTAACTTAAACATAACAAAATGAATAATTAATAATAAGAGACTAAAATTCTAGCAATACAATGTCAGACAGAACAGGAGAGAGAGAGAGAGAGAGAGAGAGAGAGAGAGAGAGAGAGAGAGAGAGAGAACTTTACCTACCATTGATTTTTAACCAGATCACCTACAAGTCTTCTGGAGAAAATATCTCTCAGTAGAAATTACCTTTTTAAAGTTAGATTTCACTGGGCTTTAAGCTAATGCTTGTAATATATTCTGAATTAATTGGATGAGTGGAATTAAATATTAATAAAACATCACTATTTTAGATAAGTCTTGATCTTATTAAATATCTTTTTCCAGTCACTAATTATTTTTGTCTCCCTGAAATTTGCTTTTTCTCTCACTCTCAACATCTTCCCTTTTTAAAGGACTAAACCCGTTTCTTTTGGAATTCAGTGAATATTTCCTTTTTATGTCTCAAATGACAACTGTTCACAGAAATATGGTAACTAACCCAAAGGGTTCAATGACTACATTGCAATTTTATATATGCAAGTGAAACAACTGATCTAGGAAGAGGTTTTGAGCAAAACCAGACACACAGAAACATATAGAAGAGAAAGTGAGAAAGAGCCTCTAACACATGGGCACAGGTAAAATTTTCCTGAAAAGACCACCAATGGCTTATGCTTTAAGATCAAGAATTGACATATGGGACCTCATGAAATTACAAAGCTTTTGTAAGGCAAAGGACACTGTAAATAGGACAAAACGGCAACCAACAGATTGGGAAAAGATCTTTACCAATCCTATGTCTGCTAGAGGGCTAATATCCAATGTAAACAAAGAACTCAAGAAGTTAGACTCCAGTGATCCAAATAACCCTATCAAAAATGGGGAACAGAGCTAAACAGAGAATTCTCAACTGAGGAAATTCAAATGGCTGAGAAGCACCTAAAATGTTCAACAACCTTAGTCATCAGGGAAATGCAAATCAAAACAACCCTGAGATTCTATCTCACACCAGTAAGAATGGCTAAGATCAAAAACTCAGGTGACAGCAGATGCTGGAGAGGATGTAGAGAAAGAGAAACACTACTTCATTGTTGGTGGGATTGCAAGCTGATACAACCTCTCTGGAAATCAGTTTGGTGGACCCTCAGAAAAATGAACATAATACTACCTGAGGACCCAACTATACCACTCCTGGGCATATACCCAGACGATGCTCCAACATGTAATAAGGACACATTCTCTACTATGTTCATAGCAGCCATATTTATAATAGTCAGAAGCTAGAACGAACCCAGATGTCCTTCAACAGAGGAATGGATGCAGAAAAATGTGGTACATTTACACAATGGAGTACTACTCAGCTAGTAAAAACAATGACTTCATGAGATTCTTAGGCAAACGGATGGAACTTCAAAATATCATCCTGAGTAAGGTAACCCAATCATGAAAGAACATACATAGTGTGCACTCACTGATAAGTGGATATTTGCCCAAAAGCTCGGAATACCCAAGATACAATTCACTTACCACATGAAGCTCAAGAAGAAGAAACACCAAAGTGTGGATGCTTCAGTCCTTCTTAAAAAGGGAAACAAAGTAGGGCAGTGGTGCTGCACGCCTATAATCCCAGCACTTGCAAGGCTGAAGCAGGTGGATTTCTGAGTTCGAGGCCAGCCTGGTCTACAGAGTGAGTTCCAGGACAGCCAGGGCTACACAGAGAAACCCTGTCTTGAAAAAAAAACAAAAAAGAAAGAAAGAAAGAAAGAGAGAGAGAGAGAGAGAGAGAGAGAGAGAGAGAGAGAGAGAGAAAGAAAGAAAGAAAGAAAAGAAAGAGAAGAAAGAAAAAGAAAAAGAAAAAGAAAAGAAATGGAAACAAATACAGGAACAGGAACAGACAGGCAGACAAAGTATAGAGCAGAGGCTGAAGGAAAGGACATCCAGAGACTGCCCCACCTGGGGATCCTTCCTGTATATAGTCACCAAACTCAGACACTATTGTGGATGCCAAGAAGTATTTGCTGAAAGGCGCCTGATATAGCTTTCTCCTGAGAGTCTCTGCCAGAGCCTGACATATACAGAGGCAGATGCTCGCAGCCAACCATTGGTCTGAGCACAGGGTCCCCAGTGAAGGACGTAGAGAATGGACTGAAAGAAGTGTAGGGGTTTGCAACTCCGTAGGGAGAACAACAATATCAACCAACCAGAGCTCCCTGAGTTCCAAGGGATGAAACCATCATCCAAGGGGTCCACATGGAGGGACCCATGGCTACACCTGCATATGTAGCAGAAGATGGCCTTGTCATGCATCAATGGAAAGAGAGGGCCTTGGTCCTGGGAAGGCTCAATGGATGCCCCAGTGTAGGGGAATTCGAGGGCAGGGAGGCTAGAATGGCTAAGTGGGTGGGGGAAACCCTCATAGAAGCAGGGGGAGGGGGAAACAGTGAAAGGGGATAACATTTGAAATTTAAATAAAGAAAATATCCATTAAAAAAAAGAGAGAGAAAATTCTACTATTTTCAATATGTAGACTTTTTTCCTACTGGGGCATGCTCCTCATTTCCTAGTACAATGAGATTTTTAAAAGCTTTCTTGGTCTAGTGTCAGTGCCCTTTTAACTCAAGAGGTTTTGTTTACCTAACCATCTAAGTTGGCCTTACCTTCTACCTTGTTAATGATCTATACATAAATAGCTGAATAGATAGAGATTTTATTTCTCTTATATTTCTCTTTGCCACAGTACTACTACGTTCTAAATAGCTTTCAACATTAAACACTGAAGACTGAGAGGAAGAGATCTGTGACCTATACAACTACAGGTTGTGGCAAACTGTGAGTAGATATTTCAAAATGCACTTTAGTGTCAAGAATCAAATATCTGTATCTTTCTCTTATTTTTTAGTATGTACTTTTTGCCAATATAATCTCAGCACACCGTAAGGGATTTTTCCAAACTGTTGTCTTAATTTTAATTTATTGATTGGTTCCTTTTCTCATAATATCACTCAAAACTGCATTTGAAGTGGTATTTTTTTTAAATGTTAGAATACAGAGGTTAGGATATGAGTCCTTCAAGTCATAAGAATAAAATGTAGAGGAAAATATACTGGCTTAAGAAACATGTTCTGAAAACTATGTTTATAAAAGAATGTAGAACAAAGTTGAGAAATATTTAGTAACACAGCCTTAAGTGTAGGAAGGAGGAAATGGGTGAACTGAGTGTAGAAATATTAATAAAACTGATAATCATATCATCATTGATGTCTGGTAGATGTCCACTCTACTATCATAGAAATGTCTCTTTATTGTAAAATTGCAACTGATACCACTTATAGACATATTCCTGGTAAAAGGAAATAAGATGAGATGATACTGTTAAAACAAACGATAATGAGAAACAATTAAATTTTAGTAAGTAAATTATGATATCAAGAAATTCAAAACCATGAGGCAAGAGAAGTACGTCAATGGTTAAGAGCACTCACTGTTCTCAGAGGACCCAGGTTCAGTTCCCAGCATCTATATCAAAGTTCACAACCATCTCTAACTCCAGTTCTTGGGCATTCATACATTCTTCTGGCCTCCACAGACTCCAAGAACACATGTGGCACCCTGATGTACATGCACACAAAACATCTAAAGGCATAAAATGAAAAAAATAAGAAAAATAAAATTCAAACCTATAATTAGATGATTTCTGGAGGCTGTTTGGTATAAAGATGCTTTCAAGTACCAAGAATCTTGACAGAGTTCCCACATGCTTTTGATGGTACCTTGATTAGTGTATACATACATTTTAAATAATTTTAAAGTATGAAGTGCACATATTCCTTTTCAGACAAGGAAGTTAAAACTATTGAGGATAATTGATTCTTCGATGTCATTAGATTCGCTACTGTCAAAACCGACAAAGGGCCTGTCTCGATTCTCAATCTTTTTCTATTAAAGTGAAGATAAAAGAGTTAGCTAGGATTCATGCATTTAATCCAGCTGGTTTCTTGTATCCAAATTATATATTAATGTTTCCTTTAATAAAGTATACAGATAATTATTTACGGATAATATTCATTTGCAGATAAGAATGGGAAAAGTCAATGTTTATATAGTGGATACCAAAGGTATTAGAATTGGAAGGTCATGCAAAAACTGTCTTGTTGCATAATTTATTTCACCTTACTAGATCTAACTATTCAGATTGTATACTAAGAGGTTTGAACTAAAAAACATAGATTATGGACAGTTGTAGTCTTCTCAATAAAAAAGGGGGAAAATACCTTTATTTCTTCTGTGTACATTTTAGTTAGTTAAGCAGGAGTGACTAGTTTGAGGCCCTGCCTTAAATAGTTGATCACTATATTCAAAGAAGTGAAAAATTAAAATCATGGTAGAAATCTAAATAATGCAGCTAATTAGGAAATATAATTGTTCAGAACATACTTAGCTTGAAGTATACACTAATACATAAACCAATTATGTTCAATAATTATAGAACATAATTATTTATTTAATAGTATTTATTTAATAGTATATTTATTAATATAAATATAAATAATATTTATAATAAATAATAAATAGATTTATTTAATAGTATATTTTTCAAATTATTATTGATAATTTAATCCCCTTAATATATTGGTTAAGAGTATTTTTTTTTACTACCAGCAGTGCTATTTACAGTAAAACTTGTGCATAAATATAAGTTCATTGGTCTGTTTCGGTCTCGTTTGAGAGTTCAGTACTGTTAGTGTGATGGTATCAGTGAACCAAAACGTATTGCAACTCTTCTGCTCGCTACATTCTGCTTCTTGCTACATTCCAAAAGAGCTGGTTACTTTCACAAACCAGCACTGCAAAGCAGTGATATACATACATTTCAGCCAATTAAGGTTCTCCAAATTCAGAAATTACCATCAAAGAAAGGAGCCATCCCTTTATCAATAGTGAGTGAAAAATCCCTTAGGAAATATTTGAATGCCTCCTTTGAAACTATTTTCATCCCGTCTGTCTATTAGCCAGAGGGTCATATGAGAAAATCTCTTAGGTTCTATAGGCCCCAATCTTATACTTTGTCTAGTGAATTTTATTGATTTCTTTGCCTACCAAGTTGAGAAGTAAAACAGTGATAGTGGTTTATATCATTGACTTTCTCTGTTAGTTTAACCCTTACTTATGTATACATACAATAATTATTGCAATTTTATTTTATCATGTGTTTGAATTTTAAAACCAAGTTTGTCTCATGCTTTCATGTAGCAATCTATGTATATTTTTCAATTTTAGTTGAATTTTCTTTTAAAAATCACAAGCAATCTTACGAGTCTTCATTTTTGCACTGAACATATACACACATTCTCTCAACAACTGGTATCTATTTTTTTTCTAGGAATTTTTATGCTTATTGAAATTGTGTTCTTCTATCTTCCTCTTAATTCCCTCTTATTAAATGGTGGTATTATGAATATGTTGTTTAACTTTTGCAAGAAAAATTCTTAGTAATATACATGGGAGTAGAATTGCCACATCATGGGATATGTAGATATTTATAAACTTTATAAGAATATGACAAAGTTTTCCAAAGTGGCTAGAATTTGTTTTGTTCTCACCTGAACCACCAAATCTTCTGATCAATGTTCTTGATTTTGTTTTCTACTTACATTAGTATCATATGTTATTTCTTTGAGATTGATCCTTTAAAATATGCTACATTTGTCATGAGTGTGTATATTATGTGTGTGTGTGTGTGTGTGTGTGTGTGTGTGTGTGTGTGTGTGTGTG
>JADRCH010007713.1:9435203-9574985 GCA_019843965.1 Rhynchomys soricoides
GTGTGTGTGTGTGTGTGTGTGTGTGTGTGTGTGTGTGTGTGTGTGTGAGCATGTATGCCAGGGCATACTTGTGGAAGTCAGCAGGAATCGTGGAGTACTTGGCTCTCTCCTTGATTATTTGGATTCTCAGAATCAAACTCAAATGCTCAGCTTTACTAGTAAGAGCCATTATCCTCTGAGCAATCTCACCTTTCTTTGACACTAGTCTTTGTACTATTGTTATATGTATCACATTACATATTTTATATTAAACTATTCTACAATTTATTAATACAAGCCTCTTGTATACATTTGATACTCATCAGTAGATTTTTTTAATATTCTGTGAAATGGTGTATCTTTTGCCCACTTTATTTTTTATAATTTTCTCATTAATTTTTATTGTTTAAGATATATTATATTCATTCATGTAATTGATTCAAATCCTTCTTTCCACCCCTAAAATTACTTCCTGATCCTTGCCATCACTTTTCTGTCATATGATTTGCTCTTTTGTTTTAAACCCACTGAGTTTACTTAGTGCTGCCCAAATGTAGATAGGTTTATGAACATCTAGTAAAGCATGGGGAGCCTCTCAGAACCTACATCCTTAAAGAAAACTGACTCTCCTCTCTCCTTCCTCTAGCTGTCAAAATTTGCTAGAAGCTTTTCATCTGGGGTTGTGACTTTATTTGTCAACCCCCACTTATTCTGGGATTCTATCTTGATCTTTGACACTGAGTTCATGTGTGCAATATCCCTGTCATGTCGAGAACGTACTTTTTTACTGTTGCTGTCTACTGCTTCTGCTTTTTACAATCATTCCATTCCCTCTACCATGATGATTCTGAGCCTTGAAAGTAGAAGATATGATACTGATGTCCTATTTGGAACAGAGTTCTACAGTTTCTTTTACTCTACATTGAATGATTGTGGGTCAGTTGTTAAGAATATAGTCAATATCGTCAATATTTTGCTTTTGAGCTAGTATTCAATATGCTTTAAGAATTCATTCATTTACTGTAAAATGATTATCACACAAAGTTTATATTAGTTGTTCATAAGTTTGATTTTTATATCAAAGCACTTATTCCATCTAGAGTTCAGTTTTGTACATATTCAGAGAAAGTTAGTTCATTTTTATTTTTTTGCTATGTAGATAATGAATCTTTTAGGTTAATTAACTGAATAGTTCATCCTTTAATTAAAGACCTTCCTTGATATCACCATTAAATATCAACGTTTCTAACATTCATGATATTTAGCTACCTGCCAAAATGTAATTTGAAATCTTTCCTCCTAATATATAAAAGTTGGATTCATTTTCTCTAGATGAGGCACTTGCAATAAAATAGAACATTTCAAAAGTTCATTCAAGTGAAAAAAGGAAAGGTTCTGTATATAGCTCCCACCCCATCATTTGTCAAGCAGGCTTCTGCTTTGTAAGGTAAAGTCATAGAAAAGAAGTGATTGAAGCAGTGAATTCTTTTTGTGTTTGTGCTGCTAACCATAGTCAGTTTATGAGATACTTGGCAGAAGCTGAAGAGGATATGATATTTAATTTGGTTGAATGCTGTCAGATGGCTAGGTCATGAAACTTGCTGAGGAAATTCATGTGAAATTTTTTTTCTTTTTTCTTTTTCTTTTTATGGAATTAAAATAGCTCCAAGGGCCTAAACTTTTTGGACTCCCTTGATTCATAATATTGTACTTCCTTACTGATGTGAAAAGATATCTGGTGACACTGAACTTAAAACATGAAGGAAAAGAAAAGCACTATTGATGAATTCAGAAAAGGTTCTTGAACATACAATGATTATGAGTTTAGCACATGTCATCAGGTAATCGCATACATTATATATCGTGGGATGATATTGTGCTCACTTTTATATACAGAGGTATTTATCAAAAGAATGCTATAATTTTTGAAGAAGGACTTCTAGTGAGTATAAACCATACTTCAAAATTGTTCAGCAAAGAAAATAAAGATAAAACATAAAACCAAGTAGTATTTAATGTATGTCTTTGCTACACATACCCATATTTTAATTTTGTAAAGCCACCTATGAATTAGTAAAACAAAACAATAAAAAAATCAGTAGAATAAATGTATAGTCATCTTGAAAGAGAAATTAACCATTGAAGCAATACAAATGGCAAATATACACTTTAAGATGAATTACAAATTTGAAATTTGAAGCCCCCTTTTTAACAGTAGCTATAATTTGAACAATTAGCAAAAATAGAGCATGTGTGAAATGTCAATAAATAAGGATTTTCAAAAGTTATTGAAAAGATAAAAATTATAATATTTAAGGGTATCATTTTGACATTTCTTACAATATACACCCATTATGGATCAATAATTGTATTGGTCAAAATTCTCTACTCCATTAGTCTCTCACATTTCTGTGGAAGCACTGACTGTCATTTGCTCTTGATGACTTCTTCAAGGATACTTACCTAGCAAAAAAGCAAGATAATATTGCTTCTCTACGTCAAGAAGCAGGTTGCTATAAGATTCTAAAATCTAAAGACTGTATTTCACTCCAGAGCAAAGGCAGACATGACAAATTTTTATCTAAAGTATGTATGCATATGTATATACAGACTTAGTATATATTGTAATTCTTTTGAGTAGATAACTAATATTTTATTTCCCAATGACTTTTCAGACATCATTCTTGTCATTTTATATTCCTGCCTTCTTCTGTATTTATTTCTCTTCTTTCTACTTAGAGCATCTCCATTTTCCCCATTTCCTCAAAGAAATCACTTTTACCCTGTTATTCTCCTCTCTATTGCTCCCCACTCTACACCCACACCCTGTAATTGGTCCCTTTTTACTATCTTGTTTTCTGCAATTACTCCTGCATATGAACTCAGACCTAAAGTTTTGGAGAGATTTATAAGGGAGGAACTGGGAAGAGAGGAGAGGGAGGGGAACTGTGATTGGTATGTAAAGTGGATAAAAAATAAATGAATAATTAATACAAACCCATTTGCCAGGAATTAATACCAACAATTAACAAATGGCACTCATAAAATGAAAGGTGTCAGAACAACAAAGAAAGAATCACTCAAGTTAGGAGGAATCTGACATAGTAGAAGAGAGCCATCTAATACAGGGTTAATAGACAAAACTACATAAAGAACTTAAAAACCAAAAAGTGTACCCCATTTTCGTGTTGTAGAGCATTTCAAATGTAGTCAAGTTGACAACCAAGAAACCCACCACAATTGGTGTCCTCCTTGTTCTGCTCACATTCAGGCAGCCATGTGGGTGAGACTTTATGGGTAGAGGTTTAAATGTTATTAGGAGGTACAATCTCACAGCAAACTCTCTGAAACTCTGGCTGCTGCAGTCTTTATGATCCCTGTTCTTCAATGTTCTCTGAGTTGCAGGAGTGGTTTGTAGTTGCATCCATTGAGACTGAGCATTTTGATTGTGTGTTGTTTTCTATACTGGTCTCTGTCTATTTCAAAGAGAAACCTTAAAAGGTATGATTTTAGTGTGTGTGTGTGTGTGTGTGTGTGCGTCTTAAGTCCAGTCTGAGAGAGGAGAGCTGTTGTTTACCTCAAACTCTGTTTCTAGCAATTGTTTGCTCTGAGTCCCTCTCAATTTTTCTAGGCTAGAAGCTGTACATTTGTCTCCATGGCTTCATTTTATTTTCAAAATGAGAAAACATAATTTTTTGATGATTTTAAAATGTGCTTTTTGCCTACATTCCTTTAATGTAATCATGGTGTTTTAACATTCTTATGCTGTGAAGGAAAATAAAAATGCATTCTCCAAACTGTAGGCAACTAGAATATTCTATTTTGGAGGAAAAATAAATATCTCTAAATTATAATTTTTTGTTCCAATTACTTCTGAAAGTAAATGGAAATGACTCAGTCTCTATAACAATGATTACATCCCACAGCTTTGCATTTTCATTTTAAAATAGCTGAAATTAAAATAAAATACAGATAACTATTACATTTCAATCTCACAATTATTAGAACTTTAATCAAACCACTTTGCTGCCTTTTCTCTTTGCCAATACTGTAAAAATGTTTTGTAAAGGGCATTTCAACCTGCTTTCTGATAACATAAAGAGATGATGAAATAGGTACTTGTCCTCTGGAAGTTCTATGACCACTCATGTGTATTTTTTATTCTATGCAAAAATAGCCCATTTTTCTATGAATGTGCTATTTAAATGCAGGCATATCTGACATTTTAAGATTGTCATCAATTCCAGGTTGAAAAAAAAAAGCACATGTTACCTTCTTTGTTCCTTTAGAAACTAATTTTATTCAAGGTCTCTTTCCCCCAGAATTTGGCACTGGGATTTTAAATGAATGCTATCAAAGGCACTATTAAATAGGATTGTATCCAGTTGACCAAGGTTCATGCAAAGAACCATTTTAGAGATCTTCTAACATTTAAAATGCAATTCTTCAATTACACTTCCAGATAAAATGAAATTACCTTGAATGCATGGTCTGGTGGGCTTACTCCAGATAATACAATGCAAAACTATCCAATCTATCCTTATGGCAAAGTGAAGCTTATCAAAGAATTTAATGCATCATAAAATAGGAAAAGCTAAATGAAAAACAAAAGATCCAAGATCTAGTAAAATATGATCTGTCCAACAGTTTCTATCTAAGGAATTTCATTCACCCCTTCTATGCCAATGGAAGTAATTATGTGCTGGCTTTTGAATTTACCATTTTCAAACTTATGCTTGCATTTAACAACTACTATATTATAAGACTCATTGTATTTGAAATGACCCTTTCCACTTTGGAGGCCTTCGAATTTCTAAAATATTATCTTCTTTGCATCTAAAAAATATTAAGGAATTAGAATAGTTGTTGACAGATTCTGAATGAGTATATCAGTATTAATGTTTTCTTAGAATAGGTTGATTTCAGCAAATCTGGTACATAACTTTTATAATCACAGAAAATATGTTGGATGTAGTAGTGGATGTCCAAAAGCTAATCACTCAGAAGACTGAGACACAAGGATTGCAAGTTCAAGTCCAGTCTTAGCTATAGTGTGGGACCCTGTCAGAACAATAAATGCGACAACAAAATGTATCATAGATGTATTAAGCATAACTTAGAAAATACAGAAAAAAATTAAAAATAAATTAAAGATTACTTAAAGTTCAACTACAAAAATATCAATTTTTAGTATTTTCTATAAATATTTATATATTCATAAACACAATTCTGAAATCAATTTAAATTCTGTTTTGGGTATATTGTTCTTGATCAGTGCTTTCTTCCCATGTTATTGTTCCTAACACATATTTTAAAATTAAATACTTATAATTATTAAGTTTACATATTTACTTATAAATATGTAAGCCTAATAAAATTATGAATATATATGTGGTGTGATATAGTGGTTTGATTTAAGCTTGTACTGCATAATGATCAAATCAGGATGGTTATCATACCTAAAATGTCTTAAACTATTATAGGTTGCTTTCAAATTGTTGTGATGAATACGATATCCCAAAGAAACATTGGCAGGAACAATCTCATTTAATTTAAGATTAGGGGACATTATCAGGTTAAATCAAGGTAGGTACATGGAGGTAGGAATTGAAGCAGTCACTATAGGGTAAATACTACCTACTGGATTGCTATGTACGGCATGCTTAGCTGATTTTTTTTTTAAATTTTTTAATTGGCTATTTTCTTTAACTACATTTCAAATATTATCCTCTTTTCCCCATTTCCCCCCTGTGTAAACACCCTATTCCATCCCCCCTACTACTGCTTCTATGAGGGTACTTACCCACCCACCAACCCATTCTCTCATGCTTCCCAACCCTGGCATTCACCTACACTGGGGCATCAAGCCTTCACAGGACCCAGGACTTCTCCTCTCATTGATATCCAACAAACCCATCCTCTGCTTCATATGCAGCTGGAGCCATGGGTTGCTCCATGTGTACTCTTTGGTTTGTGGTTTAGTCCCTGAGAGCTCTGCAGGGTCTGGTTGGTTGATATTGTTGTTCTTTCTATGGAGTTGCAAACCTCTTCAGCTCCTTCAGTCCTTTCACAAACTCCTCCATTGGAAACGCTGTGCTCTGTCACATGGTTGGCTGCAAGTATCTTCCTCTGTATTTGTCAGGCTCTGGCAGAGCCTCTCAGGAGGTATCTATATCAGGCTCCTGTCAGCAAGCACTTCTTGGCATCCACAATAGTGTCTGGGTTTGGTGACTGTATATGGGATGGATCCCCAGATGGGGCAGTCAGGGAAATGAAAATCAAAAGAACCCTGAGATACCACCTCACACCACTAAGAATGGCTAAGATCAAAAACTCAAGTAACAGCAGATGCTGGTGAGAAAGTGGAGAAAGAGGAACACTCCTCCATTGTTGGTGGGATTACAAACTGGTACAACCACTGTGAAAATCAATCTGGCAGTTTTTCAAAAATTTGGACCTAGCTATACCATTCCTGGGCATATACCCAAAAGATGCTCCAACATATAACAAGGACACATACTCCACTATATTCACAGCCACCTTATTTATAATAGCCAGAAGCTGGAAAGAACCCAGATGTCCTTCAACAGAGGAATTGGATACAGAAAATGTAATACATTTACACAATGGAGTATTATTCAACTATTAAAAACAATGAATTAATGAAATTCTTAGGCAAATGGAAGGAATTAGAAAATATCATCCTGAACGAGGTAACCCAATCACAAAAGAACACACATAGTATGCACTCACTGATAAGTGGATATTAGCCCAAAATCTCAGAATACCCAAGATAGAACTGACAGACCACATGAAGCTCAAGAAGAAGGAAGACCAAAGTTTGGATGCTTTGGTCCTTCTTAGAAGGGGGATCAAAATACTCAAGGGAGGAAACAGAGAGATAAAGTATGGAGCAGGGACTGAAGGATAGGCCATCAAGAGCTGATTTCTCATATAAACAAGGACCAACTGCTTAAGGATGACATTGTCCACAGTAGGATAGGCCCTCACATATCAATCATTAATCAAGAAAATGATCATTGGCTTGCTTCCAGTCCAATCTTATGGAGGCAATACCTTCACTGAGATTTCTTACCACTTGATTCTAAACACTGTAGGAATCTATCATATGTTTGTGATAATCTAAATTAATATTTTCTCTTCTATATACTTTGGGATATATATTACTTTAAACTATAGATACTTGGCTATGTAACAAAATATTATCATTTATTCTTCATCTCTACTATTACTCTTGTACCTACTGATTATTTTCCCTGATCCTGCCAAGTCCCCTCACATTTCAAATTTTTGATAACCATGTAATCTGAATTCTATGTCATTAACTTTGTAAAATTATATATCGGAATAAAATGATATACCATTTAACTTTCTATATCTAGTTCATTCCACTTAATAAAATATCCAACAAATCTGTTCATGTTGTCTCATGTGACAATTCTTTTTTGTAGAAAAATAGTATTCTATGATCTATATGCCACATTTTCTTTATGTATTCATTTTTGACCACTTCAGTTAATTCCAAACCTTGGCTTTTGTAATGATTGCTCCACTTAACAAGGATGTGTGTGTGTGTGTGTGTGTGTGTGTGTGTGCGTGTGTGTTAAAAACTTCAATATCCTGAGTTAATTTGTTTAGATATGTATTAATTAGGGGTTCTTAGAAGAAGATAACTAATAAAGTCATGAGTATATATGACAAAGGGCAGTTTATTAGATTCATGTATACAGCATAGGCTAGGCAATCAAAAAATGGCTTTGAGCACACTGGAGAGAATGACAAGCTACCTAGTAGTTGCTCAATCCACAACGTTGAATGTCTCAGCTGTCTGAGTCAAGGCTTGATAAATTCCTGAAAAGCTAATGGCATTCAGTCCATATTAGAGTGTCAAAGAAGCTAGGTTATCATTTCTGGAAATTTAGGGAAGCCTCATCAGAGGTACCATACAGTACTGAAAAAAATCAAGGACACATATCAGAATTCTTAATCTTACTAATAAAATAATTTAAGAGTAGACTCAATTTTTATGTTCTTTCTAGCTCTCATCATTCTTTACGTGCTGCAGTTCCTTGCTTAGGGTTGATGACTCATGAGATTTGTCCTGTCTATATTGACATGTTTGTAGGTGGTGTCCTTGTTCAAGTCCTTTTTTTTTTTTTTGGCATTTGTGCTAATGATAATTCATGAGTATAGTACTTCTGATATTTCTAGGAGACATAATCTCAGAGAAAATTTTGGGTTCTTCTGTCTCTTACAATCATTTTGCCCTCCTCTTCCACTATGGAAGGGTTGGAGGGAGGAAATGTGAGGGAGGAAGTTACATAATTACATTGCAATATGTATACAATATATCTGAATTGAAATGAGGAAAAGGTTTGGGGGCAATTTTGATAAAGTTCAATAGAAAAATCTGAGGGCAGGCAATCTGTAAATCTCTATATCTTCCAGAAGAAAGGAAGAGGAAAGGAAGGAAAATTATACAATTTTAGTTAAGCTGGCTTATTTAGAAATGGAAGCAATCCATGGTGCAGACAAGAAGCCACAGAGAAAATCACTAGGTGGGGGAGCATTAGATAGGGAGGAAATGCAAGATGTTTAAAAAGGAGATCAGGGTGAAAGGGGAAAAGTTACACTTTCCAGAAAATCCTGGAACATATAATGGAAGTTATATGGTTATGTCTCTGCAAGCAATTGTGCTAACAGTGGGTCCGTAGGGACAGAAAATGTCTATCTCATTAAAGGGATAAATATTCCTCAACTCTCTTTAGCATGGCTAAAGGTGAATCCACCATCCTGAGAAGTAGCTCTAAAGCTTGGAGAAAAGTGGATTTCATTCTTTTGAGTAGAAAGAAATAGCTTTCCCTTAATAAACCCTCTGTGATACTATAACATTGTGATGGCAAAGAATGATGGAAGCAGCATCAACACCAGCAGCCATAAGGACATGGAGCCACTCAGGTTAGCAAACACAACGGACTTTTCCTCATACTTTTCTGTATCTGAGCAGTTGCTATCAGGTTTTGGCCACTCTTGGGTGAGGAGCTCCCCTCTTCAGTGAATCATTTCTAGAAAATGTATTCTACAGATTTTATATCCAATCGAATTGTCAATCGTGATCAATCCTCACAGGTTCTAAACCCAATAATGGGATAATGTATTATATGATCATTTAAATATCAATTTTTGAGGAACCAGTAAGTTGTTGTTCAAAATGCTTCTACTGATTAATATTTTCACTGACAGTGTATAAGTTTTCCTTTTTCCAAACCAATATTTGCTACGTTTTGTTTTCTCTTTTTGACAAAATCCACTGTAACTAGCATATAATAATACCTCTGTCAAATTGCTTTGATTTGCATAATGATGATAAGTGATACTGAATATCTTTTTCCACATTTATTGGTCATTTCAAAGTCTTCTGAGAAATGTCTATCTTATTCTATTACCTCATTTTCAATGTTGCTGAAGGTCAAACTAAGGGCTTTTCAAATGCTACGCAAACTTATTACCACTGACCTAAAGCCCAAGATTTGCTGTCAATTTTTTAATTGGACCATTTACTTTTTGCTCCCAAGGTGTGTGAGCTCCCAATCTAATGTTATTTCCTTTAATATACATAGACTAAAATATTTTCTCACATTATATTAGAAATCACTCCACTCTCTTAAATCTATCCCTTCCTGAGATTTTTTTTTTACATCAATGTAATTCCATTTGTCTCTTTTTGAAGCTATTATAGCTTGTTTCTGAGTTTCCTCATACATACACCCTTTTCAGAGAATGTCTGGAGCATTTACCCTGTGTTTTAAGTACTTAATCCGAGTTATTTGGTTTTGTGGTGACTGAGAGTTTAATGTCTGTTATTCTTCTTATGCATGCATATATTCATAGTCCTCAGTATCATCTGTTTAAATGACTGTCAGGATTCTGGAGCCATTTATGTGAGTCTAGTGAAATGGGAATGGAGTCTCAGATATGAAATAATGTAGTTGTCATTTGTCTTCAGATCTGTATGTCCTCTAACAATGATTCTAGTCTTCCTGAATCTCAGAAGAAAAGGAGAGCAGCATATACTTCTCTATCCTAGCAATATCATATTGTCAGCTACATTCAATTCCCTAGATTAGGTTCAGGACTGTGAAGCACAAATATTCAGCAAACATTGATGTCTAGGGTTATAGGGAATGTTGTTTACCTTTCCATTAATGAAAACTCCTTGGGTTTTTGAGCTCTTTCTAAATAAATATATAGAATATTAGGGTCACATTCTATCCTTCTTGTCTTTGTATTCCTAAGTCTTCACATTCTAGATCTTTTATCATTCTCATGGAGCACTTTAGTACTCACTCTCAGATAATTTAGTGGGAGTATATCAGTTTCTTTACTTTTCCTGTTCTTCTGAGCTTCATTAGTTAGCTATAATCTTGATTAACCACACAAAACATACATTTTAATGGCATCAGTATTCCATGATTACTTAAATATGCCTTATATTTTAGTAGTTAGGCTGATTCAACATACTTGCTAGTAGGACAGGATAACTAAGGGTGTTTTTAAAAAAATCATAAAGTAACATATTATTTCATCTTACTCAAAATATATCTAATTTGATAGATAGATAAATAGATAGATGTATAAATGGATGAATACACAGATGCATAGATTCATACATACATAAATACATATGTACGTACATACATACGTACATACATACATACACACATAGGTAGAATGTATACCACTTCACATGATATACTTCTCCCCCAAATCCATAGACTATATATATATATATATATATATATATATATATATATATATAAACTACTGTCAAGCATTGCAAATCAAATGACTCTGAAAGTCCACCTCACACCAATCAGAATGGCTAATATAAAAAACACAAGCAACAGCACATGCTGGTGAGGATGTGGGTAAAAGGCAACCCTCCTTCATAGCTGGTAGTATTGCAAATTGTTACAACCACTCTGGAAATCAATCTGGTAGTTTCTTAGAAATTTGGAAATAGTTCTGATGATCACTCCTGGGCATATACCAAAAAGATATTGGACCATATCACAAGGACACCTGTGCACCTATGTTCATAGCAGAGCAGCCTTGTTCATTATATCCAGAAACTGGAAGCAACCCAGATGTCCCTCAATGAAAGAATGGATACAGAAAATGTAGATCATTTATACAATGGAATACTACACAGCTATTAAAAACAAGGATATCATAAATTTTGCAGGCAACTGGATGGAGCTGGAAAAGATCACCCTGAGTGTGGTAACACAGACAGAAAAGGACATGAATGGTATGTAAACACTGATCAGTGGTTATTAGGTAAAAAGTACTGAATACCCATGATACACCCCCACAGACCCTAAGAAGTTAAAAAAGAAGGAAGGCCCAAGTGAGGATGCTTCAATCCCCTTAGAAGGGGAAATAGATTGAGGGATTGTTCCATGTGGCTTAGCCCAGGATGGAATGCAATAATCCCCCAGGTAGCTTTGCTCTGAGATCAGCTTCTGCCTGCCTCACTCAAGATTTGCCTGTTTTTCCTGGCTTAGCTCAGCCAGCTACTGTCCAGAGAAAGCCAGGAGCTGCTGTCCGCAATTCATGGTGAGCCCTTTTCGGCTTGTTTCTTTCTCTGCCAACCTTAGCTCTGCAGAAGAAAATACTAGAAAGATTTATTTTAAAACTAGCCAGATAACACAATTGCTAGGCACAGAATCTGCTGCCGTAAACTCATCAGCTAACCTAATCAGCTGGTCTATATCAGCCAGACTCTGCCGGCAGTGGAGGCTGCCAGTTGTAGCTATCCCAAGATATTATATGGTTGTTTGTCCTTTTTGTTCCAAAACCTGGCTGAAAGGCCCTCTCTCTATCCCTGTGTCTGCTTTTCCTCTTCCTGGGACCTGGAAGTCCCACCTTTTTCCTTTCTCCCAGCAATTGGCTTCCACTTTCTTTATTGACCAATTCAAGAACCAATTACGGAGACAACACCTCCCCATACACAAAATAGTCTTGGGATGCAGAGAGAGGGAGGGACCTGGGTGGAAGAGGGCAGGGGAGAGGAGGGGAAAGGGGGGCAGGATCAGGAATGGGAACAGACAGAAAAGAAGCCCAGATGACCAGGAGAATGAGTGGAAATACACAGTTGTTGGGGGTGGGGGATGGGGGATGGGGGAAGAGATCTGGGATGGGGAAGGCTCCCAGGACTCAATGTTGGTGAACTTAGCTGAAATGCCCAACAGTTGGGATATGAAATCTGAAGAAACCACCTCCAGTAGTTAGACAGGCCTCCCATTGGAGAGATGGAGACACCAACACACCTTCAAAATTTTTAATTCAAAATTGTTCCTGTTTAAAATAAATGCAGGGACAAAAATGGAGCAGAGATTGAACAAAGGGCTGACCAGTGACCAGCAGAACTTTGGATTCATCCCATGGGGAGGTACCAAACCCTGATTCTATTGCTAATGCTATGCTGTGCTTGCAGACAGGAGCCTTGCATGGCTCTCCTTTGAGAGGGTCTACCAGCAGCTGACTGAGACAGATGTAGATACTTACAGCCAAACATTGGACTGAGGTCAGAGCTAAGCCAACAACCAAAGAGCACTCATGGGCTGATCCAAGGCACTTGGCACATATGTAGCAGAGGACTGCCTTGTCTTGTCTCAGTGGAATAAAATGAGCCTAATCTGCCTAATCCTGTAGTGACTTGATGCCCCAAGCATGGGGCAATTCTAGGAGGGGAGGACCCTTTCAGAAGCAAAGGGGAGTCTGTGGGGCAACATTTGGGATTAAATAAATGACATAATTAATTATGATAACAATAAAACAAACAAAAAGAAAAAAAGATAAGGAGTTGGGAGAAGAAATATGTGAGGTTAGACCTGGAGGTTGGGCAACATTTAGGTTGTAAATAAATAAGATAATTGATTTTAAAAAATGGGAGGAGGGAAGAAATATTCAATGTCTTTAGTCATTAGGGAAATGCAAGTGAAAACAATCCTGAGATTCCATCATACACCTATCCGAATGGCTAAGATCAAAAACCCAAAGATTAGCTAACACTGGTCAGGATGTGGAGCAAGAAAAGTCCTCCATTGCTGGTGGGAATTCAAGTTTGTACAACCACTCTGGAAATCAATCTTTTGGTTACTCAGAAATTTGGAAATAGTTTGACCAAAGACCCCACTACACCATTCCTGGGCACACATCCAAGAGATGCTTCACAATACACATAATATCCAGAAACTGGAGATAACCCAGATCCTGCTCAATTGAAGAATGGATACAGAAAATGTGGTTCATTTATATAATAGAATACTACTCATTATTAAAAACAAGGACATCAGGAATTTTGCAGGCAAATGGATGGAACTAGAAAATATCACTTTGAGTGAGATAAACCTGAAACAAAAGGACATATCTGGTATGTACTCACTTATAAGTGAATATTAGCCATAAAATGCAGGATACACAAGCTACATTCCATAGACCCAAAGAAGCTAAGCAAAAAGGAATATGAATGGAAATTAGCAGCTGGTGAGGTTGAGGGTTTGGGGGCATCTCTAGGATATAGCAAAGACCTGAGATGAGGGATACTTTCAGGAGTATATGAGGGTAACTTTAGCTAAGACTCTTAGCACTGTGGATATGGAACCTGAAGGGATTATTTCCTGTAGCCAGGCAGGAGACCCAGTGGAGGGATAAGGATACCAACTCACCCCCCCCAAAAAAAAAACCTTTCAACCCCAAATTTCTCCTCTCTACAAGCAATGCAGACAAAGATGGACAAGAGACTGAGAGAATGTCCACCCAAATAACTGGCCCAACTTGAGACCCATCCCATGGGCAAATATGAACCCTGATGCTATTAATGATACTATATTAGGATTGCAGAAAGGAGTCTCACATAACTGACCTGTTAAAGGCTCTACTCAGAACCTGATTGAAGTAGATTTAGAGACCCACACCCAATCATTAGCCATAGTTTGAGGAGTCTCATGGAAGAGTTGCGGGGGGACTGAAGGACCCATAAGGGACAAGGACTCTACAGGAAGACCAACAGAGTCAACTAACCTTGACTCTTGGGTGTTCCCAGTGACTGAACCACACCAACCAAAGAGCAAGCATGGGCTGGACATAGGAATGTGTGGAATATCCCACACATATTTAACAGATGTTCAGCTATGTCTTTATAAGGGTCTCCAAACAACTCGAGTGGAGACTGTTGCTAAATCTGTTGCCTGTGGATTCAGTACCCCTAAATGGGCTGCCTTTGCTGGCCTCAGTTGGAGAGGACGCATCTTAGCCTGGCACAGTCTTTGATGTGCTAGAGTAGGGGTATATCCAGGAGGCCCCCGCCCTCTCAAAGGAGAAGGGAAGGGGAAATGGTGGGAGGGACTGTGTAAGATGGGTAACAGGAGGAGGAGGGAGGGACAGAGATCTAGATATAAAGTGAGTAAATAAACTAATGAAGAAAAAAGGCAAAAAGGAAGCCTATGAATTATAAAAATGGCCTCCATAGATATTCTCAATGGTTCTTATATTTGGAGAGTAGATAATACTCATCTAATTGGAATTTAAGCCTATTGTACAGGAAGTAATAGTTGCCTGGTACTTTAAATCCAGCCAATTGCCTGTGGTTAGAGAGGCCATTGATCCTAGAGGAGAATCTAAGTATCACTTCTTTAATAAACCAGTATAATTTCTAACTGTGCTCTAAATAATTATCCTTAAATGCACAGATAAGTATAACTCCAACCCCTTGTCTTAGTTAGGGTTTCAATTGTTGTGAAGAGACACCATGACCAAAGTTACTCTTATAAAAGACAACATTTAATAGGGGCCGGTTTACACTTAAAGATGCTGAGTTCATTATCATCATGGCAGGAAGCCTGGCAGCCTACAGGCAGACATGGTATTGGAGGATCTGAGAGTTTTACACTTTGATCCAAAACCAGCAAGAAGGACACAGTCTTCCAGATTTCTAAGATGATGGTCTCAAAGCCCACTCCCTCAGTGACAAACTTCCTCTAACAAGGCCACACCTACTCCAGCAAGGCTACACCTCCTAATAGTGCCACTCCCTTGGCCAAGCATACTCAAACCACCAAACCTCCCATAAAAATGCTTCTTTTGAAGCAGAAATTGAGTACTATACAAATCTACAACTGATCAAATACACAGAAGAGCAGACCATGTGATGCCTACACCATTTGATACATTGACAATACAAACCCTACTTCTAAGAATCTGAGAACACTGAAAATGAATAGGCTGAAGTATTACAGTGAGGCTGTTCCTTTCTATATATGACAGGGAACTCAAACACACAAAATCTCACAACTATGGTCACCTGAACAAGATCTTCACAATGACAACCTCAGCTTACATGCCAATGTGGATAAAGAAAATCTCACCTGGCCCCACCCATTCATAAAGAACTAGAGGAAGCTAATAGCTTGTTATAGAAAGTGAAACAGCTTTATCAGGGGTGAAACCCTGAAATGGTCATCTAAATAAAAAAGTTCATTCCTAAACATACATGTATATATATATATGTCTCTGCCACCACCATGGCCAGAATGTCAATCCACGTGAACTAAGAAGGAAGTCCAGTTCAACATGACTCAGTAGCGAGTGTTGGCTTATACTTTTGAAGTCTGATACAAGGCAGTGTATTTTGGGTATATGAAAGCATAGAACAATTTTTTTTTAAAGTGTCCTGGTGATAATTATCTCAATCTCATGTGTAAAATAAAAATAAACTCATGATGAATTGAATGTTTGTAAAGTTCATATGACCTCTTTCATAAACATAGGTTGTATAGATCTTTAGGGTCTGTGGGGGGATCTAGTGTAGTCTCAGTCATACAGATAGCATAAATATCACCAGGTTATTAACAAAATTTGCTCCCATTTATAAAATGCATGCGATATCTCTGATCAGAATGATTTCTAAAAACTAACTGAGAAAATAGTATTAAAGGTCTGCAAGGATAGCTTAAATAAAGAGTCTGGGAGAGCCTGATGTGGCCTGACCATACAGGTAGTTTAGATATATTCAGGTTATTAACCAAATCCATTCCCAGACATCTGGGAAGAAAACAGGTTATACATCTCTTTCTTTGAAGATAGAACCATGTGTGTTTAACATTCCTGGTTTCCCCAGTGATTATTTGTGAGTACTGTGATCTCATGCCCTCTACATACATATATGTATAATCAACACTAAATGGATTGAAAAAGCTACATTTATATATACACATACATATGTAACAATAACCATTTGTAGTGGCTGGTTTTGTGTGTCAACTTGACACAAGCTGAAGTTATCACAGAGAAAGGAGCTTCAGTTGAGAAAGTGCCTCCATGAGATCCAGCTGTAAGGCATTTTCTCAATTAGTGATCATGGGGGGAGGACCCCTTGTGGGTGGTACCATCCCTGGGCTAAGAGTTTTGGGTTCTATAAGAGAGCAAGCTGAGCAAGCCAGGAGAAGCAAGCCAGTAAGAAACATCCCTCCATGGCCTCTGCATCAGCTCCTGCTTCCTGACCTTCTTGAGTTCCAATCCTGACTTCCTTTAGTGATGAACAGCAATGTGGAAATGTAAGGTGAATAAACCCTTTGCTCTCCAACTTGCTTCTTGGTCATGATGTTTGTGCAGGAATAGAAACCCTAAGACACCATTAAAGATGGAGTCATGAATTTGATAAGGAGAGGACATAATAGAAGTAGGAAGAGAGGGAAGGCAGAGACAGAAAATATGTAAATAGAGTGATATGAAATCCTAAAAAGTAGGATAAAAAAGATAATGTTCAGAGACCCTTTTTAAATATGTTTATACAGATATTTCTGGTTGTTCCTTTACAGTAAATTTCAATGAGTGGTCATAAGGTTAAAAACTGCACAAGTCTTTATATTGCCAAGTTTCCATGAAAATTTTTGTACTGATTACACTTCATCTTCATTGAATATGAGTGCCAATTTAACAATGTTCTTGACAAAATTATGTTTGCATAACCAGGTTTTAGGTTGGTGGTTGAAAAATTCTATCTCATTTGTATATTGATTATTTAGAGGTTATTTTTTCATAAAGCTAATTGATATTAGCAAGGACTGTTCTGTTTATGATCCTTTTTAAATTTTATTCTATTTCATATTTTCTAATTGGTTTGGCTGAAACATCTTCATATGTTTAGAATATTAACTGTGTTTTTTTATCTTTTACAAATGTTTCTGACAGCATTATTTTTCCTTTAAAGTTTCATGAGTTTTTGTTCTTTTTATACTTCCTTTTTGCTTTTAAATTTTACAAATACATTATTTCTTTGTTTTCTGTTTCCTCTTCCAACTCCTTTTATGTACTCTCCATTGATTTTTCAAATCATATAATATAGAATACACACACACACACACACACACACACACATATATATATATATATATATATATATATATATATATATATATATTAGAAAACAGAGACAGAAATTGAGACAGATACAGAGAGAAAAAGAGAGATGCATGTAAAGAAAAGTACATAGTGAGATAAATATAGTCAAGTGAGGCCATTTTTTTGCTGTTTGTGTTTATGTTTCACAGATGGCTACTTTGTATTAGATATCCAATCAAGGGGCTTATCAGTGGGAGAAGCTCATTTTCACCCTCAGAATTCATTAGTTGCCTATAGTTCTTTGTCTACTTGTGAGATCCCTTGAAATATCCCCACATCTAAGTTAGCATTTCTATTCATGCCATTGTTCAGCAAGAAGTCTCCCAGTTTAGATATAGTTTGAATTATCCAAGTTCTATGTCCTAGATGTGCTGTGTCTTTACAAATAGGTTTTGATCTTTTGAGAGGCATATAAACTCAACACCAATTGTCAGTGTAACAAAATTCAAAGAAGATGATGCTATAAATATGAATATACTAGGCACATGGGAGGGGTTGGAGGGTGTGGACATGGTAGAAGCTGGAAGGAAGAGAAACAAGGAGAGAGAGTGATGTAATTATATTTTATTTAAAAGTGTAAATTAATAGTTTTAAAGTTATATCCAGTAATAGATATATAAAAATAGTTGATAGCCAAATCTATTGGTTATCGTAATTTCCATAGATGCTTTGTTTTACATATTTCTAGCTGTTCCTTTACACAACATTTCATTCACTAGAAGTACTAAGTTGCAAGGTAGAAAGGGGCTTAATATTTTACACATGTATATATTTTGACTTTGATTAAAAATCATTTTGTTTTGCTTAGAATTCCCCCATTTAATGAGCAAATTACATCTCTATCAGTTATATCGTTTCACTGACATACATATTTCTACATTAACAAATGAATTTGGACTTTAGAACACTAGGCAAAGGATTTTTATCAAGTCATATATTAATATTATGGTTTTTTAGTAATAGTCTTTTAGCTTTTGGAGAGTCTGATTTTTCTAATATAAATAAATATGTGTTGATATATCTTCTTTCATAGTTTAAAATAAATTAGTCATTGAAATATTATGGTATTTTCTGTATTTTGCTCAAGCTGTTTGGGGATAAGATCTAATTTTTCTAATTTCCCCAATCATTCAACATTAACTTACTATTCTACTTTCCTTTATTGTATATTTAATTAAATATTTTGTGTAGATTGTGTTTATGACTTTGTGTATACCTCTTTAGCTTAAACTCCCTCTCCCTCTCCCTCTCCCTCTCCCTCTCCCCCTCCCTCCCTCTCCCTCTTTCTCGCTCTCTCTCCCTCTCCCTTTCTCTCTCTCTTTCTCTCTCTCTCTCTCTCTCTCTCTCTCTCTCTCTCTCTCTCTCTGTATGTGTGTATCTGTCTGTCTGTCTGTATTTCATTTACTCTGGAATTTGAGCAGAAAAATTCTGTTGCACTTGCGTTGGAAGAAAAAAATCCTTTGGTATTGTCTGGATTAAATTGGAGTAGAGCAGTCTACTGCCAAAAAAACCCTACGACTATCAAAAAGCATTTTACTAAAGTGTTGGATAAATAGTTGATTTGGTGTATGTTAAAGCTCTCTTATGTATCAGAAGGCAAGGGTAACCACAGGCAAGGTCCTCATAAAGAAAGAATGCAACTGATGTCATGATTCTTAACCTTATTATATTCTAAATAATTGACATATTTTAAAAGATCTAAGACTAACTACTAACATATACTGTATGTCAAACTTTTAAAGATGACATATACATAAAGTTAGGTTTACATAACTATCAAATATGTTCTAAGATTTCATTTTTCACTAGTCTGGAATCAATGTGTCATTCATTCACTTAACTTTCTTATTTTTGTCTCCAATTTCAGGATTCTTGAGCATGCTACTTAATTTAGAATCAAAATTTTCATTGCCTCATTACAACTATTTGATTTTTGCCTAAATAAATAATTCTAAAGAAAATGGCTTTATGTTTAGGGTATCTTTGGGACTCTTTTTGACAAATCACAACAAGATTTAATTCATTCCCGATACTGGAGGTTTTACTTACTGGCATAAGATGTCTAATATTATGACTCGGTTTAAATTCCTTTCATTCGTGTATCAAGTTTAGGAAACTTTTATTGTAGTAGGTTCTATTTGGCTTTGCAAAAGGCCATTAGTGTTGGTTGTCATCCCTTCGTCCCCTCTCTACCCTGTCCTCCCATCCTCTCCCCACTAAATTCTCTGATACTTGTTTGCACTTTTATGCTATTGTAAAACTGTACTGCATTTCTCCTTGCTGGGAAGATCCCCTCCTCCTACTGCTTCCTTACTAGTTACCAAACCTCTGTACTTATTCAGATTAAGGAACCAAATTTTTCTTAACTCAAATTTTGAAAAAGAGAAGAAAAAGCAAACAGGTTTATGTTTTTCTAAAGCATAGTCGCTCTTACAGGCATCAGAGCCCAAGAATGTTAACAAAAGAGAAGGCATGAGTTTTTCTGTTTGGCATCTCCAATCACTATCATAAGCTCCTGCAATTTTCTTCTTCCATTAAAAGAAAGAAAAGGGTTTAAAGATTATGCGATGAATTGCTTGCTGTTGTGACAATGCTCAATTCAAAAACTGCAAGCCCTCTTTTTCAGTCCTACTTATTTCTCTTATGAGACAAAATTTTTCTATTTTTATTTTTTTTAAAATCAAACTATAATATTATAAAATGGAACATCAAATATGTAACAAAATTTAAACTACATTCTGGAAATTTTTATATCTAAAACCAAGTTTACCTTAGGTTAATTAAAGAATTTTATATATGGACACAAAACTTATATTTAGAAACTGTCATATTTTGACTAATTTCAAGACATTTTCTAGACAACAGCATGAGCAAGGGACTCCAGGACTAAAGTATAATGTAGGAAAATATTTTATTTTTCATTTTAAAAAGCTATTTGTGTCTGTGTGTGTGTGTGTGTGTGTGTGTGTGTGTGTGTGTTATGATGAAGGAGTTATGTACTTGCCATAGCACATGTGTGACAATAAGACAGCTTTGTGAGTTGTTGTTGTCATTTTTGTTCTTTCTTTCACCTTTGCATGAGTTCTGGGAGTCAAACTCAGATCATTAGACTTGTTGTAAAAGGTATTTTAGCCTCTCAATCCTCTAACCAGCTGAGAATATTTTACTTTACTCTCATCTATGTTTTAAAATCAAACAGAACATGAGTACTTAGCTAGTCACTGTTCCTTAGTATGGTAGAAAGATACTTTATAAGTACAGATACACAATATTTTAAGTATTTATCTGTGTTTATCTCTTCTGTTTGAAGAGTAGACTTGAGAGAGAATTGATTGTGAAAGAAAATGTGTTTTCACTTGGTTACACAAGGTCAGTGAGGGTCACATGAATAAATGAATTCATTACATTTAAGGTATCAAAGCTCCTATGAATTTTCCCCATAAATATTTGTTTTTTGAACAGTATAGTTTTCACTTTGAAATGAGAAAATTTTTACTTTAAAAAAGTATGAGAATGCAAAATGTTTTGAGTTATAATATGTAAGATGTCCTAATTGGTTCACTATGCCAGTTTCCAATGGAATTTGACTGATAAAAATTACTATTAAAATATACCAACATGCAGCAGAATTATATTCTCAACTACTGTAAATAACTAAATTGTCACCAATGCTGTAGTTTCATTATTAATCACATAATCAAAAGGAAAGAAGGCCCTATTTTGACTTAAATGAGATACGCATACAATGGGCCCACAGTCCTTTTGTTTGTTTTTATTTTTGTTTTTCACAGAGGATCTCATACCACCGAGTGACCTACAACTCACTCTGTAGCCTAGCTAACCTCAAAATCACGATTCTCCATCTTCAGCTTTCTGATTAGTGATGAGCTCACAGGCGTAAGCCACAATGTCAAGTTTTAATCAGTGTAGAGAATCTGTGTCACCCTACAGTTCATGATTTTTCTAACATGCCTTTTGGAAATGAAAATTGTTAACACTCAGAAGATGTTCAAGCACTATCAAGAATCTATGGATCATTTCTATTATAGGCCAATGATAATAGATGATAAAAATCTATGTAATTAATATTAGATCAACACCCATGATGTATTAGGCACAGCTCTCTCACTATATACAAAAGATACAAGCAGTGCAGACAACATTCCTGTCCTCTTAGTGATTTGTCTTTGATTCTGTACTACTGCTTTAATATTTAAAAAGAAAATAAAGCTTAGGAAGCCAAAATCAAATATTGTTATTGTGGTTGTCTGTATTCTTTCTAGAATGACAAATTTAATGAGGAAATGATATGATGATAATAAAATCAAGCCATTTCACATATGGAAATTCACTTTTAGAATAAAAGAAAAATACTGATAGAAAAAGGTAGAAATGTGGCTGGTTTTTGGAGAATAAAAATAAAGTAATGAAGAATGTAGTAGACAAAAGCAAGACAAGTCAGTCATTATTTCTAAAGTTAATTCTTGTTAAGGAAATAAAACTGGCCACATATTCAGATATGACTGATTAAACTCTAAACTTGTCTTCAAGTACTTTCACTCCTTCAAACACTTTCATTGTTAAGGACACAACAGTAAACACAGTACTTATACCCCAGTCTCCATTCTGGAGTCTGTCTTCACAATGATGCACATTAAGCACAATGAAGTGTACAGGGCCTTATCTGAACATATAGAAGGTTTTCAGCAAGTTGAGATGGTAAAAGAAGCCTTTTGAGGAAAGCAACATTTTATTCAATATAAGAAAGCTAAATTGGGAAGATAGATAAGGCAGGGGAAAGAGTGCTTCAGACTAAAAGAATAGCATATGTGAAGGTCTAGAATAGGAGAAAGGGCAAGGCATGTTCTGGGAACAGAAAGAGGATCAGAGTGTCTGGAGGGGAGAAAGCCAGATTGTGCTGGGGCTCTAAAAATAAGATAATGATTTTGGATGTTATCCATTGAACAGAATTAGTCATGTGAATGTTTTTACATTTACATTTTTGAAAGATCATCCTGTGGAATGTAAGGAATAGATTAGTAAAGGCAAGGATATTGTAGAGGCTATGAGAAAATCCATGTTTTTTTGAGATTTTCAAATCTGTCTAATTTATTGAGTAGTGGTCCCTGAATGCTTACGGCATCCAAGAATTCAAAACAAGTTTTTATTATTTAATTTGATTTTTAATTTTTTTATTTTACTCATTTATTTTTTGATACTTTATTTACATTTCAAATGTTTCCCCCTTTCCAGATCTCCCCTTTGGAACCTCCCCATTCCCTCCCCCTCCCCCTGACTCTATGGGGGTATTCTCCCACCCACCCATCCACTCTCTTCTTCCCTCCTTGGCATTCTCCTATACTGAGGTATCTAACATCCTCAGACCCAAAGGCCTCTCCTCCCTGTGATGGCTAACAAGGCCCTTCTCTGCCACATATGTGGCCATCACCATGGGTCTCTCCATGCGTATTCTTTGGTTGGTGATCCAGTGTCCAGGAGCATCTGGAGGTCAGGCCAGTTGCCACTGTTGCTCCCTCCATGGGGCTACAAACTCCTTCAGCTCCTTCAGTTCCTTCTCCAACTCCTCCATCTGGGACCTCACACTCAGCCCAATGGTTGCTGCAAAGTGACTCTTGAGTATTTCGAACTTTTGGGCTAATAACCACTTAACAATGAGTACATGCCATGTTCATTCCTTTGTGACTGAGTTACCTCACTCAGGATGATATTTTCAAGTACCATCCATTTGCCTGTGAATTTCATGAAGCCATTGTTTTTAATAGCTGAGTGGTATTCCATTGTGTAAATGTACCACATTTTCTGTATACATTCCTCTGTTGAGGGACATCTGGGTTGTTTCCAGCTTCTAGCTATTACAAATATGGCTGCTACAAACATAGTGGAGCATGTGTCTTTATTACAGGTTGGAGCATCTTCTGGGTAAATTTCCATTCCTATGACTATTATTGGTAAATTTTTTAGTATTGGAGGGAAAGAGATTAAAAGAATTTTTAGTAGAATTCAGAAGTATAGAATTTATAAATATATTTTCCAACTGTTATATTTATTTATTCTCTCTCTCTCTCTCTCTCTCTCTCTCTCTCTCTCTCTCTCTGTGTGTGTATGTGTGTGTGTGTGTGTTCATATACAATTAGTTGCAGTCAATTTTTTTCCTTTCACCAAGTGGGACCCAGGATAATTAGGCTTTGAAATAAATACCTTTACCTACTGAGACTTTTCCCAAGCTCTAGAATTATGGAATATAAAACAAGTGTTGCTTAAATTATCTTTCTCTTCATGTATCTTAAAATTCTTTAATGAATGAACCCTCAGTTTTCTTCATCACAGCACAGTTTAGGATCCTTGATACTGGGCACCTAAATTAAAATTGAGTGGGATAGAGACATGATAGATAGATAGATAGATAGATAGATAGATAGATAGATAGATAGACAGACATATATTTTGTTTTGAAAATGGATCAACTCATTCAACAAATCTGTGATTATCTAACTCATCAGTCGCATTGTTCCAGAATTAAAAACAAAATTATTAGCAAGACAGTAATTTCTGGTTTTCACTGTCTTATATGCTAATGAAGACAGACAGTTATTGAAAATAACATAATATCAAATAATACAGAAAAAATCTATGAAGAAATACTTAACTATTTTGCACAAACCATAGTGACTACCACTGGGAAATATGATTGATTAAAAATGTGTAGATTATGTGGTCTGGGTAGGTATACTTTTCAAAATAATATAATTATTAATTTCTATAATTAATTTCTATAATTAAGATAATATGAACACTATTCAACGCTACAGTGCAAAGCATTCTATGAAGAAAGACTGAAAAGAGGGTTCTTAGGAAGCAAGAGTACAGTCTGTTTAAGAACATAAGAGCCAGACGCAGTAGATGACTACATGAAACACTGTCTTCTGGACACAGCAGGTAGCTGAGTAGGTACTGTAGGAAGATGTACCTTTAACTCCTGTATATGAACTCACACCAGTTGTTGTGTAAGCATGCACAAAACCTGTGTGAGCCCAAGTCTAACCAAATTCTAGCATGGAGAGGGGAAGTGCTTATGAAATTCTATCCTTTGCATGGGAATTAATATAATTGTTAGCAGATAAAAGAGGAAAGATCAGGTTTCTCTAAAAGTGTAATCCTTGGTAAAGAGGTCTTGCTACAGAAGAAGACAAGACATTAAAGAATTTTTGGGCAGCACAAATTGGCTTCAATTGTAAAATATAAAGAACATGAAATTCACTGGGAAGAAAAAGGTGATTGGGTCCCAGAAGAATTTGGAGTGGAAGAGGGGGAATTAATGTGATCAAAACACACTGTGGGAAAGAAATTGTCAAAAAACTAATAAAATATTTTAACTTTTTGAAAAAGAAAAATTAAATAAAACAACAAAAACCCAGAAACATAGGAATGGCTGAGTCTTAAGTAAAGGGAAGAATAATAAAAGTTTGGATCACACAGGTGATTATGGAAGATTACATATTTAAGGCATTCTAGGTTATTGTGAGGAATTGGGCTCTAGTTTAAAGTCTTAAGAGAAAGCAATGTAATTAACAACTAAGTATAAACAGAACAAAAAGTACAGTTCACATTTACGTTCAGTAGATAGGCTTTCAAAAGGAGGATTATAGCCGAAAACAAATCAACCTAAAGCCTTGATGAGCAACAAAGAGATCAAATTAAAGCCTCCTCTGAGTTTAGTTTTGCAGTAATGCTGTGTCCTATGATGTAAAGTGAATTGGTTTCAAAAAACAAAGAATAATCAGAGGGAAACAAAGTGTATAGTAAAGTAAACAGTTGATCTCTTGGCTTAGGTGGGATTGCAAGCTGGTGCAATGAATCTGGAAATCAATCTGTAGGTTCCTCAGAAAATTGGACATAGTACTACCTGAGGATCCAGCTATACCACTCCTGGGTATATACCCAGAAGATGTTCCAATGTGTAATAAAGACACATGGTCCACTATGTTCATAGCAGCCATATTTATAATAGCCAGAAGCTGGAAACAACCCAGATGTTCCTCAACAGAGAAATGGATACAGTAAATGTGGTACATTTACACAATGGAATACTACTCAGCTATTAAAAACAACTACTTCATGAAATTCTTAGGCAGATGCATGGAACTAGAAAATATGATCCTGAGTGAGGTAACACAGTCACAAAAGAAGACACATGCTATGCACTCACTGATAAGTGGATATTGCCCAAAAGCTTGGAATAGCCAAGATAAAATTCACAGAAAGCATGAAGCTCAAGAAGAAGGAAGACCAAAGTGTGGATGCTTCAGTCCTTCTTAGAAGGGGGAATGAAATACTCACAGGAGGAAGTACAAAGACAAAGTGTGGATCAGAGACTGAAGGAAAGGCCATCCAGAGACTACCCCATTTGGAAATCCATCCTATATACAGTCAACAAACCCTGCACACTATTGCGGATACCAGGAAGTGCTTGCTGACAGGAGCCTGATATAGCTGTCTCCTGAGAGACTCTGCCAGAGCCTTACAAATACAGAGGCAGATGCTTGTAGCCAACCATGTGACTGAGCATGTGGTCCCCAATGGAGGTCTTTGAGAAAGAACTGAAAGAGCAGAAGGGGTTTGCAACCCCATAGGAATAACAAGAGTATCAACCAAACAGACCTCCAGAGTTCCCAGGGACCAAACCCTAAAGAGTACATATGGAGGGACCCATGGCTCCAGCTGCATATGTAGAAGATAATGGCCTTGTTGGGCATCAATGGGAGGAGAGGTCCTTGGTCCTGTGAAGGCTTGATGCCCCAGCATAGGGGAATGCCAGGGCGGGAAGGCAGGAGTGGGTGGGTGGGTGGGTGGAGGAGCACTGTCATAGAAGCATGGGGAGGGGGAGGGGGAGGAGGTTTCCTGAGGGAAAACCAGGAAAGGGGATAACATTTGAAATGTAAATAAATAAAATATCTAATAAAAAAAAGAAAGACTTGATGGTATTCACTTTAGGGAATTCTTAAAAATAAACATTAGTTGTGTCAGCAGAGGTATTTGACATCTGTCAAGTGGTGAATTTCTTTTTAATTAAAAGTCCCAAGTAGAAGCCTTGAAATAGTTCTCAGATTTTTGGCTAGGCTTTTGACTGTCCTATTTTCTGAATGTAGAAATATCAGATAGCCTATTTATTTTGACAAAAAATGCAAATATTAGCGAATCTTCATTTGCTTTACAGTTTATTTTAGCTATGAAAGAAGATGAAAAAGAATTATTTTCTTTTGGAAAAACTGATTTTTGTCCCAATGAGCATATGTATTAAATCACTCTCTTTCTTTACTATGCTAATAGGCTGAGTAAACCAGAACAGAAATGAGCAAAGAGTAGAAATCCCTGCCTTTGGAATGGTCATGCTTCTAGCTCACAGTCTTCAGTAAGTTCAGTTCTGTATAGTGAGTCATTTAAATTCTTCATTAAATACTTGTGTTCTATTCTTTTCTATAATGACTATTATTCGAGTGACTGTCAAACCTTTGTGTTATGACAGTCTAAATTAGTGCTTTGATAGTTCTCCCACTGAAAGAAGGCAACAAAGAAGACAAATGACAAATCCTATACAAACTAGGCATACTGTGCCCCAGTAAAACCAATCCAAGTTCCAACTAATTACTGGACTACTGGCTACCAAGAGTTTATCTAGCAACATGTTTGATAGGCTTTGTGACATAAAGTAGAAAATTTTTAGTTTTTCTAGTAATACAATTACTGGGGGCATAATAAATATCTGATTATATAAGTTCAGATGTAATGTTTGAAGTAATTGATCAATGAAAGAATAAAAATGTATTTCAGTAACTTGTCCCAATTTTCACAAGATTTGGCAATATTGGAACTATAATTTGAGCTCAAGCCCTACTCACAAATGTATGCTATTTCCTCTGTATCACTGATCATTGAATGTGTTTGAAATAAATGAAGAACAACTCTATCAATGAAAGATTGCCTACAACTAGAAGTAAAAATCTTTCCTTTTAATTTTGAAAAGGAATTTCTTTAATCCAGCCTATATAAAACATTATTTTAAAATGTAATAAATTAGATGACACTAAAGGTAATGAACTGTTTGATTCATTTTCTGAATCTTTGAAATCTGATGTGTATTTTATTTGATTTTCATACTTTTTTATTCTTTTGCATACTGTCCTGGCTAGTTTTATGTCAACATGACACTAAAGTCATCTTAAAGGAGGGAACTCCAACTGTGATAAAATGCCTCCATAAGTTCTAACTGTACTGTACAGTAAAAGACAATCAAGCTTCAGTCCACAGACTGAAGGACAAAGAGGGTTAGGACAAGGAGGGCTTAATGAGGAATGCAAGGATCCCCTTGGGAAAGGGAAATAGAATAGATTTTACAGGTGGAATGGGGAGCAGGTAGGATTGATAACAGGAGGGATAAGTTGAGGATAGGGAGGAAAAACCTGGGAGAAATGACTGGAAATTAGGGGCATCTTGGGGGTGAAATCTAGTGCAATAGAAGCTCCGTGGAATCTACAAGGGTGACACAAGAGAAGACTTCTCGTAATGGGGGACATGGAGCCTGAACTGACCATCCTGTCTAATCTGGTAGACAGACTCAAGTGTAGGAATTTGGAGACAAACCCAGGCACAAAACCTCAAAACTACAGTTTGTCCTGCCTGCAGAGTACTCTGAGACTGGAAACCTAGCAGATCATTATCAAACAGACCAGAGAGATTTCATGCAGCAATTGATTGGAGCAGATCCAGAGTACCAAAGCACACAATACGCAAAACACTGATAGTCCTGTGGAGATGGGAAGGAAGGATCAGAGGAACCAGAAGGATCAGGGAGACACCAGGAAAACTCAGCCCACAGAATCAACTGACCTGGACACATAGGGGCTCACAGAGATCAGAAAGCCTGCAGGGGTCGAACCTAGGTCCTCGGTATATATGTTATGGCCAAGTAGCTTGGTGTTATTGTAGAAATCCTAACAGTAGAAGGGGGTTGCTGGGCCTGACTCTTTTGCCTACCTGTGAGATCCTTTCCCTCCTACTGTATTGCCTTGTCCAGCCTTGATGTGATGGTATGTACCTGGTCTTATTGAACCTTGTTATGCTGTGTTTGTTGATGACCCTGAGAGGCCTATTCTTCTCTGAAGGAGACAGATATTGGGGAGAGGGTGTGTATGCGCGCACGTGTGTGTGTGTGTGTGTGTGTGTGTGTGTGTGTGTGTAGGGGGTGCCAAGGCTGGGAGGAGAGGAGGGAGGAGAGACTGTGGTTGGCATGTAATGTATAAGAGCAAAATAGAATGCCAAGGAGGGAAGATGAGAGTGGGTGGGTGGGTGGGTGGGGGAATATACCCATAGTGGCAAGGGGAGGGGAGATGGGATAGGGGGTTCCAAAGAGGAGATATGTAAAGGGGGAAACATTTGAAATGTAAATAAAGTATGAAAATAAAGTTGGGGGTTTTTTGTTGTTTTTTTTTTTTTTTAAAAAAATCTAGCTATAAGACATTTTTAAATTAGTGTTTGATGGGGAGGGCCCAGCTCATTGTGAGTGTGGTCATCCTTGGGTATGTGGTCCTGAGTTCTATAAGAAAGCAGGCTGAGCAATCCATGAGTCGCAAACCGTAAACACCACCTTTCAGTGGCCTTTGCATCAGTTCCTGCCTCAAGGCTCCTCCCCTGTTGATGTCCCTGCTCTCATTATATTTGAAGAGGAACTGTTCTATGGAACTGTGAGCTAAACAAACCCTTTTCTCAGTACATTGCTTTTGGTCATGATGTTCCACCACAGCAGTTGTAACTTTAACTCAGATACATACTCTTACTTTGTAGAAAAGAGAATCACAAAAAGAGAATTTGTAATGAACAAATAAAACATCACACAGCTAGATTTAGGTAGCTAATTGAACAAACTCTATTTCCCAGTGAACTTCTACAGGGTTAGAATGGACATTCCGAAGCCATGGATCTTCCTGTTAGGTTTTACATTTTCACTATTAATTACATTTTTATACACTTATTCACCATAAAAGGGGAGAAATGCAGTAACAGATTGGAAAATAGGAAAAATTTTGCTTTATGTACCCTTTCATGACTTATGTGCCTGTTTGTCTGTATTTTGTCCGTCCTCACAAACTAACTCTACCCTTTCTTGGTCTTGTTTCTTATGCCTGTAAAGATCACATGTTTCACTTAACAAACTGAAAATTAGCATATCATAATGCAAGTACAGAAACCATGATGATTCTCTGGAATTTTTAAAGTTCCTGTTCATAACTAGCATTCAGTCACAAAACTAATTTATGTACCATTAATTTTTATAGCCTTTAGCTCAGCAAATTAAGTAGGACATTCATAACAGTAACCAATAAAGACAGTAACTTAGTGGTTCTCAACCTTCCTAAAGTTACAACCCTTTATTACAGTCTCTCAAGTTGTGGTGACCCCCAACCATAAAATTATTTCATTAATGATTCATAAATAATTTTACAATTGGTATGAATCATAATGTAAATATCTGATATGAGGGATATCTGATGTGCCAACCCCAAGGGGGTAGTGATCCATGGGTTGAGATCCATTGCATTAAGTGACTAAGTAAATGGAAAAAAAAATCCAAATTTGCCTATATTCTGTATCTCAAAACATGAAATAAATACTATCTTTAATTTTTTATCACAAATCCTGTAGGTACTTAATCCAAAATGAAGAGTTTCATAAAAATTTGTCACAGTTTCATCTTTTCACATTTCCTTTAACTCATGTATACATGTATTTGTAATATATTTAATTTGATTTTCGGTTAACATTTATCAAATGTACTTGGCCATGTCTGACTCTAAATGTATGTTTTTATGTTCTGCTAGGAATTATACATATTTGGGGCTGATTTGAAAAACAATATGATCATAAAATGCAGCACTACAGTTACTTTGTATTTGGGCATGATAAGAAGAGGATGTATAACCACGACATAGGAATGTGTCTAGAGAAATGTGTGCTTTCTCAGACTGAAAGGACAGAGAAGCCTTTTATGTTTAGATGGTGTCACTCAAGAGCAATGATGAAGCATCACCAGAGGCTTCCAGCAAGTCACAGCAACTCTGAGTCTTATAATTACAAGGTTTTTATCTTATTACTACAAAAAAGTTATATAAACTTTTTGTGGATTATGCAAATCAAACAGGCTCTAAATTGATCAAATGAATAAAACAATTGAATAAATACTTTTAAGATACTTATAGGAATAAAAATATTGAGCTCTACAATGGTGGATATTGGGACTAATAAAGCTTTCAATAGAAATAATCTAGGGACAATAACATATAGTGCTTATAAATAGTTAAGAATATCTCAACTTGTAATACTGGCCTTTGAAACTATGAACAAATTTTGTTTTCAGTGTCTTACTATCCTCCAATATTCAAACTTCCCTTTAGTACTGAAGCTTCATTTCCCAAAACGCTACATCTCTTACTTTTTGCCATAAAGCATCTTGCTTGAGGTACACAGTATTTTAAATACTATGTCTGTTTCCCATCTGTAGTAAAGCATTGCTTGCACAAGTGTCATGCTGATTAGCAACTAAATGACTACATTTTCTCTGTTGAATCTATCCAAATTTTGATGGTAAGGGCTCGATACATGTTCCAGTTGAATAATATTATCTGTCATTTAAATAGTAAAGTCAACAAAATAGGCAATTAAAATATATTTTAAAAGTAAACACTACTTGAGGTCAGGAAAAAATTCAAAAGACTCTCAAAATATACCTTTTGATCATTTATTCCTAAATTGATTTCATTCAATCAAGAAACTAATGGATAAAATAATGGATTTTTGTACTTTTTTCTACTCTATTAAGTATATTAAAAATTACAAAATTGTAAATGTTTATCATGTTAATGGCATTATAGTGAAAATTATCTAAATGTCTGAATAAAAATAACTAGAAGAAAGAAATTATTAATAAGTTATGTAGCAAATAATATTTAGACTTTTTAAAATGATATGTTATTTCAATTGATATGAAAGAGGATCATAAGATTTATAAAAACTCAAATTAAAAATTGATGTATGTATCATATTTTATAAATGTATACATGCATCTAAAAATCATGCTTATCTTATTAGTGGTTTTAAGAAAAACTTATTTTGTTCTTTTACGGTCTGTATGACAGCTGCCCAGGATATTCTCTGGTGAGAAGTCTGGTATAATTCTGATAGATCTGCCTTTTATGTTACTTGCCCTTATTCTCTTACTCCTTTTAATATTCTTTCTTTGTTTTGTGCATTTGGTGATTTGACTATTATGTGACAGAAGGAATTTCTTCTCTGGTCCAATCTCTTTGAAGTTCTGTAGGCTTCTTATATGTTCATGGGAATTTCTTTTTCTGGTCCAATCTATTTGGCGTTCTGTAGGTTTCTTGTATGCTTATGTTCATCCCTTTCTTTAGGTTAGGGAAGTTTTCTTCTATAATTTTGTTGAAGATGTTTACTGGCCCTTTAAGTTGGGAATCTTCACTCTCTTCTATACCTATTATCCTTAGGTTTGATTTTCTCATTGTGTCTTGGATTTCCTAGATGTTTTGGGCTAGGAGCTTTTTGCATTTTGCATTTTCTTTGACTGTTGTCTCCATGTTTTTTTATGGTATCTTCTGCACCTGAAATTCTCTCTTCTATCACTTGTATTCTGTTGGTAATGCTTACATCTATGACGCCTGATCTATTTACTAGGTTTTCTATCTCCATAGTTGTTTCCCTTTGTAATTTCTTTATTGATTTTATTTCCATTTTTAGATCCTGGATGGTTTTGTTCAATTCCTTCACCTGTTTGGTTGTATTTTCATGTAATTCTTTAAAGGATTTTTATGTTTCCTCTTTAAAGGCTTCTAGCTGTTTACCTGTATTTCTTTAAGGGATTTATTTATGTCCTTCTTAAAGTCCTCTATCATCATCATAAGGTGTGATATTAAATCTGAATATTTCATTTCCCAAGTGTTAGGGTATCCCAGACTTGCTGTGGTGAGAGAACTGGGTTTTGATGATGCCAATTAACCTTCGTTTCTGTTGCTTATGCTTTCATCACATCATCTGGTTATCTCTGTTGTTATTTGGTCTTGATGTCTCTAACTAACATTTGTTCCTCCTGTAGGCCTGTGAGCCTGTGACCTTAGGTGTGTAAGCACTCCCTGGAGACTAGTTCTCTCAAGGCAGGATTTGTGTGTGGAGAGTTGTGTCACAGGGTTAGCTCAAGGGTGCTGAAGGGAAACCAGTAGAATCCAGTCCCTGGATGTTTCGAGGTTTCTGTGCCCTGTAGGTTCCTGGTGGGTCCCTCTTTGGCCAGTTATTGGAGCAAAATTGGTGATCTCAGCTTTTAACTTAGGAGTGACAGCACTCCTGGGAGACCAGCTGTCTCTGGGTATGATTTGGTTACTGAGAGCTGTTGGATTGGAAGCTCATACAACTACTCTGGAAATCTGTCTGGCGGTTCCTCAGAAAACTGGACATAGTACAATCTGATGACCCAGCTAGACCACTCTTGAGCATATACCCAAAAGATGCTCCAACATATAACAAGGATACATGCACTACTATTTTTATAGTAAGCCTATTTATAATAGGCAGAAGCTGGGAAAAACCAAGATGTCCTTAAATGGAGGAATGGATACAGAAAATGTGGTATATTTACACAATGGAATACTACTCAGCTATTAAAAACAATGACTTCATGAAATTCTTAGGCAAATGGATGGAACTAGATATGATCCTGAGTGGGGTAACCCAGTCACAAAAGAGCACACATGGTATGCACTCACTGATAAATGGATATTAGCCCTAAAGCTCAGAATACCCCAGAAACAATTCACAAACCATATGAAGCTAAAGAAGGAAGACCAAAATGTGGATGCTTCAGTCCTTCTTAGAAGGGGGAACACGGGAGGTAGAGGGTGGAAGGGACTTGGGAGGAAGAAAAGAGGTTGAAGGTGGAAAAGGGGGGTTGGATGAGATATGGAAGGAGACAGGGATGATATACAGAAGGTCAGAAATTTGAACAGAAGTGTGTAGCAATGGGACATGGGGAATTGGAGGTAGCCATGAGCAAGTCCCAGATGCTAGGAAAGCAAGAGCCTCTCAGGACCCAACTGGCATGAGATTAGCTGAAATGCCCAACAAAGGGGAGGGATAACCTGTAGAGACCATATACAGAGGCTAGGCAAGGCCCCGGTTGGGGGATGGGGCCACCCACTCATCTCCAAATGTTTAACCCAAAAGGGATCCTGTCTAAAGGTCAAAGTGTACAGCAGGGACTGAAGGAAAGACCATCCAGAGACTGCCCCACCTGGGGATCCATCTGATATGCAGACACCAAACCCAGACACTATTGTGGATGCCAAGAAGTGCTTGCTGACAGAAACCTGACATAGCTGTCTCCCAAGAGGCTCTGCCAGATCCTGATGAATCCAAAGGCGGATGCTTGCAGCCAATCATTGGACTGAGTGTGGGGTCCCCATTGTAGGATTTAGAGAATAGACTGAAAGAGTTGAAGGGGTTTGCAACCTCATAGGAAGAAAAACAATATCAACCAACAAGACCCTCTAGAGCTCCCAGGGACAAAACCACCAAACAAAGAGTACACTTGGAGGGACCTATGGCTCCATCCACATGTGTATCAGAGGATAGCTTTGGCTGGCATCAATAGGAGGAGAGGATCTTGATCCTGTGAAGGATCAATACCCCAGTATAGGAAGATGCCAGGAAGGTGAAGTAGAAGTGGGTAAGTGGAAGGGGGACTCTCTCATAAAAGCAAGGGAGGGGAGGATGAGCAAGAGGACTTCTGGAAATGGAAACTGGGAAGGGGGAAAACATTTGAAATGTAAATAAATAAAATATCCAATTAAAAAAGGAAAGAAAAAAAAACTAGAAAGTTGGGAATAGCCACTATGTCCACTGGCAATCCACTGCCTGGAACTCCTCCTTATGCCTGATGTGTGGCTCTGCACTCCTGGGGCATGTGGGCCCACTGTGGCACACTGTGGCCACTGGAGTTCTCTATTCCAAGGCCACCCCAAATATACTCGACATTCCCCACTTCCATTGTGTATAAAGTGAACGCATACCAGGGGTGCAGTACTGTGGAGTGTCCTGTTTACCACCACAGCCTAGAGAAGTCTGTGTTAAAGCAGTGAGAAAGGAGAACACATCTCAGGTGACCACGGAAAAACCTAACCTTGTGGAACATCTGATGATGCTGAATGTCCACATGGGCTGTGGACTCCACAGGATCTGCTGCTACAAACCCCTCACGATTACTGTGCTCGAGAAGCATCCTGGCTCAAAAACATGCTTTTGCCTGAAGTAGAATTATTTGTCATAACTTAAATTTAGAAATTGCTACACTGACAGCTTTTGAGGTCTTGGGCCTTGTTTCAGCAACCTACAGAATCTTCTCTTCTTTCTAGAAGACCCCTGTCATGAGTGGGTGGGGGGCAACATCTGCCCACAGGACAAGATCAGGACTACTACTTATTGGTATAAACACAAAGAGCCATGATTCCTTATAGTCTCTGACTGCAAGAGCAGAGCTAAGCAGATGTAGCAGGGATTATCGGGCCCACAAGCCAGTACTACCATCTTCAGAGAAGTTTGCCAAGGCCACTCTAGCAGAAATCCCAGAGGGCCAAAATAACCAACATCAGGGTCATCAGGGCCAGTACTACACCAAGGAGAAGTCCTCAGGTGTGCTTCTGGTCTGCATGGTCACCCAGCACCTACTGTCAAACAGTAGAAGAAGAATGTGGCTGAGTTTAGGCCTTCCACAGGTCATGTGTGAGTCTCATCAGAAAGTCTGTTTAGCTGTCTGAATGACATTTGCTGACATCTCCACATCTATGTAGTCATAGTGCTGGCTCCTGAGTCTGTTGAGGACCCCATCTCAGCCAGCAAGATGCCAATCCATCTGCCCGTGTCTTCAGAATATGATGCCTGCCACGGGGAAGAGAGACAAAGATGTGCGACAGGAAGACAAAGAAAATGGAGGCCTGGGTGTGGATGAGAAAGTGGCCATACTCATTGTCTGAGTGAGAGGATTAGCTTTTTGTTCACATAGGCTGGAGAGCCAGAGGGTACAGAAAAATCATACAAAGGGACTTAAAATTTGAGCCACCTAGATGCCTCCCCATTATCTAGAGGGCACCAGAATGGAAGACATAGAGATTCACAAGAATAATTATATTGGAGCCACAGCCAGTTATAGACTGTGCTGAGGTCCTGGCCTGGAGAGCATGCAGGCACTCTACTCCATGACTCCCAGAGGTCCTAACCCAGCCTATGCTGCAACTTGTGTGGTAAGTGACCACAAGCTTGTTTCTCTTATTTAGATACTATTGAATGCAACTTATCTTCAAGTCCACTGCTTCTCTGCAGGTGTGATACTTTTCTGTGGTTTTGACTAGCTCTGTGTATACTATTTTTATGACAACTGTAGGTGCTAGATCTTATAGCCTCTTAAATGTTTTTCTCAGACTACCTTTAAAATTATCCTTATTAAAATTTTAAGCCATCACAAAAACAGAAAAAAAATTATATTATGTGCATTTTCTGTCCTTTTAGATCAAACTAATATATTTTAATTTTTATTAAAACCTTTTTAAAATTTAATACATGATATATTGTTTAACCATGAGCCATTTAAGAACAAAGTTTCATCACTGTTCTCAACAGTTAGCCTGTCACCTAGAATACAGTATATAATAAATATTTTAAATAAAGAAAAATTATGTTGTTGCTTTTCAAGGTAACCAATAAGGCAGAAATTAAAATTAATTCTATAGAATTAACATTTATAAAATCAATTCAAAGTTTATCCAATTTGAAATGTAATTGCACCATGTTCCTCCGATACACTAGACACAAACAAATTAAAATCCCAATGAAAAATATTCTTCATTTCTTTTGAATTGCCAGCGAGGTTCCACAGAACCCCAAATATTACAGGCTACTGCCATTGTTCTTGGTTACCTACCAGAAGTTGATTGCAAGTCTCTATAGGTGAAGATACAATGCACCTGAATCATAATACATGCAGAAAAGAAAGCAAGGTATTACTGACCTGGAAGTTTGATCCTTTCTGCTTAGGTTTCATACTACTGGCAGGATTTAGGCATGTCACCTAAGGAGAAAATTGATTATCAATCTTACCCACTTGTAAACCCTGCTATCTAAGATAATGCCTGAACTGGCAAGACATACCTACTGATGTATTAGTGGCATAAACATCATGGGAGTAAACAAATACTTTGTGATTGGATTTAAGTCTTGCTCCACAAGATGAAATCTCTATCGGGTACCATTTTTGGCACAAGAAACTATACCTAGATAGGTTATATGTCCTCTGAGAGAAAGTACTACTATTATTCTGCTAAATGGACATAGTATTTAAACAATTTCTAATAGATTTTCATTACATTCATTGATTAATGCGTCTATCAGTCCTCATCAGAGATTTTATTTGCAGTAGATGGTTATTAACATAGACACATATCTGATCAATGTGTGTAAAATAAGAGAATGCAGAATTCTCTGCCCTAAACAGAACATATGTACTATACTGCTACCTCACAAGACTCAGGAATAATTGCAGAAGAGGGAATGGAGACTGTAATACCAAGATATAGTAGTAAATTACTATGAGGAAACAGATTCTTCTGGAAATAGCAGGGCAACTATTTATATGAACTCACAAATGGCTGTGACCGCATAGACAATATCTGTGCAAGTTCAAGACTTATTAATCCCACCATGAAGAGGGGAGTTAGATACAAAAAAAAAACAAAAACAAAAAAAAAACCCCAAAAAACACACAAAAAAAACCTACCACAGAGCACTTGGAAATTATTAGCTACTAGGAGAGGGAGAGTATAGCCTCTCATAAATAGTCAGTGTTCTAGTGGAATGCCCCACATACAAGAATATTTGGTCACTACAAATTAGTCTTGAGACAAAAAGATACAGATCTGGGCATGACTATGACAACAGCACAAAATATGCTATATGAAATTCCCAAAGAGCTAATGAATATTTTCCTTTTTAAGAGGATTTATTTATTTTATTTTATATGTGACTTGAGTTTCTTTAAAAATAATAATTAAATTGATTTTACCTTACATTATGTGCAGCATTTCCAGTGATTTCTGAAATGTACCTAAATATATGTCTACAATGTTGCTCTATGCTCACGTGACAGGCCCTTCTTAACCCTGGTTATTGTAAAATAAAAATGTTGCACAATCCTGAAAACTTTGACAGCAGTCTAAATCCTACAGCAACAAATACCAATCAAATTTTAATTCTTTATGTAAAATAAGCAAGCACATATATCTTATTAGTGTGCATACTAGAGAATTGTTTAAAATAGGAATTCCAATTTATTTTCAGTAAATGCTTGATTTGGATACCTATTTTATCAAGCTACATACCTCTCAGGTGAAAAGTCCTCTCAAGTGGAAATTTTAGAAGTAATTTATTAAATTGATCTCATAAGTTTCGAAGCACTTTGGCTATGATTTTTATTTTCAGATCTGATGAGACACCACCTCTAGACCTTAATCCCAAGAACAAAATCTCATGTTTATTAAATTTTCAATGTTATTCAATCAATAATCAATTTATATAATGAAAAATTAAGAAAAAAGAGAAATGAATGTTCATCTTCAAAGGTGACTTTTTTTTTTTTTCTGTCCTGGGGATTGAATATGGGGCCTTGGACTTGAATTTAAGCATTTTACACCTGAATTGTCTCCAGGCAAAAATTCAAAAAGCTTTATTTTGCTCTATATTCTAGATATTAAAGATAAGACAATAACAAAATATAAACCTCTTAATTTCATGAAACTGATTTTAGTGTGTATAGATGAAAAACGTAAATCACATGCTATATCTGAATGTAATACATGCTACCACAAAATCTAGATAGATGACTAACGACAACTGGATCAGTGATGTAGTTTAATATATATTATTCATTGTTCATGGACATTTCATTGAATTTTTGGGTTACTAATGGACACCATTGAGGAACATTCAATTTTGGATTATGAGTATCTGTAAACTATTTGTCATACTATTTGAATTGGATGTGATGAGGAGTAAACTTTAAATTCTCAGGACTAGTTTATTTATGTCATTTTTTTTTGCTTATTCAAATTTCATAATCAAATATATTACATAAAAGATTTCTTGCAATTCATGTTCTGTGATAAAAGATCAATTTTACTTTAACTTTATCTAAAATTCCCATTTTAAATTTAAAATTTTAGCAACAAAATATATAGAAGGCTATGAAGTTGCTTTTTTTATTTTATTTTTCATGTAATAGAACTTTATTTATGTATGGTTCTTAAATACATGAAAAGTGTAAACAGTTTGTGTTTCACAAGTAGAGCAACTAACATGAAAATGATATTTTAGAGTAAAATGTGGCAGGATAACAATAAAAGTTTAAAAAATATAAGCGAATTTTAATCTGTGAAAGATGTTAAATGATAATGATGAACTGCAAGTCTGCAAAATGAATTTAAAGCTCTTGACAGTTTCTCTGGATTAACATTTTTGACATCTACCTTCACTGTAAAGAATCACTGAGATGATTTTGTCAAGTGAGATTTTTGTTAGCTAGTGCTTATCATAACTCAGTACAGGTGATGTTTGAGTCTGGGAAAAATCCCTAACTCAAAACTTAGTTTTCACAATGTGTTTAATTAGCCTCCTAAATTTATATTTGAATACTAATTAATCCATCTGCTTAATGTCTTTGAGATTAACAATTTGACTTTGTTTGGAATATAAAAAGTAAAGCCAACTTTGAATAATAAGAAGCATGATTAATTAATGTCAGAGTAATAGTATTCACTGAAATTTTCCAAATATTGTTGAAATGTTAAGCTACTCAATGGAGCTAAAATGACATTATAGAAAAATTTCAAGATGAGCTATATAAACTTTATATTCATACAAAGTTCTTAAAAAGAGCAATAGGTGTCAGTTTTCATAACCAAAGTGTAGATGGCATGACATTTCCAAGAAAAATGATGCACAAACAAAAGTCCTTGTAAAGCTAAGATATATGAAACTTTCCTAATTCCTGTTGACTATTATAAAAATATTATAAATGGTTAAGAAGAAATTCATTAAGCTTTCAGATTCATCTTACATGAATTTCAATTTCAATTTTCAAATTTTGTATATTAAACTAGATGAAAATGATTGAAAGCTTCTATTTTATGGCATTTTTCTTTACTTATTATTAATAATACTAATTCTCTCCTTTTACTTTCACCAAGCATAGTTCTATTATAAATTAAGATGGCATCAAATGTAATTTCTGCAGCCCTTCGAAGAGAGAGAGACATTCTTTTCTTGTAATGGACTCCATTTGTGTATTGTACTGAAAAGCAGTAGATAGAATGATAGATTAGATAGATAGATGGATATATAGAGAGAGTAGATATGTGGATGAATGGATGGATGGATAGATGGATGGATGAATAGATAGATAGATTGATAGATAGATAGGTAGGTAGGTAGGTAGGTAGGTAGGTAGGTAGATAGATAGATAGATAGATAGATAGATAGATAGATAGATAGATAGATCATGTTGTTTTTATTGTTTTGTCTACATACATGCTCCAAATAAACCCAACCAGAAATTTCCCTCTGCCAATTTGTAACAAACTATGTTTCACCTATATCCTTGCTAGGTTCTTGACATTTTGATGCAAGCTAAACTCACTTAGGAAGAAGAAAACTCAAATGAGAAACGTTTGTCCTGTGGGTAAGTTTATTGTACATTTTCTTCATTGGTAGTTGATGTGCAAAAGCCTGTATCTCTATGGGCAATGTTTCACTTGGGCATGTGATCCTATCGTGTGTGTAAGAAAGCAGACTGAGCAAACCATGGACAGCAAAGCAGTAAACAGCATCTCTCCATGATTTCTCATTCAGTTCCTGCCTGAAAGTTTCTGCCTTGAGTCCTTGCCCTGACTTCACTCAGTGATAAAGTATGAGAAAACACAATCTTAAAGAAACAGAGGATGGCCTTGTTGGACATCAATGGGAGAAGAAACCCTTGGTTCTGTGAAGGCTAGGGGAATGCGAAGGTGGGGAGGCAGGTGTGGGTGGGTGGGTAGGGGAGCACCCTCATAGAAGCAGGGGGAGGAGTGATGGGATAGAAGGTTTCCAGGGGGAAAACCAGGAAAAGGGATAACATTTGAAATGTAAATTAAGAAAATATCCAATAAAAAAGAAAATATGTAAAAATAAAAGGAAAGAAACTCTTTCCTCATGTTGTTCTAAAATTATCTGTAAGTCAGAGAATAATGTTGACTAAATATATCTTATAATTATCTTATATTATTAAAAATTACTGCTGTTTTCCAGAGACACTTTTGGAGTTCTGAATGATCTGGAATAAGAAAAGACAAAGCTTTCAGTCAAGTAGGATGAAATGAGTTTTTAGTTCTACACATATTTAAATAGTTTTGATTCCAGAATAATATGTGCAGTATTTTTTATTCTTGTACAGAGCACATAAACACATGATATTCATAATACTTGTATTTTTTTCAGACAAAGGATGGAATGTTTCCATCCAGTTCTTATGTGCTCTAGATACTAACAAATAAAATTGATCCAAGCCAGTTCCTCATCACAGTTCCAGTTCTCCTACCCTCAAATGCCAAAGAGATATGCCTCCTACCTGATGACATATATTCCAGAATCTGTTAAATGTACTTCCAGCACTACATGTAAGCTGACTGTCATCTAGCCTTCCTTCTATTGAGTAGGTCATTTATTCTTAGGAAGTGTTTATTGTAAAAAAATGCAGTTTCACTTGAATGACTGGGGGAAAATAGTCTTTGAGTTAGTTATAAGTGAAGAAATTAAAAGGTAATTTTGAAGATATTAGTTGAAGGGAGAACTGATAAAGAATATGTAAATGAATTCTAATTAGTCTGAAAGGCTAGTTAGAATTAGTAATTTAGAAATTAATAATTTGCCTATGGCAATACTACTGTCTTCAATAGACAATACCTTTGTTTACAACAGGAATCTAACTTTTATTTTATACTTAAATTATTTTCTTAATGCTTTATCACTGAAAATATTCAGTAAAACTAAAAGAATTAATCTGTTTGTTGTAGTTATTTTGAACCCCCAGACTGAACAAAGTGTGGAATAAGAACCTTAAAAAGGAGATTTTAAACAAATGTTATTATACATAATCTAATGTCAGATAATCTAAAGGAAAGTGTCACCTTTATATAAAGTGTACAGAATAATAACAAGTGGATATGGACACTACTAAGCATGTGAAATCACTTAGCATTTTCCAAAGGAAGACAAAATATTTTATAAATTGATCCTTTGCCTGATAAGTGATGGTTCAGATTTGATCAGAAGCCCTGTATCAATATTTGATATGAAAGATCCAGTCATTAGAGTGGAGTTATATATGAGATGTAAGTAGCGATAAAGTTTCTGTTTAGTAGGAAAACTTTCATCACTCTGAGAAATCTGAACTTAAATAACCATTCTATTTGTTTAAAAGAGAAAGGAGCTGGCACTTTTTTGTTTTTCATTTTTTAAAACAGGGTCTCACTTTTTAGCAGTGCCGGCATGAGAATCAACATTTGTTCTGCTATCACCTCTTGAGTTCCAGGCATGGGCCACCACCTCTCACTACCTGGTACATTTTGAAGAAGATAACTATAATGTGGAACACACCATTTTAATAGCATCACAGACTCTTGCTGTGCTGTGCTACTTTCTACAATTTTCTAAAGACTTAGAATTAACTCCAGGCTAGAGTCTACCATCTTATAATGAGAAATACTCACAAGCTCCTGTAAGAGAGACATTCCATAGTTACTAAGTATAACAGAATATTTTTTAAATGGAAATATAAGCATCTAACACCATTCTTAGTTTCTTTCCAGTTGCATAGTTGAAAAGTCATCTAAAAATAAATCAAGAAAGAATTGAAAACCTCACAGAAATAAAAATGATTGGACAAAGGTAGTATTTGGATTGAATTGTATTGAATGCCCAATTACTATGGTAGAGTAATTTAAACACTTTAGTACATTGACACTTTCATAATTTTATTGTTATTAAAACATGAAGGAAACATTTGAGACTTTTGGAGAAAGACAAGCTTAAATTTTAGGGTTTCTATCCAACTTTTTGTTTACTATCTATAACATTATGATCCCCAAAACAGTATTTCTAACTGCAAAATTTTCTTTGGACTGCAGATAACAGAGTGCAACCAAAGATGCTTATACTTAAATATCTCAAATAGAACAAAAGCTGTCAAAGAATATTGTCATGTTCCCTCTATATCAGATTAATAGCCTCCCCCTGCTTAATCAAAAGCTGATATCATTGTTTCTAATTTCATTCCTAAATTGATCCAGATTCCTCCTCCTAATCATATCATACAAACATTTACTTCAAAGTTGATTTTTCAGAAATCAGTTCACTCCCACCATCTGTGAAGTGGCACAAGCAAGAGTTTTTTTATATTTCTACCGCTGACTCTCACTCAATACACATAAGTTGTCTTGCTCACCTTCCTTATTAAGCCAGCCCCTATCTTCTTACTCTCTTATTTTCTTTCATTTAGTAAAACCTGAAAAACCTACTTCCTAAAAGTCTACAAAATCCACCTCCATTTCACACCCTAGGCCACCACTCTATACCAAAACTTTAACATCTATCTCCCTGATACCAGTTTCAAAAGTACACCATTAACATCATAAATATGCTCCCAGGACATAATATGTTATATCACAACTTTTATAATTAAATAAAATAAAAGTGAAAGGTAAATGTGTTCAAATGAAAGAAATTATGAAGCATCATTCAATTGTGTTATTCACTTGGAGTAGATTTCTAGTCTTTGACTCCTCCCTCTTCCCATGCTCCTCTTATACTTAACAATCTCTGGCATCTGTCAGACGTTCCCTACTATTCCTATAGCCTTTTTACTTGTTAAAACAAAAATATGTGGTGATTCTTATTCTGTTTGTAAAAGAAAATAAAAAATAACTTATTGCACATATGTTTTAGATAAGTATGGTAAAGTATAAAATAATTTCACATTTTGAGAAATAACAATTATCAAAATTTTGGTGTAATCTCTTCCAGACTTTATATGAATTTTGCTTTCTTTATATATACTTTATTATTTCTTCTTTATTTCCTTTTGCTTCCATTCTTTCATTCCTCTCTTCTTTCTCCTTTTGTATTAACGTTCTCTTAAATTTCAAGAGCTGTTCAGATTACTCGGGATATTCATGAAACAATGTTATACTCATCAAAGTTTCTTACTAGTATAAATAAATATGATTGTATATCTCAATTGGGGACATAAAAGACATAAAGAGAATTTTGTGAGGAGTGACTAGACACCTAGTATTTATGGAAATATAAAGAAATAATATCTCTGTAAAGAAATGTTTAAAATAAGCCCTGAAAGAAAAGGGAATAGTAGGACACATGTGCCATGGAGATTGAAATGAGAAAGAGGGAGAGAGTCTTGGTCATCTAAACAAGATCTGAACAAATCCATCCCCGTTTAACATGCCAGTGCGAAGTAGGAAAGGTCATATAGCCCCTAGATGAAGAGCTACAGACAGATTGCTGAGAGGAAAAATATTTTTCTTCCTAATTGGTTTTCCAATACTGAATGGTCAGTACTAAACATTACATGTGAGTGTGTGTGTGTGTGTGTGTGTGTGTGACACATGGCATATATATGAGCAACACTAAATGGACTCAGGTTGTTGAATTTATGTATGCAACATTAATGATTAATGAAAAGGAGTTTGTAAATTTGAGTGGTTTACATTTGAGAAGAGGGGAGAGAAGCAGGATAGATATATATATATATATATATATATATATATATATATATATACTCATATGAAATTCTCAAACAAAAAGGAAAGCTGAAACATAATTGTATGTAAAGTATTTGTTATGGAGAAAGATTTTCTAAGCCCTTATACTTTATTCTATATGTATATTTTTTTCTATGGCATATATTTATAAACTTGTTATATTCCTACAGTGTGGTTTCATTTGAAGTTGTTAAACACTTTCTTCATCCATGTCATTTAGAAAAGGTGACTGAGGTAATAGTGATGACTAAACACTTCAACTTCTTTTTCCAGACTTCTTATTGTCTTGGAGCATCATATACTTAGTATTTAACTTACAGGGGCTTTGTTCACTTTAACATTGTCACAGCATATTATACATTCCTGAATACAGCTATATTTGTATTTATGTCAGTGGAGGTTTGGGAGTGACTATGAAGAACATGGATACTCAATCACAAGCAGACATGAAAGTGATAAATATTTCTAGGCTACTGGATGCTGATTGTCCTGGATTGCCACTGCTCCCTACTCTATTCTAGTAGTTCTCAAACCTTCTTGTACATAAGGATCACATTTATTAAAAAGTAACAGTTTTCTTTTTCAAGGTCCCGCTCCCAGTTTGTGTGATATGTGCAACTTGGATGGTTATATGGTTTTGATTCTACTGTATAGGATCCACAACTTGAGAATCACTATTCTACTTGACTTATTTTTAATTAAACATTTATTCCTTAAATATTTTATATTTCAGTATTGCTTCTTAAACATAATTTTTATGTTAATCAATTTAATACCTGTACCAATTTATATTACTCCATTAATTTTCTCACAGTTGCTTGTTTGTGTAATCAAGCACTTACAGCTTACATGTAATATTTTTAAGTACATGTTTTAATGTTTGATATGATCATCTTTTCTTGCTACCTATACCAAAGTACTAACTTATTTTGCAAGGGCCACTTTTTTGCTTTTTGAATAAATATTAGAATCATTTTCTAAGATATAAATAAAAAGAACATCCTATTTAAGATTTGATTGGGTTTATGTTAAATTTTAAGATTAATTTTGAGCGAATTATATTTTAATTCTTGAGAGTTTGAAACATGTGCTTGCCCTCTCTTCAAATCTGCTTATATATACCTTAGTGAAGTTTTCTTATCACCTCTAGCATGGGCTAATACAATAATCTTCTGTAACTCTCCTACCAATTCAAATCTGACATGACAACATTCTCAGATCAATCTGCCAAAAGCAGGGCATTCAATATAAAATCTGCTGCTTGAACATTTTTGTGATATTGCATTTCAAAGCAAGTAAGGTAAAACTCTTTAACCCATGCTCTAGTTTTTAGCTAAAATCTCATGATTAATGAAATTCTAATGCAATTGTCATATCTAAGAGCAAAAGAAGGTTGGAATCCTGGAAACTCAGAGCTGAGCAAGATGGGGTGCTTATATTAACTATGAATTTAATATATCATTTTTACACAAGATGAATAAGTTTCTTTAGGTAAATAAGAGTACCCTAGCAAACTACTCAAAATATGCTTCTACTCTTAAGTCCAGAGAGTACTCTAACCTGTTTCACGTCCAATGTGCACACCTGTAAAAAGAGTTCAATGATTAAATTCAGCCATGCTGGAATTTCTTTAAACAAGGAAGGGAAAAGAACGTCTGGGTCAAAAACTCAGTATTTTCTGATCTTCTGTTGGAGTCACTTTTATTAGGGAACTAATGCATTTGCTAATTACATTGAATAATGGAACATACAAATCAGTAAGCAATTAAATCCTAGGGAACTTTAGATGGCCTGTTTCTGAGGACTTCAGTAAAACTTCATGTCTATATTGTTTGGAGGAATAGTAATTGCTATAACAACAAAATCTTGAAAGTGTTAATGGCTCAACAAAATAGAAGTTAATTTCTCATTAATGTGAATAGTCAAATGTCATTGTTCCTCTTCAACATGCCACTTTCATCTATATTATGACTGAAAAAGCTAGTTTACAAAATTCCTGGAATTCCTTTGTATGATGCTGGCAGACAGAGAAATTAAGCACTGCAAAAGCACAGTGGCTTCATCAGAATAAACTATCTTTAAGCTAACACACAACGTTTCCTTCCTTATTTCATTATTGAAAATCAGTCACACTGTCACAAGAGAATGTATAGGTTGCTATAAGGATATGTCATTGGAGTTGAGAAAATGCCATCATCATTGACTGGGGAGCTACATTAAGATGACAGCTCTACATTATGGAAATGGTAGAGTGTCAGTGTTTGGTACAAGGTGAAACATCTCTATCAGTATCTTGAACTGTTTACCAACTGATGAAATGCCAGTATTTGGCGGTATATTATGCTTAATACTTTTTTCTATACTACATTCCAGACACGTAACTCTAAGATTCATTACAGCATTTCACACTTTATGATCTAATCATCCTGGTTTGTACACTAATTGTTTCATGTGCAGATTTCAGTCTTTCCAAACAGATTACAGATTCATGTAGAACAGATTATGTGTAGCACAGAATAGGCAGTAAGAATTATTAAATTCAATTGAATGCTCTCACACTTCTGAAAAGCCTGCAAGAACCGCTCACAATCCCTCACATCAAAGTTAAGCTCCTTAGACTTTGCTGTTATTCTTCCAACTACCCAGTCATCTGCATCTCCCCTCACACTACCTACATCAATCAATTCTCCAAAATTCACTGAAAACCTAGAGGCTTTTAAGAGGCAGTGAGTTAAGATAAGCAAAATTCTCCATATGCTTTAATTCAAAGCTGAGATTATAAATTATACTAAATTTATGTGGGAAGGAGCATATAGATATAGATAATTCATGATTGCAAATAAAGCTAGATGTCTTGGGGAATAATTTAATAAGGTAGCAGGAATAAAAAATGGTCTTTATTGGTTTCTATGTACTCATTTTAAAAATTGATATGAGATAATTTGTGTGTGCCATCAAAAACCCAAGTAATTTCTCTATTTGTTAATTCATAGGCACAATTAAAAAATCACTTTTCCTTTATGCTCAAGTTCATGTCCCAAGGTTCCCAGAATGTATTTGGATCTGCTATAGCCAACTAACAGTACTTCTGTTTCCTCTAAGATAGAGTCCCTCTTTAGATAATAACTTATATTGTTATTATAACCCACAATAAAAAGTTCTCATTATGCTCTGCAATGTAGATGGATAAATACCACTCTGGTGGCTTCTGAGGTTGTCTGTCATTATGGAAATTATCCCATAATGCTGCTGCACTAGTCATTTTCTCCTGAGGCAACATTGTAAGCCATTGCCAATATGGCTAACAAAATACAAATGGCTCTACTGTTGATACCTTCAGTATATATGTACCACTGTCCTAATGCTGTCTAGGCTCTATTTTCAGTATCATTAATTCCATTCCCCCTAGGAAAGCATATCTTTCCAACAAGTTAATACACGTAGGTAACTCAGAGCAGTGTACCCTGGTGAGCTTTCTGCTTTTGAATAGAGATAACTTTAAAGTTGTTCATATGGACCATTTGTTGGTATGCATAAACTAAGTTCTTGATGTATAAAATTAAGACAATTTTTGTTACATTTGCAGAATTATAAATTCTCTTGTTTTGAAGAACTTAGACTTTTAGCCTTCAAATCTGCTCCAAACAGTACCTTTTGATTATCTCTTTAGATATTCCATTGCTTATAAAAGTGGAATGCAAATTAGATCCCCATGCTCAAGAAGTAACTTGTTGCTTGATATCATACTTCAGATTGTTGAATGAGATCAGTTTTAGAATTACAATCTATTGTACTTCTCTATATCCTCTTTCTGTTGTTCTGTCACTTTCAGTTGATTTTGTTATTTTATTTTGGCATTTTAATAATATCATTAAAATGAAAATACTTAATATGTGTTTTGACTTCTGTCCTAAAATTTTAAATGCTATATTGCAAAACTGTCAGTGTATCACATGTAATTTATAAAAACAGTTTAATATTGCTGGGAGAATATAATATGTTGAACTTATAAAAGATATTGGGTGCTTTGATACAATGATTTGGTATTTAGAAGGGATTTCTGTAGACTTATTGATATGCTATGAGTACTACTTTTTCAGAGTATGATTATTGTGGAATCCATGCACCTTGGCAGAAGCTAAGGGAAAGAGTCATCAAAAGAATCACACGGAGACTTTGAAATATATTCCCTGGAAGCTAATGGACAGCATATTAATCTATGACTCCTATTACCAAGATAGCCTAAGGGCAAGGTATTTAGGTTAATTATACATATACAGAGCAAAGATAATATTTAAGATAACAAATGAACAAACATAAGCAGAGCAAATATATGTTTCTGTAGTTGAGGAATATCTGTACTTTCTATACTGGGATAAAACATATATGTTTATGTTTATGCTCTAGAAGAAAAGGCTATCAGATCCCACAGAACCAGGTCAGAAAAGCTTACTTCCAGCAGCAGATAAATTGTCAGGTTCCTGTGTGTGGTAAAGTAACTTGAATATAAAATTCAAAATAAATGAATGACAGGAAGGGGGGACAGAGAAAGACAGAGACAGAGAGAAAGGGAGACACATATAATTTTAGGTGACATTTTCATGAGCTGCTATCAATGAATATTAATTGGACATTTCATGAAATCCAGAACTTAAACAACTTCATGAACTCTATGAACTCTCTGTACCTCGCAATGATAGTGTGGTGAAGTACTTACTTTCCTATCTCCTTCTGCAAAATGCACATTTAACAAGTACAGGAGGAAAATGAAAATATAAGATAGAGAAAATCTGCCCCTTTTCTTCAAATATATTGGGAAAATGCTAGAATGAAGAGAAATTTGGATAAAGTCACCAGTGTACGTACACTACTGTAGCTACATTAATTGCTGAAATGAGACTCATATTGCTTAAGGGTAACCAGAAAACATATGGAACATTCCTTGATTATTCTCTCCAGGTGCAAGAGAAGATATCATTTCCCAGAATAAATTTAAACAGATCATATGAAAAGGAAACAAGTGTTATGATTATAATCCACAAATCTTATATATGAGTTATGTGGCAAAACTTTTTAATTTGAATATTTTGTATCTTATTAAATATTTAATAAAAAGAAATCCATGTATATATATATATATATTCTAATAGCATAGATTTCCTTTTTATTTTTTCCATTTATTTATTTATTCACTTTTCATCACAGTCACAGCCCTTTCTCCTCCTAGTTCCTCCTCACATAGTCCTTCCATCATCCCCCCGCCTCTTCTCCTCTGAGAAGGAGAAAGACCCCCCTGAATACCAACCTACCCTGACACATCAAATCACTGCAGAACTAGGAACATCCTCTCTCACTGAGGCCAGACAAGGCAGGCCAGTGAGGGGAAAAGATCCACAGACAGGCAACAGAGTGAGAGACAGCAACCACTCCAGTTGTTGGGGAATCCACATGAAGACCAAGCTGCACTTCTGCTACATATGTGGAAGAGATGCTAGGTTCAGCCCATGTATCCTCTTTGGTTGTTGTTTACTGTCTGGGAGCTCCCAAGTATCCAGGTTAGTTAACTTTGATGATCTTCTTGTGGAGTCCACATCCCTCAACTTTTTTCCCCAACTCTTCCATAAGATTCCTCAAGCTCTGAATAATGTTTGACTATGGGTTTCTACATCTGTTTCAGTCAGTTACTGGACAGAGCCTCTCAGAGGACAGTTATGCTAGGCTCCTGTCTGCAAGCCTAACAGAGTATCATTAATAGCATAAGGGATTTGTTCTTTCCCAAAGGATGGATTTCAAGTTGGAGCTGTCATTGCTTGGCCATTCCTTCAGTCTCTGATCCATATCTGTCCTTGCAATTCTTGTAGGCAGAACAAATTGTGGAAACAAGTTTTTGTTAGTGTCCTTTCCCTCCACTGGGAGTCCTGCCTGGCTACAAAAGGTAACCACTTTATGCTCCATATCCCCCACTGCTAGGAGTCTCAGCTTAAGACACTCTCATAGACTCCCTGGAGCCTTCCCCATTCCAGGTCTCTGATACCTTCTAACTTCCTCGTCAGAAGCTTCCCCTACCTCTGATCCATTCACTCTCCTGGCCCTCTCTCACAGGCTCTCCCTATACCTGACTCCCCTCCCATTTCCCTCTCTATTCTCTCTCCCACCCTGTTCCCTTCACTATCCACCTCTGATGACTGTTTTGTTTCACCTTCTGAGTAAGATTCAAGCATCCTCCCTTGTGCCCTCCATGTTATTTAGCATAGATTTCTAATAGCTTTCTTATTTACCCAATTATGCACATTATTCTTTCTTCTCTCCTCTCTCTCCCTCTCCCTCCATTCCTCTCCCTCCCTCTCAGTTTCTCTCTCCCACTCAATCCTTTTTCCTCCCTACCTCTCTCCCTCCATCTCTTGCTCTCTCTTCCTCTCTCTCTTCCTCTCTCTCTTCCTCTCTCTCTCTCTCTCTCTCTCTCTCTCTCTCTCTCAGCTGAGAAATGAACCTACAGCCTTAGCCTTGCTAAGTATGTGCTCTACTGGTGAGCTAAATTCCCAACTCCCACATTATTATTCTCTATTTTTCAAGAGATGTTAGAGGACTAGAGTGATGCTCTGCAGTTAAGAGCACTTACTGCTCTTCCAAGGGACATGGGTTTGATACCCAAAACCTACATGTGAGTTCACAACTATCTGTAATTCTAATTTCAGGGCAATTAACAACCTCTTTGGAGCTCCTAGAGTATATAAGTAGAGCACAGATATAGATACAAGAAAAATCCATATATATATATATATATATATATATATATATATGTTTATACTAATAAACTACACTCATAAAGTCTCACCAGAATGCTTGAATAAACATGAACTGAAAAAGAATGACACCATTAGGCATGCCAAAGTGGACAGGGAAAAAAACGTGAGACCACAATGCTACAGAAAGAACTCTAGGCAACTGAGAAAACCTAAGGACAGGAGAGATGGTCCTCTTCACTTTATAACATACCAATTGGTTGTCCAGTGCTAGGTTGTCAGCCATGAAAACATACAAGCAACATTATATTGAGTTTTGAAAAAGTAATATTTAGGAATATATTTGTATATGCAACAACGATTAGTAGAAATAGAGATCATGAATTTGAAAGACAGTGGAGAGGCATATAAGGGAGAGTTTGGAGGGAGAAAAGAGGGGGAGATGTGATATAATTACACTGTAATCACAAGAATAAAAGAAACAATTTAAACAAAGATTTATAAACAATATTTTTATTCATTTTATTGAATATGTTCTGTATTTACATTTCAAATGTTATACACTTTCCCATTTTCCCCTTCAGAACCCCCCTATCCGATCCCCCATCACCCTGCTTCTATGAGGGTGTACCACCCACCCACCAATTTCTGTCTCCCTGCCCTGGCATTTCCCTACACTGGGGCATTGAGCCTTCACAGAACCAAGGGCCTCTCCTCCCATTGATGCCCAACAAGGCCCTCCTCTGCTACATATACAGCTGGATCCTTGGGTCCCTCCATGAGTACTCTTTGGTTGGTGGTTTAGTCCCTAGGAGCTCTGGGGGTCTGGTAGGCTGATATTGTTGTTCTTCCTATGTGGTGGCAAACCCCTTCAGCTCCGTCAGTCCTTTCTCTAACTCCTCCATTGGGAACCCTGTACTAAGTGCAATAGTTGGCTGCAAGCATCTGCCTCTGTATTTGTCAGGCTCTGGAAGAGCCTCTCAGGAAACAGCTATATCAGGCTCCTGATACCAATCACTTCTTGGTATCCATAATATTGCCTGGGTTTGGTGTCTGCATATCAGATGGATCCCCAGGTGGGGCAGACTATGGATTGCCTCTCCATCAATCTCTGCTCTACACTTTGACCTTGTATTTCCTTTAGAAAGGAGCCCTTATAGGTTAAGAATTTGGAGATGATTGGGTGGCCCCATCCCCCAACCGGGGGCCTTGCCTAGCCTCTGGATATGGTCTCTACAGGTTATCCCTCCCCTTTGTTGGGCATTTCAGCTAATCTCATGCCAGTTGGGTCCTGGGAGGCTCGTGCTTTCCTGGCACCTGGGATATGTTCATCGCTACCTCCAGTTCTCATGTCCCATTGCTCCACATTTCAGTTCAAATTCCTGACCCTCTGTATATCATCCCTGTTTCCTCCCATACCTGATTCACCTTGCTTTTTCTACCCTCAACCTCCTCGTTTCCTCCCAAGTCCCTCCCACCCTCTACCTCCCATGAGTATTTTGTTCCCCTTTCTAAGAAGAACCGAAGCATCCGCATTTTGGTCTTCTTTCTTCTTGAGCTTCATATGGTCTGTGAATTTTATCTTGGATATTCCGTGACTTTGAGCTAATATCCACTTCTCAGTGAGTACATACCATGTGTATTCTTTTGTGACTGGGTTACCTCAGTCAGGATGATAATTTCTAGTTCTATCCATTTGCCTGTGAATTTCATGAAGTCATTGTTTTTAATAGCTGAGTAGTATTCCATTGTGTAAATGTACCACATTTTTTTTATTCACTCCTCTTTGAAGGACAGCTGAGTTCTTTCCAGCTTTTGTCTATTATAAATAAGGTAATTATGACCATAGTGGAGCATATGTCCTTGTTATATGTTGGAGTATCTTTTGGGTATATGCCCAGGAGTGGTATAACTGAGTCCTCAGGTAGTACTATATACAATTTTCTTATGAATCACCAGACTAATTACCAGAGTCATTGTAGCAGCTTGGAATCCCACCAAAAAATGGAGGAACGTTCCTCTTTCTCTATATCCTCACCAGCATCTTCTGTCACCTGAGTTTTGATCTTAGCCATTCTGACTGGTGTGAAGTAGAATCTCAGGGTTCTTTTGATTTGCAGTTCCCTGATGACTAAGGATGTTGAATATTTCTTTAGGTGCTTCATGGCCATTCGATATTCCTCAATTGAGAATTCTTTGTTTAGCTTTGCAATTTTATGAGGTCTCATTTGTTGATTGTTGATCTTAGAGCATAATCCCATTGTTGTTCTGTTCAGGAATTTTTCCCCTGTGCTCATGTGTTTGAGGCTTTTTCCCACTTTTTCATCTATTGGTTTCAGTGTATCTGGTTTTAAGTGAAATTCTTTGATACAATTGGACTTGAGCTTTGTAAAAGGAGATAAGAATGCATCAATTCAAATTCTTCTACATGCTGACTTCCAGTTGAATCAGTACCATTTGTTGAAAATGCTGTCTTGTTTCCACTGGATGGTTTTAGCTCCTTTGTCAAAGATCAAGTGATCATAGGTGTGTGGGCTCATTTCTGGGTCATCAAATCTATTCCATTGCTCTTCTTGCCTATCACTGTACCAATACCATGCAATTTTTAATCACTACTGCTCTGTAGTACAGCTTGAGGTCAGGGATGCTGATTCCCCCAGAAGTTCTTTTATTGCTGAGAATAGTTTTTACTATCCTGGGTTTTTGTTATTCCAAATGAATTTGCAAATTTCTCTTTCTAAGTCTATGAAGAATTGAGTTGGAATTTTGATGGGGATTGCATTGAATCTGTAGATTGCCTTCAGCAAGATGGCCATTTTTACTATGTTAATCCTGCCAATCCATGAGCATGGGAAATTGAGATCTTTGATTTTGTTCTTCAGAGTCTTGAAGTTCTTTTCATACAGAACTTTCACTTGCTTGGTTAGAGTCACACTATGGTATTTTTATATTATTTGTGACTATTGTGAATGGTGTCATTTCTCTTTGTATTATTAGAATATTTAGTAAACCATTGCCCTCATCACACTCCCAAGAGCTCAGCAATATCATAACCCCTAGAGTTTTGCTTATTAATTAATTATAGTCCTTTATTCAAACAATGTAAAAGATTAAATGGAAAAGAATGTTTATTTCTTAACCATTTATGCCTGAAAATAATATCTTCAACTTCCATTTACTTTGTTTTAATGGAAAACATCTTGAGATAGAGATAGAAAGAGATGGAACTAGAGATGATATCCATACAGATGATACAGATACCAATACAGATACAGACACAGGCACTGACACAGACAGACACAGACACAGATATAGATACAAACACTGGAACAATAAAGCACAAAGTTCTGGGTGGAGTAACTTCTTCTCCAAAACAACTCTATAACAATAACAACAACAACAGCAGCAGCAGCAGCAGCAACAACAACATGAAAATTATGGGTCTCTGAATAATAGGTATATGATATATACCCATATGGCTTTAATTTAATAAACTACATGCTTCCAAGTCATCATGGTAGTAGTGGTTTATAACAGTATCTACAAAAATAGGTATTGAAAGGGACTGATGGAAGAAGGGGAAAAATGTACTTATATAGTAGAAATTATTCCACCCAGTTTTATGGTTGATACAAAAACTCAAACTCAGAATGACAGATGGAAAAAGGGAAAGCTGTACCAATAACTTCTACCAAATATGAAAGTTAGCTCCATCCCTACAAGTTTAGCATATGATAGCCATCAATTATTTCAACATTCAATTTCAATAGTATGCTAATCATAGGCACTTAGTGTCCTTATTATAGCTCATAGGGTTCACAGTTGGGTAAGGCATGTGTTGACTTTTCTTCCCCAGCAACCTTTATGGCACTTTCTGTTGCTATGAAAGCTTCCAGATCAGTACCAACTTGATTTCTTTGTATCCTCCGACCAAAATGTATGGTATCTTGGCCAATGATTTTCATCATCGATTTCTGATACACAACAAAAAGTAATGGTGGTAAACTACCTTCATCTTCAAGTTTTTCATGATTTGGCAAGTGATAGATCTATCAGATTTTATTTCCTAGTATGTTTCTATGCTCTGAAATCAGAAATTTATTTCCTTCTTGCAGTCTTATAAACAAGCCAGTACCAGTCCCATACTTATGCCATCATGTTTATTGTTTTCTATAACTTAAAATTCTATATTGTATCCTTCTTAGATATTCAGATATCACAAATGCATCAAACAAAAATCAGCCTGCAGTATTATGTCAAATCATCCCATATAACTTAATTCATGTTGTCCTACTTGAATACTATAGAAATTGCAACAGTGGTTCTCTATCTGGGGGTTGTGATCCCTTTAAGAGTCTAATACCAGATATCATCCATATCAGATATTTGCATTATGATTCATAAACAGTATCAAAATTAGAATTATGAAGTAATAACAAAAGTAATTTTATGGTTGGGGTCACCAGAATGTGAAAGGGTCTCCACATTAGCAGGGTTGAGAACCACGGGTTTAGAAGGTTTAGAAAGTTAAGTATAAGAGGTAGTATTTGGCATGTAGAGCAATGACTATCTTTGTACTTTCTGCGCTATTTTTTTTTAAGTAACCCTAACCAAAAAAAAAAAAAACAAACAAACAAACCTGAAGACAAATTACTTCATAAATAAAAGAGGTTGATTTAGCTCATAGATTAGGAAACTGAAGAACAAAACAATGGAAGCTCTGACAATGGCTCTTGTAACAGTAACAGAGTCATACTATGCCAGAAGTGGCTGTATCATAGAACAGAAGGCAAGAAAATGAGTGACTCAGGGATTAGTCTCATTCTTTTGACAAGCTGTTCTCAGGAAATATTAGGAGGACCAGGGAAACTACTTTAATCCCTTCTGATGCTCTAAGGACCCCTCACAAAGTCCAATCTCTGCAAAGCTTCTAAATCCCAGCACAGATATCTTGAGAATTAAGCTCCCATCATATAAACCTTGGGGAAAAAACACACACACACTCTTTATGTTTTTATTTAACTAACAAATTTATTGTATTTTTGAGGCAAAAATGTATACCTTATCATTTTGTGCATTTCTGTAGTAGCAAAAATAGTACTTAATGATAAAGAAAATCATTGCTTTTGTCTTCAAAGAATGATTTTGAAGATGGGTGTCTATTTGCATATAAATGTATAAGGTAGTTTGCTGCTCAGAGAAACACATATTAAAAATTCACAAATTTATTTATTTGCATTGGTGTGTCTTGAACTCAATGCATACCACACATATATTCTGCCATTGGAATTTTTTCTCAGCTATTTGTTTAATTTTTGAATTCATTCTGGGTATCCCACAACCTTGGAACATCAAGGCTCTGCCAGATTAGATGCATCCTTGCCCACTGAGGCTCAACAGGGCAACAATGAAGACTGAGCTGCCTGTGTGCTACACATGTGCCAGTGAGGCCTTGTTCTAGCCCACATATGTTCGTGGGTTGGTGGTTCAGATTCTGAGAGCTTCCAAGCAGCCAGGTTTGTTGACTCTGTTGGTCTTCCTATAGGGTTTCCATCTTCTTTTGGGCCTTCAATCCTTCCCCCAACTCTTTCATAAGTATCTGACCTCCTTCTAATGTTTGGCAGTGGGTTCTGCTTCTGTTTCAGTCAGATACTGGGTGGAGCCTCTCAGAGGACAGTTATACTAGGCTCCTGACTGCAAGCATAGCAGAGTATTATTAATAATGTCAGGGATTGGTGCATGCCCATGGGATGGGTTTCAGGTTGGGCCTGTTATTGGTTGGCCTTTCCTTTGATTTTTGCTCAATCCCTGCTTTGTTCTCTCTCTCTCTCTCTCTCTCTCTCTCTCTCTCTCTCTCTCTCTCCCTCTCTCTCTCTGTCTGACATATTTTGGGTCAAAAGTTTTGTAGGTGGGTTGCTATCCTTATCCTTCTACCAGGGGTCCTGCCTGACTATAGGAAGTGGCCTCTACAGGTTCCATGTGCCATCTTGGCTGAGCTCACCTGCATTGGTTCCAGGGAGCTTCCCATATCCCAGATCTCTAGGACTTCCTAAAGATTCTCTCCTCCCCCATCACTTCAGACAGCTGCAGATATCCATTCATTCTCCTGGCCCACTTGGCCTCTTTTCTGTCTCTCCCCACACCTGACCCTGAATCCCCATTCTCCTCTCCTCCTCTCCCTACCAGTTCCATCCCTCCCTATGCCTCCTATGACTATTTTGTTTCCCATTCTACATGTGATTCAAGCAGCCTTGCTTGGACCTTTGTTCTTATTTAACTTCTTTGGGTCTGTGTGGTGCATCATAGATATTCTATACTTCATAGCTAATATCCATTGATCAGTGAGTACAAACCATGCATGTCACTTTGGGTCTGGGTTACCACACTCAAGAAGATAATTTCTAGTTACATTGTTTTGCTTGAAATTTTCCTGATGTCCTTGTTTTTAATAGCTGAGTACTATTCTACTGTATAAATGAACCAATTTTTTCTGTATCCATTCTTTAGTTGAGGGACATCTGGATTTTTCCAGTTTCTGGTTATCACAAATAAAGTTGTCATGAATATAGTGAAACATGTGTCCTTGTGATATGATGGAGCTATTTTTCAGTATATGTACAGGAATGGTATAACTGGGTCTTCAGCTAGAACAATTTACAGTTTTCTGAGAAACCACATTGATTTACAGAGTGGTCATGTAAGTTTGCAGTCCTGCCAGCAGTAGAAGTGGGATCCCCTTTCTCTGCATCCTGTCCAGCATGTGCTGTCACAAAGACACAACAGAGAAAGAGAACTTCAGACAAATTTCACTTAGTGAACATTGATGCAAAAATATTCAATAAAATTCTTGGGAACCAAATCCAAGAATACATCTAAAAATTCATTCACCAAGATCATGTAGGCTTCATCCCAGGGATGCAGGGGTGGTTCAATTCATCAAAAATCCATCAACATAATCCATCATATAAACAAACTAAAAAACAAAAATCACTTGATCATCTCATTAGATGCTGAAAAAGCCTTTGATAAATTCCAACAGCCCTTCATGTTAAAAATCTTTACGGGATCAGGGATACAAAATGCATACCCAAATATAATAAAAGTAGTATATATCAAGCCAGTAATCAACATCAAAATAAATGGAGAGAAACTTAAAGCAATCCCACTAAAGTCAGGGACAAGACAAGGCTGCCTACTCTCCCACTAGTTATTCAATATAGTTCTTGAGTTTTTAGCTAGATCAATAATACTACAAAAGGAGATCTAAGTAGTACAAATTGGAAAGGAAAAAGTCAAGACATCACTGTTTGCATATGGTATTATCATATACAATAGGGATCCCCAAAATTCTATCAGAGAATGCCTGCAGCTGATAACAACCCCAGCAAAGTGGCTGGATATAAAACTCACTCAAAGAAGTCATTAACCCTCCTTAATACAAATGATAAACAGGCAGAAAAAGAAATTAGGAAAACAACACCCTTCACAATAGCCTCTAATAATATAAAATATCTGTATAACTCTAACCAAGCAAGTCAAAGATCTTCACAACAATAACTTTAAGTTCCTGAAGAAGTAAATTGAAGATATCAGAAAATGGAAAGAACTCCCATGTTCATGTAATGGTAGGATTAACAGTGAAAATGACAGTCTTACCAAAAACAATCTACAGATTTAATGCAATATCTATCAAAATTCTAACACATTTTTTACAGACTTCATATGGAAAAACAAAAAACCCAAGATAGCCAAAACAATCCTGAACAATAAAAGAACTTATTTAGGAATCACCATCCCAGATCTCAAGCTGTACTATAGAGCAATAGTAATACATGGTATTAGTATAAAAACAGACAGGTTGATTATTAGAATAGAATACAAGATCTAGAAATAAACCCACAGATATATGGACCCTTGATTTTCACCAAAGAACTCAAAACCATGAAATGTTTAAAAAGAGAACATCTTCAACAAATGATTCTTTTCTGTCTGTATATCTGCATGTAGAAGACTGCAAATAGATCCATATTTATCACCCTGCACAAAACTCACATCCAAATGGATTAAGGACCTCAACATATAAATGGATACACTAAACCTAATAGAAGATAAAGTGGGAAAGAGCTTTTAACTCACTGGTATAGGAGACAATTTCCTGACCAGAACACCAGTGGCTCAGCTTTTAAGATCAACAATTGATAAATAGGACATCATGAAACTGCAAAGCTTCTATAAGGCAAAGGATACTTAGTAGGACAAAATGGCACACTATAGATTGGGAAAAGATCCTCACTAATGCTACATCCTAAAGAGTCCTAATATCCAAAATATACAAAGAATTCAAGTAGGTAGACTCCAGAGAACCAAATAACCCTATTAAAAAGTGGAGTATGGAGCTAAATAGAGAATTCTCAACCAAGGAATATTGAATGGCTGAGAAGCACTTAAACAAATGTTCAACATCCTTAGTCATCAGGGAGATGCAAATCAAATGGCTCTGAGATTCCACCTTACTCCAATCAGAATGGCTAAGATCAAAAACTCAAGAGACAGCAAATGCTGACAAGCATGCAGAGAAAGGGGGATACTCCTTTGCTTACCTATATTTAATTTTTAAAAACTAGTGTTGGAGATATGTTTTCATGGTTAAGAATGCTTGCTGCTTTTACAGAGCACCCAAGTTTGACTCTCAACCCCCACACACAATCAGCTCACAACTGCCTATTACTCCAGCCTTAGGGATCTGACACCCTCTGCTTGTCTTTGTTTCTGGCCTTTGTGAGCCCATGTACCCATGTGGCATTTACTCTGTCTCCCTGACATGCATACACATAAATTTTGAAAAATCAATAATATTTTTAGTAATAATCTATTTTAGTTTTCTTCCCACTTATAGTTGAACAAACGCTACCTAATAGATACTGTAAATACTTGGCTATGGTAACAAACTTTATTTGAATGCTGGGATTGCCAAATCAAACACAACACAGGGCAACCTTTAAAACAGTAATTTGTTTCCATGTAGACTGGAAATCCAGAATTCACATGATAGCAGGGGTTGAGGTTTTTACATTTTTTCTTTTCTTTCTTTCTTTTTTTTTAACTAATTATTCCATTTATTTACATCTCAAATGATATTCTACTTCCCAGGTACCCTTCCACAAAAGCCCCATCCCACAACTGCACTCTCTCTCCTCCCCTATGCCTCTATGTGGGTACTCTCCCACCCACCGACCCTCTCCCAACCCACCACTATAGCATCCCCCTACGTTGGAGCATTAAACCTCCCTAGGACTAAGGGCTTCCCCTTCCATTGTTGTCATACAAGGCCATCCTCTGCTATATATGTATCTGAAGCCATTTTCCCTCCCTGTACATTCCTTTGTTGGTGGTCTAATACCTGGGAACACTGGGTGGTCCAGCCAGCCAACATTGTTCTTCCTATGGGGTTGCTATCCCCCTCTGCTCCTCCAGTCCTTCTGCCAGCTCCCCACCATGTTCTCTGAGTTCAGTCTATTGGTTGGCTCCAAGCATCGATATCTGTATTGGTCAGTTGCTGGCAAAACCACCCAAGGAACAGCCACACCATGTCCCTATCAGCAAGCACCTCTTGGCAACAGCAAAAGTGTCTGGGTTTGGTGTCTGCAAACAGACACCCAGGTAGGGCAGTCGCCTAATGGCCCTTCCTTCAATCTCTGCTCCATTTTTTATCCCTGTCTTTCCTTTGGACAGGAACATTTCTGGGTTAAAAACTTTGAAATGGGTGGGTGGCCCCATTCCTTGGCTGGAGGCTGTGCCTATCTACTGGAGGTGGTCTCTATAGGTTCAATCTCCCCTTTGTTATATATTTCAGCTGAAGTTATCCCATTTGGGTTCTGGGAGCCTCTTGCTTCCCTGGCATCTGGGACCCTCCAATGGCTAACTCCAGTTCTTCATCCCCCACTGCTACATATTTTATTCAATTTCCTGTCCCTCTGTACCTCTCTCCTGTGCCCTCTAATACCTGATACTGCCCCCTATTTCCCCCCTCTCCTTCACAGGCCCCCTCCATCCTCCTCCCACAATCATCCTGTTCCTCCCTCAATGCAAAACTGAAACATCTACACCCTGGTCTTCCTTTCTCTTAAGCTCCATAAGTTCTGTGGATTGTGTCATGGGCATTGTGAGCTTTTGGGCTAATATCCACTTATCAGTGAGTACATACCATACATGTTCTTTTGTGTTTGGGTTACCTCACTTGGGATGATATTTTCTAGTTTCATCTGTGAGGCCTTGAGAGACAAAAGGCAGCCAATGAGCTAGGCCAGGAAACATTCCAGACAGTCAAAAGGGCCAAAGATAACCATTATGAAATGAGACAGCAGGGCCAGGTTCAGATATGTCTCAGGCCCCACACAATAGGCAGAATTCTCTGTTGCCAAGGACAGGCTGGAGCTTCAGGTGGGTGGTAACAAGCTGACATCATTACCGTGGGCCTCCAATCATGTTTAACCACCAATGCAGGCCCACCCTTCCATGCTGTTGCCAAGCTCTGCCCCCCAAAAAAGTATATACAAAGTGTGTACCTTGCTAACCCAGGGTCACCATTGCCCTGCTAATAGGGCGGCCCCAGTGCACTGGATTCAATAGACCTCATGCTTATTGCATCATTCTCAGTCTCTGTGTCTTTGTGGGTTGGGCTGCCTAGGCATTTGGATTTTCGAGTCCAACATATCCGTTTGCCTGTGAATTTCATGAGGTCATTGCTTTTAATACCTGAATAGTACTCCAGTCTGTAAATGGACCACATTTTCTGTATCCATTCTTCTGTTGAGGAACATCTGGGTTGTTCCCTGCTTCTGGCTATTATAAATAAGGCTGCTATAAACATAGTGGAGCATGTGTCCTTTTTATATGTTGTAGCATCTTTTGGGTATATGCCTAGTGATCCATTCTCATTTCCTTGTACAAAAATGAAGTCCAAGTGGATCAAGGACCTCCACATAAAACCAGATACTCTGAAACTAATAGAAGAAAAAGTGGGAAAAAGCCTCGAACACATGGGGACAGGGGAAGTCACCAGTGGCTCATGCTATGAGATTGACAACTGACAAATGGGATCTCATAAAATTGAAAAGCTTCTGTAAGGCAAGGGACACTGTCAATAGGTCACAATAGCAACCCACATATTGTGAAAAGATCTTTAACAATCCTACATCCAATAAAGGGCTAATATCCAAAGTATACAAAAAATTCAATAAGTTAGACTCCAGATAACCAAATAACCCTATTTAAAAATGGGGTACAGAGCTAAACAAAGAATTCTCAACTGAGGAATCTCAAATGGCTGAGAAGCACCTAAACAAGTATTCAAAATCCTTAGTCATCAGGAAAATGCAAATCAAACAACCCTGAGATTCCACCTCACACCAGTCAGAATGGCTAAGATCAAAAATTCAGGTGACAGCAGATACTGGAGAAGATGTAGAGAAAGAGGAAAACTTTTCCATTGCTGGTGCAACTGCAAATTGGTAAAAACCACTTTAGAAATCAATTTGGCAGTTCCTGAGAAAACTGGAAATAGTTCTACCTGAAGGATTGAATTTTTTTTATCCATGTTCTCTCTCCTTTAGAATAGGACCTCAGTACAGCCTTCAGTTCTCACTTATTCCTGACTATGTACTCAATGTGATGAGCTACCTCAAGCTCTTGTTGCATGGCCTCCCCTGTCATGATAGACTGTACCATCATACTGTAAGTCATAATAAACCCCATTTTTTAGTAAGTTGCTTTTGTCAAGTATTTTGTTATAGAAAATTAACTAATATAGTGAGATATCCAAGACTTCTCTTCATAACAATATGAATCTAAAGCCTGATTCTTTAATCATTAAACTCTGGTAGCTATTACCTATATATTTTCAGGAATAATATAAAATGAATGCTTTGTTTTTAAGTGAAAAAAGACTATTTGTATATTTTATAAATGCATGACTGGTGATATAAATTGAGAATAGATCCACCCTACCTACCTGATATATTTACAAAGAATATTTTTCCAATTCCTCTATCCTTTTCATCCTTAGAAGATTACAGTTTCAAGAATTACAGAGTCGTTCCATTTTGAGTGTGAATAAGGTATGTGTGTTTGCATCTGTGTATACACATATGAACTTCTTTAAGATTCTTAAAACTTGGTGGCCAGAGACACCCACCTGACCCAGGAAGCCTCCATTTACAAGCAGTGCAGAGAAAAAGCTACCTGCCCACTTGTGCTGAGGAGCCAGCTGGAGGTGGGCTCCAGACGCAAGATCTGAAGAACAGCTGGAAGAGAGAACTGGTCTCCCAGGATTATTGGCATCTGAGCTTGAAGTAAAGACAAGCCACAGTCAGAGAGAGAAAGACCAGCTAACACCAGAGATAATCACATGGCAAAAGGCGAAGGCAAGAACACAAGGAACAGAAACCAAGACTACTTGGCTTCATCAGAACCCAGCTTTCCCACCACAGCCAGCCCTGGATACCCCAACACACCAGAAAAGGAAGACTCAGACTTAAAATCACTTATCAAGAAGATGATAGAAGATTTTAAGAAGGAAATAAATAACTCTCTTAAAGAAATACAAGAGAACACAGGTAAACAACTGGAAGCCCTTAAAGAGGACACACAAATATCCCTTGAAGAATTACAGGAAAACACAATCAAACAGGAAGAAATACAGGAAAACACAATCAAACAAATGAAGAAAACCATTCAGGAATTAAAAACAGAAATAGAAACAATAAAGAAATCACAAAGGGAGACAACCCTGGAGTTAGAGAACATAGGAAAGAAATCAGGCGTCATAGATGCAAACATCACCAACAGAATACAAGAGATGGAAGAGAGAATCTCAGGTGCGGAAGATACCATAAAAAACATGGACACAAGAGACAAAGAAAACACAAAATGCAAAAAGCTCCTAACCCAAAACATCCAAGATATCCAGGATGCAATGAGAAGACAGAACTTGTGGATAATAGGCATAGAAGAGAGTGAAGACTCCCAACTTAAAGTAAATATCTTCAACAAAATTATAGAAGAAAACTTCCCTAACCTAAAGAAAGAGATGAACATAAGCATACAAGAAGCCTACAGAACGCCAAATAGACTGGACCAGAAAAGAAATTCCTCCCGTCACATTATAGTCAAAACACCAAATACAAAAAACAAGGAAAGACTATTAAAAGCAGTAAGGGAAAAGGGGCAAGTAACATATAAAGGCAGACCTATGAGAATTACACCAGACTTTTCACCAGAGACAATGAAAGCTAGAAGATCCTGGGCAGAACTCATACAGACTCTAAAAGAACACAAATGCCAGCTTAGGCTGCTATACCCAGCAAAACTCTCAATAATCATAGATGGTGAAACCAAAATATTCTACGACAAATCCAAATTTGCACAGTATGTCTCCACAAACCCAGCCCTACAAAGAATAATACTTGGAAAACGCCAACTCAAGGAGGGAAACTACACTCAAGAAAAAGGAAGAAAGTAATCTTTCAACAAACTCAATAGAAGATAGCCACACAAACAATATAAACAACATCAAAAATAGCAGGAAATAACAATCACTATTCTTTAATATCTCTTAACATCAATGGTCTCAACCCCCCAATAAAAAGACACAGACTGACAGACTGGATCCATACACAGGACTCAGCATTTTGCTGCATCCAGGAAACGCACCTCTGTGTTAAAGACAAACACTACCTCAGAGTAAAGGGCTGGAAAAATTTTCCAAGCAAATGGCCCCAAGAAACAGGCTGGAGTAGCCATTCTAATATCGGGTAAAATTGACTTTCAACCAAAATTTATCAAAAAAGATGAGGAAGGACACTTCTAACTCATCAAAGGAAAAATCTACCAAGAAGAACTCTCAATTCTGAACATCTATGCCCCGAATGCAAGAGCTCCCACTTTCATAAAAGAAACTCTACTAAAGCTCAAAGCACACAGTGCACCTCACACAATAATAGTGGGAGACTTCAACACCCCACTATCAACAATGGACATATCTTGGAAACATAAACTAAACAGAGACACATTGAAACTAACAGATGCTATGAACCAAATGGGTTTAATAGATATCTATAGAACATTTCATCCTGCCTCAAAAGAATATACCTTCTTCTCAGCACCTCATGGTACCTTCTCCAAAATTGATCATATAATTGGTCACAAAAGAAACCTCAACAGATATAAGAAGATTGAAATAATCCCATGCCTCCTATCAGATCACCACGGATTAAGGTTGGTCTTCAATGGCAAAAACAACAACAGAAAGCCCACATACACATGGAAGCTGAACAATGCTCTGCTTAATGATAACTTGGTCAAGGAAGAAATAAAGAAGGAAATTAAAGACTTCCTAGAATTCAATGAAATGAAAATACAACTTACCCAAACCAATGGAACACAATGAAAGCAGTGTTAAGAGGAAAACTCATAGCTCTGAATGCCTCCAAAAAGAAACTGGAGAGAGCATATACTAACAGCTTAACAGCACATCTGAAAGTTCTGGAACAAAAAGAAGCTAATACACCTAAGAGGAGTAGAAGGCAGGAAATAATTAAATTAAGGGCTGAAATCAACCTAGTGGAAACTAAAAGAACTATACAAAGAATCAACAAAACCAAGAGCTTGTTCTTTGAGAATATCAACAAGATAGATAAACCCTTAGCCAGACTAACCAGAGGGATCAGAGACAGTATCCAAATTAAAAAAAATTGGAAATGAAAATGGAGATATAACAACAGACTGTGAGTAAATTAAAAAAAATCATCCGATCCTACTACAAAACCCTATATGCAACAAAATTGGAAAATCTGGAGGAAATGGACAAGTTTCTAGACAGATACAAATTACCAGAGTTAAATCAAGATCAGATAAACCATCTAAACAGCCCCATAACCCCCAAAGAAATAGACGCAGTCATTAACAGTCTCCCAACCAAAAAAAGCCCAGGACCAGATGGGTTCAGTGCAGAATTCTATCAGACCTTCAAAGAAGACCTAATACCAATACTCTTCAAGTTATTCCATAAAATTGAACAGGAAGGAACACTACCCAATTCATTCTATGAGACCACAGTCCCACTGATACCAAAGCCCCACAAAGACCCAACAAAGAAAGAAAACTTCAGACCATTTTCCCTTATGAATTTTGATGCAAAAATACTCAATAAAATTCTTGCAAACCGTATCCAAGAACACATCAAAAGGATCATTCACCATGATCAAGTAGGCTTCATCCCTGGGATGCAGGGATGGTTTAATACCCGGAAATCCATCAATGTAATCCACTACATAAACAGACTCAAAGAAAAAAAACACATGGTCATTTCGTTAGATGCTGAAAAATCATTTGACAAAATTCAACATCCCTTCATGATAAAAGTCTTGGAAAGATCAGGAATTCAAGGAACATACCTAAACTTAGTAAAAACAATATATAGCAAACCAGTAGCCAACATCAAACTAAATGGAGAGAAACTCAAAGCAATCCCACTAAAATCAGGGACTAGACAAGGCTGTCCTCTCTCTCCCTACCTATTCAATATATTACTTGAAGTTCTAGCTAGAGCAATCAGGCAAAAAAAGAAATTCAAAGGGATACAAATTGGAAAGGAAGAAATCAAAATATCACTATTTGCAGATGATATGATGGTATATTTAAGTGACCCAAAAAACTCCACCAGAGATCTGTTACAGCTGATAAACAACTTCAGCAAAGTGGCTGGATACAAAATTAACTCAAGCAAATCAGTAGCCTTCCTATACTTGAAGGATAAACAATCTGAGAAAGAAATTAGGGAAATGACACCCTTCATAATTGTCACAAACAATATAAAATATCTTGGTGTGACTCTAACCAAACAAGTGAAAGATCTGTATGACAAGAACTTCAAGTCTCTGAAGAAAGAAATTGAAGAAGACCTCAGAAGATGGAACGATCTCCCATGCTCATGGATTGGCAGGATTAACATAGTTAAAATGGCCATCCTGCCAAAAGCAATATACAGATTCAATGCTATCCCCATCAAAATCCCAACTCAATTCTTCATAGACCTAGATAGAGAAATTCTCAAATTCATATGGAATAACAAAAAACCCAGGATAGCAAAAACTATCTTCAACAATAAAAGGTCTTCTGGGGGAATCAACCTCCCTGACCTCAAGCTGTACTACAGGGCAGTAGTGATAAAAACTGCATGGTATTGGTACAATGACAGGCAAGTAGATCAATGGAATAGAATTAAGACACAGAAATGAACCCACACACATATGGTCACTTGATCTTCGACAAAGGAGCTAAAACCATACAGTGGAAAAAAACCAGCATCTTCAACAAATGGTGCTGGATCAACTGGCGGTCTACATGTAGAAGATTGCGAATTGATCCATTCCTATCTTCTTGTACATAGCTCAAGTCCAAGTGGATCAAGGACCTTCACATAAAACCAGATACACTGAATCTAATAGAAGAGAAATTGGGGAAGAATCTCGAACACTTGGGCACAGGGGAATTGTTCCTGAACAGAACACCAATGGCTTGTGCTCTAAGATCAAGATGGGACCTCATAAAACTACAAAGCTTCTGTAAGGCAAAGGACACTGTGAATAGTGCAAAATGGCAGCCTACAGATTGGGAAAAGATCTTTACCAATCCTACATCTGATAGAGGGCTAATATCCAAAGTATACAAAGAACTCAAGAAGCTAGACGCCAGAGATCCAAATAACCCTATCAAAAAATGGGGAAGTGAGCTAAACAGAGAATTCTCAACTGAGGAAACTTGAATGGCCGAGAAGCACCTAAAGAAATGTTCAGCATCCTTAGTCATCAGGGAAATGCAAATCAAAACAACCCTGAGATTTCACCTCACACCAGTCAGAATGGCTAAGATCAAAAACTCAGGTGATAGCAGATGTTGGTGAGGATGTGGAGAAAGAGGAACACTCCTCCATTGCTGGTGGGAATGCAAGATGATACCTCTCTGGAAATCAGTTTGGCGGACCCTCAGAAAAATGAACATAATACTACCAATGGACCCAGCTATTCCACTCCTGGGCATATACCCAGAAGGTGCTCCAACATGTAATAAAGACACATGTTCCACTATGTTCATAGCAGCCATATTTAATAGCCAGAAACTGGAAACAACCCAGATGTCCCTCCACAGAGGAATGGATAGAGAAAATGTGGTACATTTACACAATGGAATACTATTCAGCTATTAAAAACAATGACTTCATGAAATTCGTAGACAAATGGATGGATCTTGAAAATATCATCCTGAGCGAGGTAACACAGTCACAAACGAATGAATATGGTATATACTCACTGTTAAGAGGTTATTAGCCCAAAAGTTTGAAATACCCAAGAGTCACTTCACAACAACAGTAGTTCTGAGTGTGACATCCCAAATGGAGGGATTGGAGAAAGGACTGAAGGAGCTGAGGGAGTGTTCAGCCCCAGGGAGGTAGAAACAGTGGCAACTGGCCTGACACCCCCCCCCCCCAATACTTCGGGAGACTGATCCACCAACTAAAGAATACACATGGAGAGAGACCCATGGTGCTGGCCAAAAATGCAGCAGAGGAGGGTCTTGTTATCCGTCAGGGGGAGGAGAGGCCTTGGGCCTGAGGGTATTAGATCTCCCAGTATAGGAGAATGACAAGGAGGAAAGATGCGAGTGGGTGGGTGGGTAGGAGGGTGGGTTGGAGAATATCCCCATATTGGCAGGGGGAAGGCAGAGGGAATAGGAAGGTTCCAAAGGGGAGATGTGAAACATTTGAAATGTAAATAAAATATGAAAATAAAAAAAATTAAATATATTAAACTCAAAAAAAAAGATTCTCAAATCTTAAAAGCAGTCGTTCAAATATATTTTTGTGTATCTACTCAAATCTACCCAGAAAACAATCAAATATACTACCACCACTAATACAAACATGTTGTTGGAACTCTACTACCAAGCTTTATATTTTTTAATAGAATCTAATACCAAGTCGTGATTAGATAGACAATATATTTAATTTGTGGTTTTGTTATATTTCTTAATTTGAGGGATGTTAATTTTCTGAGAGTATAACAGTCTCTTTCACACTCCTAAACCTAGTGCCCTGTCATGTACAAACATTGTTTTTTTAAAAAAATTACTAGTTAAATGAATGAATATAAAAGCAGGAAATCAATGTCATTTTATTACTTCCTTCTTCTTTTATGCTAAATCAGAATATTGATTAACATTTACAATTTGAAACAGATTACATTATATATAAACAGAAATATTATAGTTGTTATTTTTGAAGTCTTCAATAAACTACTTAATTAATTGTACTCCCTGGTCAGTTACCAGTAACAGTTGTTGCATTCATAAAACCCATTATTTCATATTTATATTTTCTGAAAACAATAACCTTTCTACCAAGAGCCTTTTTATATATTGACCAGTTAAGGTTAAGTTTCTTCAATTATATATTTTCTTTTAAGAACTGCAGCAATCTAGTTTCTCCTCTACAACCTTATGCAGATTAGACAAGTGGGAGGGGAAATAACTTGTCTTTTAGTTTGCAAGTAGCTATGGCAACATGAAATCACATTTCTGTCAGATTTACTAACAAGAAAAACAAGTATCAACAGATAGCTTGAACTATGAGATGGCAACTTTGCCTTCTCCATTTATAGCCATCATCCATCTTCCTTTGTCAATTACAAGGGACAATCTTGAAATACAAAGGCACAGACCACATATACAACACAACTTCTGATCTATGGAAAGAAGCTGGAGTATGAAATGCAAACCACTAACTAAATGTAGATGGTTTATACTTTAAATACTTTTATAATAAATTAATATCTATACCAGTAAAAATCACTGCTATTTTAGGTTTCTAGCCACTTACAATTGAACAAAATCTACCTGATAGATACTGTAAAAACTGGGCTATGGTAACTGTATCTGTATGCTAGGACTGACAAATCAAACACTACAGAGAGCAGCCTTTAAAAGAGTAACTTGTTTCCCTGTAGACTGGAAATCAGAAATCCAGAATTGAAGTGCTAGCATGGTTTTGTTTTCTGTTTTATTTTTTTGTTTGTTTTGTTTTTATGTTCTCTCTCGTTCCATGGCCTACAGAGGTTTTTATTTGTTTTCTTTATTTTTGTATACACCAGTCAGATTTTATTATGACCCACCTTAATAACCTAATTTAAACTTAAATACCTCTGTAAATACCAGATGCCATCTTGCCCTATGAGTCTTATAGATCAGTCTATACCTGTAACTGATTTTGTAGATGATGAGTGCAGTAAAAGGAGGAGCTGCATCTTCACTTTTGAATTGATTAGCATAAGATCCAGGAGAAAATAGGCACTTGCTGAATGATAGCTGCCTTTCAACATTGAGTTTGTTTTTCTTAATGTTTAGACTGAAATGAGTGGCCAATTTAGCTGAATAACCTCAACTGATTCACAGAATTACAGTTTTAAAACTCCATTTCTTGAGGGTGTTAGATGTCCCAGTATAGGAGAAAGCCAAGGAGGGAAGAGGAGAGTGGGTGGGTGGGTGGTGGGGGAATACCCTCATAGAGGCAGGGGGAGGCGGAGGGGATAGGGAGGTTCCAAAGGGGAGATCTGGAAAGGGGGAAACATTTGAAATGTAAATAAGGTATCAAATAAAAAAGACATGCTTAGCTATAAAAAAAATACTCCATTTCTAAAAAGAGTCAATTTGGATACTTCAGAAAAGATCTACAGCAAGTTAAAATGGAAAGCCACCATTAAAGGAGCTAAATTATAAGAAGATATCAAAATTAAGCATTCCCAGTTATTCAAAATATAGATTATATAAAAACCAAACAGCGTATGATAAAATATATTTCCCATAAAGTTATGCTGTCATACTGTTATTGAGTATGTCTCAGCTGGGCTTCCTATAAAAATCACTCTTTTCTGCCACAACTAATCAACATAAAGTTGTATAACCTATTATAGAAGCTGTGGTATTGCACATACACTGAGTGCTGTTTTGGAACGGATTACTACCAAACCACAAGAGCTGATCATTTTATTTTGAATCATCTTTCATGTTAAAAGTTTAACCATTGGTAGTTTTCATCAGCTATATTTGTAATATTTCTGCAATGGAAAATGGCAAATCAGGTTTTGGTTTGGGATAGGCAGGCTTTTAGATGTTTAGCAGTATAACCCTGGCTATAATCCAGTCAAGAAAATTTAATGCAAAGCCTCTTCACATAGTTATCAACTGTAAACCAAACCACAGGAGGTGAGGGATCAATAAGAATAATGAGGAGAGTGGTGACTAAAGAAAAGATAGCTTCTCCTTCACTCTCACAATTAGGTATGATGAGCAACCTCAGCTCTGTATTTACATTTTTGTCATTTAACTTCAACATAAATATTTGAAGCTCAGGGATATCCAACCCTCTCACCTGATATTTGAGAAGCCCCAACACAATATACCTGTTATTCTAAAATTTTTCATGTTCTATTTTCTTTGACACTAAACTTGGATAAGTACTTCAATTGTTCTGATTATCATTGTTCTTCATAGTATTATCTGTCCAATATTCATTGTTGCCCAAGATGAAATGTAATTCTCTTTTCACATTCTCATTAAGCATTTTAGAGCATGTTTATACTTGCCAAGTGTACCCAATCCATTAATTTGATATATTTTAACAGTTACAAAACAAGATGGTTTGAGAGGAATAACATTACTGTGGTATTTCTCACAATCAAGGCCCAGAAAGTTTATTTTTCTTTAGCTCAACCACACATCTTTAAGCCTATAATAAAACACAAATATATAAATCAGTTCTTAGAGCAATCAGTGTACCTGTTTTATTGTCTGTGTGCCTATCTATCATATAAGTAAGCTCTTGTAATATAAGCACTAGCCCTCACTATTTTTGTTCATATACAAAAAGTAGTTTAATTGTATTGGTTTTTGAGAATATTGTACAGTATATATTTGATAACATTTGCCTCTAATTCTCTAACTCTTCCCAGACATACTCCAACATCTGCCCAACTTTGTGTGCTTTCATATTTTATACCATTCAAGACCAATTTGCTCTGCCCAAGTATTATTGAATGTATGGTCTTCCAGGGAAGGACGTTGACTTACCAGGTGCTCTTAGAGAAAATGTACAGCACTGTTCCCAGCTCTTAGCAATTAATATTAGCTCCATGGTTAGAGGTGGGATTATATGATCATATATACTTCCATGCAGAGATTTGATCTGCCATGAGATTGAACAGGGTTCCTGCATACTGTTTCAAAAGCTGTGAGTTCTTATGTATAGCTTTTCTGCTATGTGCAGAATACTGTTTTCTTGTAGTCATCCACTTCCTCTGGATTTTACACTCTTTCTGCCCTCTCTTCCATGATAATCCCTGAGCTTAAGGAGAAGAGTATGTAATGTAAATGTCACATTCTGGGCTAAATAGTCTGTAGCAACTTATTCTCTGTTCCTTGACCAGATGTGGATCTCGGTATTAATCACTGTCTGCTGAAAATAGAAGCTTCCCTGAGGAGAGTTGGAAGATCCAACAAGCTATGGTTATTGTTGGGAACAGACCCCTGTCTTAGGGATGTTCTTCCTGCCTAGCATGTTTACTATTACCTTGCAGTTTGACCCAGAGTACTGTAAACAATGAGTCATCTCCAGCCATGTGTTCAGCCTTGTCTTAGGATTTGTTTAATTCCCTCTTGGTGGTTTCCCCACCTCAGGGGAGGAGAGTATTTAAGGCCAAAGGAATAAACAAGCTTAGGCATTCTGCTTGGACGAATGACTTGTGTCTGTGTGTTTTGTGTCAATCCCCCAGGCCTACACTAGGTTCTAGGTAGTTTGCCAGAGCAGTCGCTGTCAGTTGGAGGTCCCACTGTGATCGAGAAGAGAGGAGAACCTGACAGGATTGTTCCTAGGAGCCAGCTGGCGAAGTGAAAGGAATGTATTGGGCATCTCAGCACTAGCAAAATGAAAAAGGAACTATTGATGAAAAAAGATGGGCCAGTGGTGAATAAACCTTGTAGAAGGACAAAGTAATGGTAAAATGTGTTTTGTGTATGGGTTTAGAGTTATGCTAAAATCTAGAGAAGCATAGGTAGTTCTCATAGGTACTTTTAGTCTTTGGACCCTGACAAGAGATAATTTACACCCTAGATATCTGAGTCCCTTTGGGACATCTAATTTTCTTTCCTCTCTTTGTATTGTATGCTTTTGGTGCACCAATCTGTCCATGTGTCAAAACTGACTGTTTTATGTTAAGACTGTGTTCTTGTGTCATTGTATAAATGAAAGTTGTTCTGTTTTTCATGTCGAAATGAAAAATTGTTTAAAACTTTATCTGCTAGCTATCTATCCCTTGATTTAGTTTAACTTGTTTAAAAAGGCAGTTTCAATTGGCCTTTGGAGCCCTGCACCTGTAATTAGGAGTCTAGCACAGCTGGAGAAGCCCTACTAGGAGCTGATTGTTTGCAAAAGCTGCTTTAAAGGGGGCCAGAAGCTTCTCAAGTTCTATGGTAGAACTACTTCTCAAGTAGACTGATGGTTGTTTATTCCTAGAAAAATCTCTGCAATTGTGTTTATTAGGTTCAGCAAGTAACAAGGTAATCTTCTCCTGAAATTATAGCTGATTTTTCCCGTAATGCAACCAATGCTTCAATGGTTAGGTTTAGAAATATTCTTGGCCCTATAAATTTTGATAGAAATGATTCCAATATTCCTCCATGGCCAGCTCATTGATGTTGGCCTGGAATGTTGAATTTTGATTTACAAAGTGTCCTCTTATGGGGGGATTGTATTGTTCAAAAACGCTGACTGCTTAAGGGCAGGAAGGATGTATGGTGGTGTGGTCACAGACCACCTCTGAAGAATGGTACTCAAGAAAGTTCACCTTTTCACTATTGAAATCCTAGTCAGGCTGGGGCAGTTCCCACTTTAGTGGCATGTATTTATGTGGGCCCTATACATGTTGAGATTTTGTGCCTTTGGGCCTATAACAGGGAATTGTGTTTAATAGTACTGTCTCCTGGAATAATAGTGGAGTGTTTGAAAGCTCCCTGAATTTTCAGAATGTAAAAGAGTAGAAATTTTTCTATTGTAGCTAGGCCCTATGTGATGGCCCCCTTTTTCTTTATCATGTGGAAGAATACTGATTCTAATGTGAAACAGATTCTTAATTGTTCATCTAGCCACTGTTTGTTGACGAATTGCTGGGAGTATGGAGATGCTGCCTTGATGGTTCGTGTTCCTGGCACTGTCACTATGCCCCTGGAAGATGATGGCAAATTTCCTATAACCCTATATTGAGTCAAGAGAGATTTTGACATCACAGTTGCAGTTGTTGCCGACATTGCTGTTTCTGCTACTGCAGCAGCAACTGCTGGCATAGCTATTTCCCAATCTGTTACTTCGGCTAAGACCTTGGAATTGGAGTTTTCAAAATTATACCCAAACGCTGTCTGTCCAGATCCAACATATCAATGAGACCCTTATGCCCTCTCTTTTAGGAAAAAATTTCTTTCAGACTTAAAATTGGCTGGACGTCTGATCGAGGATTGGGCTGGTTCCATGGCTTTGGGAGTCCTGGCTCTTGGTGCTGCTATTCTTGAGCTCCTTTTTCTGTACCACATGCATAAACAACACCAGACTCAGGTTGTTACGAAGCAAGTTATGCTATCATTGGCAGGAGAAAACCCATCAGCCCAAGTGTGGCTCAGTATGTACAAAGAGTAGGCAGCGAGAGATGGGCAACTCTCTGAGGACTTCCTCCAACCTAAGATAGGGGCTCTGAGTCTGGCAGAGATTCCCTATGATGGGTAAGGGGGATAGATTGTGTTCAGGATGACCTAAGACAAGCGCTACTTGAAAAAATCAAAAGGGGGACCTGTTGGGAACTGTCCTCTGTCTCAGGGATGTTCTTTCTGCCTAGCCTGTTTACTATTACCTTGCAGTTTGTCCCAGAGCACGGTCAACAATGAGTCATCTCCAGTCATGTGTTCAGCCTTGTCTTATGATTTGTTTACTTTCCCCTTGGTGGTTTCCCACCCCGGGGAGGAGAGTATTTAAGGCCAAAGGAATAAACAAGCTTCAGCATTCTGCTTGGAACAATGACCTGTGTCTGTGTGTTTTGTGTCAATACCCCAGGCCTATGCTTACTTCTCTGTAGTTTGACAGCGCCCGTGCTGTCAGGTTATAATGATAAGTCAATGTGAGTTGGTCTAATATCTATCTAGCAGAATATGAATAATAGTTTTTCCATATGGCCTATGACTTATCTAGCCACAGGTTCTTGTCCCAACAGTTGATGTCATATACAGGTTTTATATTCTGTATCAAGACTTAAATTCGATCATAATTTTTTTGGTTACTTCCATGATGTTCATACCACTATTGCTCAAGTGGGCATGTCTTGACAGACCAATCATTATTATAGTTCACAGGGTTCACAGCTGTGTAACATTGATTATTACTTTTTTCCTCTGATGGCATTCCCAGTACCTTTCAGCACTATGAAAGATAAACAGTAAGAATGAAGCTTCCATGTCGACTTCTCTCTGTTCTATGACTAAAGTACATTGCATCTTCAACAATATAGGACTATACCATTAAATTCTAGGGGGTTGCCAAGAGCACGGGCAATTCCATACACTAAATGGGGCTCTATATTACTCCTCTGGCCAACCAATCAAAAAGAACTAATTAATTTCTGGCTCAGGGATTTTTTTTTTCTTTCTAGTGTCTAGTAGAGGCATCGTTTCCCTGTTAGGTGATAACTCCATTTTAACTCTCTCTCTCTCTCTCTCTCTCTCTCTCTCTCTCTCTCTCTCTGTGTGTGTGTGAGAGAGAGAGAGAGAGAGAGGGAGAGAACGAGTGAGTGTGTGTGTTTATGTGTATTTCTTCTTCTGGGTTACATTTTCATACATACAACTTATGTCTAATAGAGGCACACACATACACAGAAACATACATAAGGAGAAAGAAACAAACTTTAAAAAGATCAAATTTCAGAGGGTAGTCATGATAGGTCCCTTTTTGTGATGTTCCACAGCCCCAGCCTTGGGGCCTCCCATTGAGCTGGATCTCACTTTGGGCCTGTCCCTACGCATTTCTTTCCTCGGGCTCCTCTCTATTTCCATCCCCTCTGTTCTTTCAGACAGAAACAATTATGTTTCAGAGTTTTGACTGTGGGATGGCAATCCCATCCCTCATTTGATGCCCATTCTTTCTGCTGGAAGTGGGCTCTACAAGTTCCTTCTCACCACTGTAGCATATTTTATCTAAGGTTCCTTTGAGTCCTGTGAGTCTCTCACTGCATAGATCTCTTGTCCATTCTGAAGGGTTCCCCCCCTCAACCTCCTACCCTTGAGGTTGTCTGTTTCCATTCTTTTGCTGGCCCTCAGGACTTCAGTCCTTTTCCCTCACCCAATACCAAATCATGTTCCCTTCTTTCCCCTCCCCCAATTTTCCCTCCCAGGTCCCTCCCTTCCTCTCCCCCTTGTGATTGCTTTTTTCTCCTTCCCAAGTGTGACTGAGGCATCCTTACTTGGGCCCCTCAGCTTGTTGACCTTTTTGAGTTCTGTGGATTGTATCATAGGTGTTCTGTACTTTTTTTTTTCCGGCTAATATCCACTTATTAATGAATACATACCATGCATGTCCTTTTGGGTCTGAGTTACCTCACTCAGCATCATGTTTTCTAGTTCCATTCATTTGCCTGCAAAACTCAGGATGTCCTCATTCTTAATAGCTGAGTAGTATTCCATTGTGTAAATGAACCACATTTTCTGTATCCATTCTTCTGTCATGGGACATCTGAGTTGTTTCCAGCTTCTGGAAATCACAAACAAGGCCACTATGAACATAGTGGGACACATGCCCCTATGGCATGTTAGGGCATCTTTTGGTTATATTCCCAAGAGTGGTATTGCTGGGTCTTCAGGTAAATCTATTTCCAATTTTCTGAGGAACCTCCAGATTGATTTCCAGAGTGGTTGTACCAGTTTGAAAACTCACCAGCAATGGAGAGGTGTTCTTCTTTCTCCACATCCTTGGCAACATGTGTTGTCACCTGTGGTTTTGATCTTAGCCATTTTGATTGGTGTAAGGTTAAATTCTATGGTTAATTTAAAATGATTTTTTTTCTATTAAGTCACATATACATTTTGTCATGTAAACAATAGTACATGGACTTATTAAGGTCCCCTTCTTAAACTTTTTGAAACCTTACCTCAAGCTGTACTACAGAGCAATAGTAATAAAAACTGCATGCTATTGGCATAAAAACAGGTTGATATATGGAATCGAATTAGAAACTCAGAGCAATTTGGTTTTTTGGAGTCTAACTTCTTGAGTTCTTTATATATTTTGGATATTAATAGTCTATTGGAGGCAGGGTTAGTATTTCATGTAGATTTTCCAGTTTTGTCAAGTACAGGATTTTGTAGTAAGACCTGATTTTTTTTTTTAATTTCCCAGTTTCTTTTGTTAGGTTTCCCTTTTCATTTCTGATTTTCTTACATAAATACTATCTCTGTGCCTTTTAGTTAATTTGGCTAAGTGTTTGCCAATCTTGTTGATTTTCTCAAAGAAACAGCTTTTGTTTTTTGTTTTTATTCTTTGTATTGTTCTCTTTGTTTCTAATTAATTGATTTTAACCATGATTTTGATTATTTCCCAGACCAAGTTAGAAAAATAGGGTATGTACTCACTTATGAGTAGATATTAGCCATAAAACATAGGGTAACCAATGCTACAATCCACAAAACCAAAGAAGCTTAGTACCAAGGAGAACTGTAGTGACTATTTGGATTCTAGAGACAGCATATTCCTCACTTGGGTGTGTTACTCAGGCCCATTTACCAAGTGACTCAGAAAGCTGCTAGCTTTGTGTGGGGTCTGGAACAGGGGAAGGCTCTTCAACAGGTTCAGGCTGCTGTGCAGGCTGCTATACCACTTGGACCATATGATCCAACAGACTGATGGTACTTGAGGTGTCAGTGGCAGATAGAGATGCTGTTTGGAGCTTCTGGCAGGCTCTTGTAGGTGAATCATAGAAGAGACCTTTGGGATTTTAGAACAAATCTCTACCATCATCTGCAGACAACTATTCTCCCTTTGAAAAACAGCTCTTGGCCTGCTATTGGGCCTTAGTGGAAATTGAACATTTGACAATAGGGCACCAAGTTACCATGTGACCTGAAATGCCCATCATGAGCAGGGTATTATCAGACCCTCAAAGTCATAAAGTAGGACGTGTACAGCAGCAATCTATTATCAAATGGAAATGGTACATCCATGATTGAGCCCAAGCAGGTCCTGAAGGCACAAGCAAGTTACATGAAGAAGTTGCTCAAATGCCTATGGTTTCTATTCCTATAACAATGCCATCTGCTGCCAAGTATGTGCCCATAGCCTCATGGGGTGTTCCCTATGATCGGCTGACTGAAGAAGAGAAGACTAGGACCTGGTTTACTGATGGCTCTGCACATTATGCAGGCACCACCCAGAAATGGACAGCTGCAGCAATACAACCCCTTTCTGGGACAACCCTGAAAGATACAGGTGAAGGAAAATCTTCACAGTGGGCAGAACTATCCAGTACACATGGTATTACAGTTTGTTTGGAAGAAGAAATGGCCAGATGTACAATTGTTCACTGACTCATGGGCTGTAACCAATGGATTGGCTGTATGATCTGGGACTTGGAAAGATCATGATTGGAAAATTGGTGAGAAAGACATCTGGGGAAGAAGTATGTGGATAGATCTCTCCAAAATGGGCAAAGGATGTGAAGATATTTGTATCCCATGTAAATGCTCACCAAAAGGTGACTTCAGCTGAGGAGAAGTTCATAATCAAGTGGATAAGATGACCCATTCTGTGAACAGTCAGCCTCTTTCCTCAGCCATCCCTGTCATTGCACAGTAAGCACATGAACAAAGTGGCCATGGTGGCCAAGATGGAGGTTATGCTTAGGATCAACAACATGGGCTTCCACTCACCAAGGCTGACCTGGCTACAGTTGCTGGTGAGTGCCAGATCTGCCAATAGCAGAGACCAACACTGAGCCCCAGATATGGCACCATTCCTCAAGGTGACCAGCCAGCAACCTGGTAGCAGGTTGACTACATTGGACCACTTCCTCTGTGGAAAGGACAATGTTTTGTTCTTACCGGGGTAGATACTTATTCTGGTTATGGATTTGCCTTTTCTGCACATAACGCTTCTGCCAAAACCACCATCCGTGGACTTATGGAATGCCTTATTCATCATCATGGTATTCCACACAATATTGTTTCTGACCAAGGAACCATTTCACAGCCAGAGAAGTGCGACAGTGGGCCCATGATCATGGAATTCACTGGTCTTAATATGTTCCCCATCATCCTGAAGCAGCTGGTCTGATAGAAAGATGGAATGGCCTTTTGAAGTCACAGTTACAGCACAAATTAGGTGGCACCAACATGGAGGGTTGAGGCAGTTCTTCAGGAGGCACTATATGCCTTGAATCAGCATCCAATATATGGTACAGTTTCTTCCATAGCCAGGATCCATGGGTCCAGGAATCAAGGGGTGGAAAAGGGAATAGTTCCACTCACTATCACCCCTTATGACCCTCTGGGAAAATTTTTGCTTCCTGTCCTCACAACTCTAGGTTCTGCTGGCCTAGAACCTTGGTTCCAGAGTGGGGAGTGTTCCTACCAGGAGCTACAACAAACATTTCATTGAACTGGAAGGTCAGATTTCCCCCTGGTCATTTTGGGCTTCTAATGCCCTTAAACCAACAGACTAAGAAAGGAATAACAGTGTTAGGAGGGGTGATAGGTCCAGATTTCCATGGGGAAATTGAATTGCCTCTCCACAATGGAGGTAAGAAGGATTATGTCTGGAGTGCAGATCCCTTAGGGCGTCTCTTAGTACTACCATGTCCTGGGATTAAAGTCAATGGGAAACTACAACAGCCTAATTCAAGTAAAATGACAAAGGATGCAGACCCATCAGGAATGAAGGTATGGGTCATTCCTCCAGGAAAAGAGCCAAGACCTGTTGAGGTGCTTGCAGACGGTGGAGGAAACACAGAATGGGTAGTAGAGGAAGGTAGTTATAAATACCAGCTAAGACCATGAAACCAGCTGCAGAAATGAGGATTATAAAGTAATATGAATGCTTCTGTTATATTTTATTAAGAACATATTTGTCTTCCAATTTATTTAACATCAGTTGGTATTTAGTTGAGATACTAAAGGAATGTTCCCAAGGGACATTGCCCCATTGTAAGTTTATAAATGTGTTTGCGATTGTGCAAGAAATAGTTATATCATGTTAAGTGTATTTATGACCTTGTTATTGTTTCATTTAGATATATTATTTGTGTCAAGTTGACAAGTGGTGGATTGTAGTGGCCATTTATGATTGTCAACTTGACTATATATGGAGTGAATTACAATCCAGAATTAGAAGGTTCACCTGTGATCTAGATCTTGAGTCTGGAAGACACAAATTTCAGGTGTGGTGGTACGCACACCTCTAGTCTGGGCCACACCTGCTGCTGGAGATCTACATAAGGACATTGGAAGGAGGAAGATTCAATCTTCCTCACCTGCGAGCCTTGTGGGACTAAGCGACTGCTAGATCCTCAGGTTTTCATTTACAGCTACTGCTGACCATTGTTGGGGTGTTTGACTACAGACTGTAAGTCATTAACAAATTCCCTTACTATATAGAGACTACCTATAAGTTCTGTGACTCTAGAGAACCCTGACTAATACAAGGGCCCAAGGAAGGATGCTGGAATCTCACTAAGAAGGGGAAATAAAACAGACATTGGTAGTAGATGAGGGGAGGAAATTGGGTGTGAGAGAGGTTTGGGAGGCCAAATAGGAGCCAGGTGTGGGGAAGACAGAGAGAAAGATAACCTAGAGAGAGAACTGGAATGGGTGATACATCTCTGGCATAAGTTGGAAACTTAGGACAATGGAAAATCCTAGGAATTTATGAGGCTGACCTTAGCTAAGACTCCTAGCAATAGGGGGGTATGGAACCTGAAAAGGCAAAGTCCTATAACTAGGCAATACTTTCAATGGAGGGATGGGAACACCAGCTTTGCCACAAATCATTTGACCCACACTTTTCCTGCTATAAAATGTGCAGAGATAAAGAGGGGGCGAAAATTGAGGGAATAGCAAAACAATGACTGGCCCAACTTGATACACAGGCCATGAAAGGGAGACTACCCCTGACACTATTAATGGTATTCTGCTATGCTTGCAGACAGGAACCTAACATAACTGTCATCTGATAGACTTCACCCAGCAATTGACTGAAATAGATGCAGAGACTCACAACTTAATATTAAGCAAAGTTTGGGAAATCCTGTACAATAAAGGGAAGAATGTTTGGAGGAGCCAGAAGTGTCAAGGACATAAGAAAACCTACAGAATTAACTAACCTGGGTGTAGAGTCTTATAGAAACCAAACTGTTAACCAGATAGCATGCTATATGGTGTTCATGTAGGACTCCTAAAGTAGGAGCAGGAGCTCTGTCTGACTACATTGCCTGCCTTTGGGAATCCTTTTCCTTAACTGGGCTGCCATGTCTAGCTTCAATTGAAGATGTACCTAGTCCAACTAGATAAGCCAAGGTGGGTTGATATTCATGGTAGACCCTGCATTCTCTAAGGAGAAAGGGAAGCAGAATAGGGGTAGGGGAAGGTGATGAGAGATACTAGGAAGAGAGGAGGGAGGAGGAGCTGCAATCGAAATGTAAGGTACATGGACAAAAATGGAGAGGAGATTGAGGGAAAGGAGGTTTAGTGACTGTTCCAATTTGGAATCCATCTTGTCTTAGTCAGGGTTTCTATTCCTTCACAAACATCATGACCAAGATGCAAGTTGGGAAGGAAAAGATTTATTGAGCTTACACTTCCATGCTGCTGTTCATCACCAAAGGAAGTCAGAACTGGAACTCAAACAGGACAGGAAGCAGGAGCTGATGCAGAGGCCATGGAGGGATATAACTTACTGGCTTTCTTACTTCTCCTAGCTTGCTCAGCCTGCTTTCTTATAGAACCCAAGATTACCAGTCCACAGATGGTACCACCCACAAGAGGTCCGCCCTTGATCACTAATTGAGAAAATGCCTTACACCTGGATCTCCCAGAGGCATTTTCTCAACTGAAGCTCCTTTCTCTGTGATAAATCCAGCTTGTGTCAAGTTGACACACAAAACTAGCTAGTACACATCTCAAGAGGAGGCTCCAAGTCCTGACACTATTACTGATGCTATTCTGTGCTTACAGACAGGAGCCTAGCATGGCTGTCCTCAGAGAGGCCAACAAGCAGCTGACTGAGATAGATACAGACCAACCAATGGACTGAAGTCAGGGTTCCCTGTGGTTGAATTAGGGGAAGACTGGAAGAAGTTGAAGAGGGTGACCCCATAAGAAGACCAGCAGTCTCAACTAACCTGGACCCCCTTAGATCTTTCAGACACTGAGCCACCAACCAGGCAGCGTACACTAGCTGGTCCACAGCCCCTGACACATATACAACAGAGGACTGCCTGGTCTGGCTTCAGTGAAAGAAGGTGCACCTAACCCTTGCCAGTCTTTAGGCCTCAGGGAATGGGGAGGCATGGTAGGGTGTGTGGGGATATAAGGGTGTGGGGGCATCCACTTGGAGACAGGGGAGGAGAAATGGGATGTGGAACTGTCAGAGGGCAGGAGTGGTACAATGCCTGGACTGTAAAAAGGTATTAAAGATGATGACAATAATTAATAATAATAATAATAAAATAAAAAGAGTATTCCCTTCGCTTATAGAGGACCAAAGTTTAGTTCTCAGTACCCACATAGTGGCTCACAACCATCTATAACTCCAGTTCCAGGGAGTCCTATACTCGAATCTGGCTTCTATGCCAACCAGTGCAACACATACATGCAGGTTTAACACACACACACACATACACACACACACAGATATAAAATAAAAATAAATAACTACTAAAAATTTCTGATTTCAAATCAGAATCCTTTCTACTCTAACACAAAAAGAGAGAGCTGGTAAATAATCTGGTGTTTGCCTTTTAAATGTGCTCACTCATAAACTGTTGTTGAATTTCTCTCTTCATTGGTGATCCTGTCTAGCAACTGGTATTGTTTTGTACCATTTTTACTGGAAGAATTAATTTATTGGTCACACACACAAACATATTATTGGTCACATACAAAAGTTTCCTCTTCTTAATGCAATATAAATATTGTATAATTTATACAACAAATAAAAAATAAGCCATATATGTTTTAGGGCCTCCAAAGAACAACAATGTAGTACATTATTGATGGTATCACATTACAAGGAGATTCTGCCATGGTTAAAACCCCAATAAAAAATTAATGTAGTAGTGCTCTAATAAGTTAAGTAAAAAACATCACTGCTCAAGAGAAGATAGCTCTAATCAATTTATGATATACCCTAAATTTTAATAATCAATAAATATTCTCCAAATAAGTACTGTGATTTCAAGTATTAAAACTATAAATAACAGAAGGACTTATATTAGGTCAATTGACATTTGTTAGGCTTTGACTACGTGCCAGGTAATTTTTGAGTACTAAGAGTAAAATCACAACATTGATGTTGACCTTGTTTCAGGATCCTAACTTTCCCCCAAAGACTAGAAAAATAATATATATAAGAAATAGAAAGTGAATAACGTTATTGAGAAAGATAATCATGAAATAAATAAATAGCAAAGAGTGTCAGAATGAAATGGGACACATTTTATATTTGATATTCACTGAAAAAGTTTCTAAGAAATTTTTAAACCCTCCTTTATACTTAGTGAACAAATATAAATACACCTTTGTTTTGTATCTGGAGATTTAACCAATTACTAATTGAAAATAATCATAAAATTCAAACGTATATTAACCAGATGGGAAGACTTTTGAAAATTTCTTGAAATAAACTATTATACAGAGCACTTGTATTGTATTAAGGTTTATAATTAAGCTATAGATAATTTTAAGTATATGAGAATATATATTTATATTTTCCATGATAATAGAATCAATGAATTTTGTTGTTCATAGACTAACTTGCAACCAATACTTGAGGATGTGCAGAGAAAGCAATGTAGTCATTTTCAGTACATGATAATATTAAAAACAAAGAGTTTTTTCTTTCAGAATCTTAATTTATTGTGGACTAGAAGTTATTCTTAACAAAAGGGGAACAAGTCTTTCTTCATTTATGAATATGTGATTATATAATAATATTTTTAAAAGTACATATGTGCAATATGTACACATACATGCATGTTTTTCCTTTTGCAGGGAGATAGTTAAACCACTACAATCAACAAATAAGTCATGATGTTATATGTTTTGGAGTCATCATTGAGGAAAATTATGATGCAATTATATTGTGGTAGCTTTTTGGAAATTGTGTTTTAAATTAGTTTTAAGTCCAATATAATATATTTTTGTTTAATATTAACTAAAGAATGTTTTCACCTATAAGACAATAGAAAGGTACTACTTTCTTAAACATTCTATCATTTCAACCTTATACTATTTAAAAAATAATATGTCAGTTCACTAATTGCTCCTTATCTTACAAATAAACGCTCTCCAAGTTTGTGCATAGCCATTTTCCAGTTTTTGATTTTGGGAAGACTCATCAAGGTGGAGTTTTAAAATTTTAATTTACATACAGTCACTTTTCATCTTTTCTTCTTGTTTTACATATATTGCAACAGAGCTGTGGCACTCATTCCTAGAGATTTGTTGTTGATATCAAGGCTTGGTCAGTACCTTAAGAGGTTACTAGAAAGTAGTTGTGAGAAAGGATTTCTTATTTTGTAAGGCTAGTTCTGTCCTTCTCAAATGCCTTAGAGTTGCTGTGTCATGTTCATAAAATTAACAATACTGTGATAATTTAACAGTTACTAAGATGCATACCAAAACAATGCCCTTAATGTAATTAATTAAGCTACCAAAAGTGCCACTTTGTACAGAAAATGTGTACATTTGAAACAGAAACAGAAAAATCCCATAGATGGTACAACTAATCAAAAATATTAAACCCGCCAGATAAAAGGAGAATAGAGGACTTCTAGGTATCTTAGGTCTATGAATACAATCCGAAGTTATTCTGTAGTAACAAGAATTGATTAGATCTCTTTTGAAATTTCTTACTCAATGAATTCTCTATTGTTCTACTGGTTACTCTTATATATCTGAGGTATCATAATAAAATATTATATCTAGGTTATATTTTTAGATTGTTATTGAGCTAAATTTCGTAGCTCTTTTGGTAAAGTGGATTATACTCAAATAGTACAAAACATTTCTTCCATGAACTATAAAGGGATTTCCCTTTCAAATGCTTCTACTGAGTCCAATGTATAGCAAAGGAGCAAAAGAAAACATTTACTAGAAGCCCTCAGACTAATAACGACACGTTATGTAGGGTCCAGTACACTAGCCCAGTTGGCAATCTGTCAAGCTCATCTCAGGCAATTTTGTATTGTCATAGGTTTTCCCTTAGCCAATTTCTGAATGACCAGCTCTTCGGTTGAAATTTCCCCAGTAAAAAGAGGAAATGTAAATTTGAGTTTCAGGAACTCCCTTATTTCACTAAAGTTTGGTATGTTTCCTGGGAATCAAGAAACACAGTAGTCAACATCCTGATTATTCAACCCTTGTCTTCCTCTTGATTAGTACTTAAGCTAAAAACAGAATGGGCCATGATTGGGTATCAACAGATATTTCCTGAATGAATCTCCACCAAAACAATGGAATAACTATGTGGCCAAACAAGCGTTACTTCTGAAGTAAGTTTTTACTTGCCATTTAATGTGACATTCTCTGGATTTTGAATAAATAATAGAGGGACTTTTCCATGGTCGGTCAGTATTGATTTGACTAAAAGCTGCATGGGTTTTAATTAATCAAAACCATTTTCCCATTAAATGAACACATTATCTTTGATGGTACACTTTACATAATATTAATGCAATTAATATGCATCTTAGTTATATCACCTGAGTACTTTCTATGTATATTTCACTGTAGGGTGATTTTCATGCCTTATTCCTACTTTTATTCCACTAATGTCTAATACAAAGAACGTGTTACTCAAAGTGGCTTTTGAACCAATACAAGTAAGTAAACTGCTACCAGTCTACAAGGAGATGAATGAAATGAAATGAAGAAACCCTTGTAGCCACATTTACTGTTACGTCTCATTAAATTCAGATGTTATACAATTCACATGATGAGTAAAACTTGAAGTAAACCATCATCATATGTAGCAAGACTGCATCATTATAATATATTTTTCCTTTTTTACATAATTTTTACTTAATTTTTGTGAATTCACATCATGTACCACCATCTTTTGAATACCCCATCCCTCCACCCTTGTAACTTTCCCCCCCAAAAGAAAATAAAAATTAAAACTTAAAATAAAATCTTGCCCTGAAGCTGTAGTGTGCCATGATCCTTCACACAGTACACCCTTTTGTCTACATATCTTTGCTTGCAAATGTTCACTGAAATGAGTCATTGGTTTGGTTCAAGGACTCTGGATTCTGCTACCCTATCAATACTGGAACCTTAATGGGATTCCTCTCAGATACCCTGTTGTTGCCCTTTGTCATGGAGATCCTACAGCTTTGAATGTGTAGGACCAGCCCCTTTACACCCTCCAGCAGTTCATAGATGGGGTAGGTGTTGAGATGGGCCATCTCAAAGCCCTGGATCTGGCCTTGAGTAATAGCTGTGTTGGAAAACCCACCAGCTTTCCCACATCTAGGCAGGGGGTAGTACCAGCTCTCCTGCATTCATGCCCATACCACCAGGCTTACCTCTACCAAATTTCCCAGGTGAGGAACAGACTGGCTCTTCTCACTGTATTTGGTGATTTGGAGGGTACTTTGATATTTTAATATTCATTTATCGATTAAAAAACAAATAGCTATAAATCTGACATATTTACCTTCATTAAAAGCTGCACTACAGAGCTGTGGGTTAAATTATTTGGACTGACTACCAGTGGACACCTGAAGATAAATTTCAAAGTTGCCTCATCACTCTCTATTGAATAAAAAGAACAAACAACTTGAGCTTGGTGAAATAGCTTTAAAATCTCTTCTGTCATACCTATTAGAATACTTATGAGATAGAGCTCTCTATTCTAAGTGTTACTAAAACTAAACATAGAAGATATGTATATATGTTATTGTTTATTGTGAGAAAAATTGTCATTCTATACTAGATTATGTAAATTAGCCAGAAGCAGGTTCATTTGTCACATTAAAATTTTAGATGTTGATATATACTGTGCATTGTAGTGTTCATTAAGTCATTCAACTTAAGCAATCACTATTTCACTCATATAATCACAAATTACTTCGACTTACACTTTTGATAAATATGTTTTTGTTTCATTTTTCTTGTACTGTTCTCATTGTAGTTATTACAATATAATTTTAGGTCTGTTGAAATCTTGTAAGAAACTAGACTTGATGGTCTCTGCATCCACCTCTCATAGCTCCTCTGCTCCTGGTCAATACCTACCATGGTTCACCATGGATAATAATATCACTTCAACACTTGTCAACAATAGCCCCAGCATGTACAAAGCCACCTTCGCTGGTGAAAATGCTGACAATGCCTAAGAAGTCTTTCCCCTCATCATGGGGCCTCCTACTGCAACAAGGCATGATCCTATGAAGCCACAAAAAGGATGCCTATGTGGGCAACAAGGTCCAGACCAAGGGAGGCATCCTGAATCTGAGATACCCCATAGAGCATAGCACTGTCACCCACTGGAATGGTACAATGTAATGACAATGTAAGGGTATATAATATTACATAAGGTGCCATACCTTACACAACAAACTGTGTGTTGTATAAGATGATTCAGATCATAGTCAAGACTTTCAATACACTAGCCATGTTTATAGTCATGTAGGCCAGCCACTATTTGTACTTACGACCCTCATTGCAATGGACTAAGGAGATGGAATCACCTACAGCATGCTCATGTATGAGGGCTACACTCATCCGCATGCCATCCTGCCTGTAGACCTGGCTGTCTGGGACCAGACAGACTACCCTACAAAGATCTTGAAGTCTTAAGAGAGGCAAGAGCTTCACCACCACAACTGAGCAAGAAATTGTGTTACATCAAGGTAAACCTGTGCTATCTCATTCTGGATTTTGAAAAAAAAAAGAATGGCCCCTGGTATATGATCCTCCCCCTTGGAGAAGAGATAAGTACTCTTGGAAGAGTCCCTGGTGCCCATTATTCCTGGGTATGGAACCCTTCAGCACCTAGGTAACTTCATTCAGTTCCATCCTGAAATGTGACAATGACTTCAGCAAATACCCCTATGACAACATGATGCTGTTTGGTAGCACCATCCTGTACCCAGCATTGCTGATAGAGTACAGGAAATAACTTCTCTTGCTCCCAGCATCATAAAAGCCAAGATCATTGCTCCTTGTAAATGCAAGTAGCTTCTGTAGATCTGTATCTCCAGCTCAGCAGACATGGAACAGCAAGCAGGGGTAGAACTAGTCCAGACCTTCCATCATTTACCTCAAATGCATTTAAATACAGAATGTTACTGAGCTGTGCTTAACACCCTTTCTTGACAAAACCTATCTTGTGCAGAAAAAAAGAGGAAACATTAACATGACTTTATTATTCTTTTTAAATGATTTTGTTGTTGTCCATTAGTTTGTATTATAACTTTTGAGTCAGGATTTCAAAACTAGGCCAATGAAGACAACAGTAGTGAGTTGTATTAAACATCCAGAAAAAAATCTGCAATGAACCTGAGGATTTCAACTGTACAATTTATATAGTCATTCTAGGTATCCATGAGATACATGACTATAAGAAGTCTCTTGCCCTCTCAGAAACTGTTTCCCATTCTCAAAGGGGAGATAATCCAATAGGTGTTCCTAGTGCACTCAGGAGAGGTAAGATTGCTTTTCCTGTAAATTATGAAGTGAAATGTTTTAAAAAGCTTCTGTCTTAATAAATTTAAGTTTTGTTTTTAGATGGTCATCATACCCCCACATTGTAACCCCCCAAGATTGAAGTGTAGGGAGACTTTTGGGCTCCTTGGGAATCGGTTAAAATATAGAAGCAGGGCTTGCCTATACACCAACTGGAGACTAATTTAATGAAAGAGCACACATTATAAACAAAAAAGTAAGCTTTTCCCCACTGAGCAAAGCCATTCAATCTGTATGTTAATATTTACTTGGAAACAAGAACTACCCTCCTTTTATTCATTCATATCTAGCAATACATTAATATTTTACTTTGTAAAAGCATTAATAATTAATATTTCAAACAATATAACCCTTTATCACAGATTATTTGACCAGTATTCTACTAAATGAACCTATAGAGAAAACAAGATTCTTTATGATGATGTTGTCATCTCATACTTAAGTATGATGGATACCTAAAGAAAATGTAACTGATGTTATTTGTATATTTCAAATAGGGAAACTGTCCTAGTTAGAGTTGTTATTACTGTGATAAAACACCATGATGAAAAGCACCTTTTGGAGGAAAGGGTATATTTCAATCTACAGTTCTATGTGTCACTCTATCACTGAGGGAATGCAGGGCAGAAACTCAAATAAGGCAGAAACCTGGAGGTAGGATCTGATTCAGAGGACATAGAAGAGTGTTGTTTAATTTCTTGCTACTCATAGCTTGCTCTGCCTGCTTTCTTATAGTACCAGGGCCACCAACAAAGGGTTGGTACTGCCCACATCAGTCGGGATGCTTCCACATCAATTATCAATGAAGACTTGCCCACAGGCCACTCTGATGGAGGCATTTTCTCAATTGTTGCTGCCTCTCCAAAACTGACTTTAGCTTGTGTGAAGTTAATATAAAACTAGCCTGCTCAGAAACTTGTCTCCACTGGACTATTGAATGGTAGAGCCAATGTGGGTTCTAGATTCTCAAATCCCAGCTTCGTAAGCACTACTATTATGTCTCTTGTCCATCCATACACATATACACTTAGAACACCAACTTGGGGGATTTATGTATAGTGGTATAGGCCAAAGAACACTTCTCCCTGGACAAGTGGAAAATAAGTAACCATCACAATGACCCATTGACTCTGAATATTAAACTGCAAATATTTAACCATGAAGATCACAAAAACTAGGACTTGGATACATCATTGACACATGCATTTCAGACCCTTTTAAGTTTCTTCAGCTGTCCCAATAATGTTTATAGTCAAAGGATCCAGGTCACAGTAGTGAATCTCAAGGCAGTATCTTGTTCTTGTGTTTTAGTTCCTTTCATTAGAATAGTTTATTACGTTTAACTTTGTTTTCATTACCCTGGTGGCTTCACAATTATAGATCAGTTACTTTATGAATTGTATCTCAATCACATTTGTGTGCTATGATAGCATGATGTAATTCTGGTAATATATCTTAAAAATCAATATTTTATCCATTTCATTCCATCATCAAGCAGTGCACAATTTCATTTTTTCCACATTATAAACAGTGTTCACATTGATCATTTGTTTACAGCAATGTATTCATTTTCTGCTCTGAAATATCAGTCTTTTATCTTTTTATAATAACAATAATCATTCACTAATGATACTCCATGAAATGTACCTATCATATTCCTGTGACATGTTCACATTATTATTGGAGATTGTAATATTTTGTAAGGAAGCAAACACTTCTAGATTTTTAGAGTGTTTTGTTGATCCTAGTCCTTTGATCAGCCATTTCCAAAGAACTTGCTTCAGAAGCCAAGCTTTTAGCCATGAGTATATTCTTTAATACCATCTTCCACTACCTTAGGCTCTTTTTATTGTATAAATAAGTACATGCCCAGTCACACAAGTCCAAACAAACACACTCAAACACATACAAGTCTCTCTTCATTTGTGAGCACTGACATCATTAATTAATAGGATTTGGGAGAGTCTCAGTGGGTAAGATCACTGCTGTACAAGCAAAAATATACCTTGATAGAAGTTGTCAACACTCAGATAAAGCCTGGGCACAGATATGCCTGCCTACATTCTAGCATTGGGAGTTAGAGACAGGCAGATCTTAAAAGCTCATTTGTCATACAGCTATGCCAAACTAACAGGCTTTAGGCTCAATGACAGACCTTGTCTTTAAAAAGTTAAAGGTGGCCAGCAATGGAAGAAGACTTTCAATGTCTTCTGACCTCTGCATATGCATGCATGGGAGGACCTGTCTTTATGCAAATCTGTACATACTCTATGCACACTTATACAAACACACATACACGTACACATTATGACATGAATTCATACTGAGAACTTCAATTAAAATACAATAATACAACATACTTTCCATTATGAGCTTTTCATATTAATATATTTAATACTGTCTTCTAAGAGAAACTTTTTTGTTATCATCATTATATTAATAGAAATGATAAAATCATCAGAATATCATCACTTTCTATCACCATAGTTCTATCCTGCCCTATATGTAATTGATTCTTTCCCAACTGAATGCCAATTCTAATTCATTTGCAGCTTTTGCTGATCTATAATAACTATCCCATATTTTAACCTTGTCTTCATCTCAGCATGTTTTGACATCATGCATTGAGCCATAAGCCCTGTGTGAATTTCCTTATTACTCCAAAAAGGTTATACTAAACAATAAGTGCTTACTCTTTGGATAGCTGTTGATTTATTTGATTTAAGCTTTGACACCCCAAAGCATGTCACTTTTCTGTAGTTGCATTCCTCAAGCTGCTCAGGATGCAACATCCCACATATTTCCCTCACACAGATACACCAAAAACCTTGTAGACCCCCATGTACTCCTTTGTATCATCCACAGACTATTCAGACACTATTCATACATGTCCAAACACTATCATTGCTCTGCCTCCTATAATAGATTTAGGAGTGAATTCTTTGGCATGAAAAGCAAACAGAAGGGAATATAAAGTTTGTGTAGAGAAAAAGAATAGACAAGGCAAAAGAAGGCTGTGCTTCACTTTTTCTGGACATAATTTTCCTTTACGAAAAATAAGAGCATTTTCATGGCCTCTTTTCTTTCTGTTGGGCTGTTTTGTCTTATTCTGATATGTTTATTTTGTTTTATCTTATTATATTTTCATGTAGTTGTTTAGTTTAAGTTAATTGTTATCTCTTACAAGTCTGATTGTTTCCTAATCAGAGTCAAAAACTGGGTGGATCTAGATAGAAAGGAAGGTGAGGAGGAACTAGATGGAGTAGAAGGAGAAGAAACTTTAATTAGGTCATTGTATATGAAAAAATCTATTTTAAATGAAAGAAAAAATAAAAATGAAAAAGAGCGTATGTTTTGAAGTAGCATGAGCAAATATACTTCCATCACTACCTTGAATATTTCAGTCAGTGATTGATTAGGCAACATGATGTTCTAGAATGAAAGTTTTATTTGAAAATTCCTCTGTTTTTTTAACCCACTGCTCACTGCTGCCCATTACAGGCTACACATGACTTTATCTTCATTTTCCATTAGAATTATATACATAGAGGTATATTCCCAAAGAGCTCACCATAAGCCTACCCGATCTGCAGTATGAAGAAAGGTTGGTGCTCTTTTCTAAGACATCTCAGTGAAAGTAGGAAAAGAATAAAATTAACCTGATGCATGTCGCCAAGTATATTCATTCTGCAGGTGTTAAAATGATTTTTAAGAATAAGAAATGTCTTTCTTTATTACTAATTGCAAATAAGTTAGTGGCAATCACTACAGAATGATGCACATCTCCAACAACATTATTTTCCTCATTTCAAGCACAAGTCAAGTGTGGGAGAAATAGGTAAGAGTAAATCCTCTATCTTCACCTATCATTTTTGAGAGTTAGTAAAGGTTTTTGTCTGTCTTCTACTTTATATTCTGTCATAACTGCCATCCATGCTTATTCACTCTCCTTAAAATCTCAGACATTTCACAGGAATTGCTGTAACCCATGAACATGAAGACCTTCCTTTCTGGATGCACGGCAGATACAAATTGGTGTACCTGGACTAAATAATGATTCTGCTTCTTCTTAGATAGGTACTTAGAGCAATAACTACCACTGTGTCCTTATAGGGGGATAGAGGTTAAGGAAATTATCTGATTCCCTAGATATTTCTTAGCTGTACAGTGTAAGACTTTTGAAAGAATAATGTAGTCAAAATAATTAAAACAATCACTGGCTAAGTAATTACCTTCTTAGATTTGATCATACTTTCTGGCCTCTATTATGTCCCCTTCCCTTTTTTCTCATACCAAATTCATGCTAAAGACTCACTGAAGCTACTTCCAAAATATATGCTCTTTTCTTCCCTAGTCTACACTCATATTCATCTGAACAAACAACTCCTTCAATGTTCTCTATAAATCAACCTATAGCCCAGATCTTCTCAGCACTATGCTTAGAATGTGTCTTTGAAATTGAAAGGGGAATCATTTTATTTCACCTCATCCATGCTTGTAATGCTTAATTGGCTTTTCATTACCATTACCTTTCAAACAGATGCATTAATATAGTCATGTGAGATCTTTATGGTTCAGCCTAGAACTACTGCTCCAGCTCATTCTATGACAGCCCATATTCTTTACCAATATAATGATTACTCTTTCAACACAGAATTTGTTAATAACATTTATTTTATTTCATCCATTCATGCTCACTCATCGTTCTCCAGCTTAACACATTTGTGGACACTATTCTATCTCCATATATTGTCACTCTTCACATACCTACTAGAAACCAACTCAACCATATGAATTCATATGAGCATAATCACTCAGGAATGCTTTCATTAACCAACTAGAGTAAGTCAATGGTTTATCTTAAAGAATATCTCTAACCCATGTCTCTCCTTCCCCACACTGTCATATTTGTAATTTCGGTTCTATTTACGAGAGTTACAAAATCAGCATGTTTTCCACACTACTCAGTGTGTCTGACAGGTAACTTATTTGCATTGCTAATTAACCCATTCTCATCATAAATTCAAAAATATTAAAGCCTACATTAGCAGGTTATATTTTGCAGTCAAACTTTATATGGTGAAAATCAAGATACAGTATCTTAGTTTAAAATGTTTAATATTTAGCTCAATGTTTAGAATGTCTACAAAAGAAAGAAATAAAATTTAAGAAGCAGCATTAATCTAAACTGGGAAAAGATTGGTATGGCATTATATATGCTACAGTTACAGTAAAAACTCTAAGAAAGTACAGGTGCCAGAAATTATAATGACTTCCTACTTCTGATTAAATGCACTATTTATTTCCTAAGAGTTTGTGGCTCTATCTTCTAATGGATGAAATTAGCCTCTGTCAATGACCTAAACCCTTTTTCTATAGCTCATACATCTCTTATAGCCTTCTTCCCTCTCCTACCTATTAAGTAATGACCAAATTCTAGTAGAAACATTTAAGGTTGATAAATTATCCCCTGAAATTGAGAATTCCAAAGATGAGACAAACAGCTAGAGAGAGCATTCTCTTATGGGAGAAGCAACCGATGCCTGGATCAGACCAGGAAGCTGGTAAGGAACTGAAAGAAGTGATTTTCAGTTTATGGCATCACATGCTTTCTTTTTATAAGATATTTAGCTCAACCACAAAAAGATATTGAGTATGACTAAGCCCTATTCCAAGGAGCAATTATGCTAGGAAGAAAGGAAAATTAAGTGATTACTGAACATTAGATTCTTGGTGTCTAATACAGAGCCAGTATGTAATGGATCCCAGGAAGAAACAAATTTAAAGAGTAAACTGTTTTAAGAACCATGTAAATGAATGAAGCAACAATGGTAAATCAAATTATTAAATAAAGCACTGAACACAAACACACACACACACAGACAGAGAGAGAGAGAGAGAGAGAGAAAGAGAGAGAGAGAGAGAGAGAGAGTCATCAGTGGCCACCTTTTCACTTAATTCTGGCTAATGTGCTCAATAATTTGGTATCAGTTCTACCCATATGTTTCAGTCTATGAGGTTCAGTAACAGAGATGCCTAAGGCCAATGAATATCAGGTGAAATTAGTGCCATGTTCACATTTTAGCTGCCCTTCACATTCCATTTCAAAGTGTATTTGCATTTGCTTCGTCTTTGGCCCCAAGAGTGTAATATCATCTACCAGTGAGACACACCTATTAAATATTTCCTGACTTTGTTTTGATGATTTGGCACCTGACAACTGAGGAAGAACATAAACCTAAAAGATTCTCATAGGACCTTTAGCTTGTTTTGATGAGTCTAGAAGAAAAGGAATTGAAAAAATACATGCTTAAACGGTGTCTTTGAGATAAAGTTGGGAATTTCATTTTAACCTCATGGGGTTTAGAGTTGGCAATTATTATTACTCAGTATTCTCTCCACCAAATGAAACATTTAAAGAACCAAAATACTTTCCAGTATAATGCTCTATATTATAATATGATATGTACCCAGGCATAATGTGTAGAGACAAGTAATGTGTACATATAGACACATTATGATACCCTCATAATTCATATTTATAAAACATAAATGTGCAAAACCAACATTTAAATATACTGCTAGAGCCCACCTTTTACTTGTATGAAATACTGGAAGCAAAGAAAATATTAACTAAAAGGAAATATAGTTGCTGCAGTCAATATATATATTTTTTAATTTTGCTACTGTTATGAATCGTAATGTCACTACCTATGTTTACAGGAAGTCTTAGGTGACCTCTGTGAAAAGATCAAAATGTCACAACCCACAGGTTGAGAACCACAGGATTAGAACATGTAACATACTGTCTTCAATGTGTCTTCATCACGAATTCCTAGCCTAATTTCCTGTATATATCATACCTCCTTTTCATTAACTGACATAGCTTTGAATTGTTTAAAATTATGCAAAATATAAATAAATAAATAAATAAATAAATAAATAATATTGAATGACTATTTTTAGGGGGAAAATGTCTGGCTAAATATGCAGCTTAGTTCTCACAAATAGATGAAGTCTTGAAAATATAACTTGTATATATTTTTAAAATCAATAATGAAAATGGGAAACCTATTTTCCAAATAAAAGCATGGACAAACACAAGTAGCAGTCTCAACTACAACTACATTCTTGTTTCAAGTGCCACCGAGCTAGTGAGAGCAAAGATACAAACAAAATTCATGTTTCTTTTTCATGGTGCAACACAAAGGGCACCATTCAGCACTGTTTTTAACTTCAAGCAGTCAAACTATAAAAAAGAGCATTATTTTAAAGTCCTTGAGATGACTTATAAAAAGCCTTTCAAAAATTTAAAGTGCTGGTTGTTCTATGCAAATGTCTCAATTGAAATTGAAATTCTTAAAAATAAATGTTTAACCTGCCTTATATTTAGAAAAAAAAAACAAAAACCACACACACACACACAATGCCTCCCCCATAACCAGAGTGCTATTTAACTACCAGCTGAATAGTTAGGTGTTTCAACTGCCTTTTGTTCTAGACTGAATGAATGTTATGGATAGCTCTGCAATGGAAGTATGCTGCTTTTGTTTCTTTATTATTTTTGAGACAGGTTCACACAATACACTGGCTGGCTTAGAGCATTATATATATGAGTTTGGTATCTAGCTCATAGAAATCTGCCTGCCTCTACCTTCTATTTGCCACCATGCCTGGCCTGTTAGATCATTCTTAATTTTATCCTCTTCCTCCTATTCTTTCAATCAACTATACCTAAATATTTATGCCATTCCTACCATGCACATTGTATATCTAGAAACTGATCTTTTAGCACATTATAAGCATGTATCCAATTTTATGGGTTTTTTTTTTAAAATATATAGTGGGCTATATATGCACAGAAATGCTTCCTGATTCATAACTTAAGTTTGCCTAGTATGTTATCTACATAGACTATATTATACACATGGCTGGAAAGAGAGAAACCAGGAGTTAAAAGACACAGCCCTCAAACAGAATACTAAAAACCTGTAAAATCTCAATCTAGACCAAATGCTAGCAAGAAGGCGGAAGTTGGACATACTATCTCACCCCAAGCTATGGAACTATTAGCAAGTGTAAACTACTGGAAGAGGAAGAGAAAGTTTTCTACAAGAGTATGTAGCCCCTGTAAGTCATTCTCTAGTAGAATCCCACACATTAAAGAATATGTAATTAGCACAAAGTGATCCGGAAGGATTTTTTTAATGGCATAATATTGATAATAAAACTGGCTAAGAGGGAGGAGAATTGAGAATAGTTGAGGGCAGGGGTGAGAATAAAATACACTGCGTGAAACTAACAAAATAAACAATAAAATAAAACCAGAAAACTTAAAAATGCTAAATATGATATCTTAGGTATACCTCTTAAAGCTTGATTACACTTGTAATATGAGAATATAAAGATGTAACAAATGTTGATAACGTGTAATAGTAGAGGCCCACAAGGATGGACCCTGGATATCATGTTTATAGCATGTGCCACCGCCCACCCATCCCCACTGAGTTACAGCTGTTTGCAGGGTTTAGACATATGATCTCATACTGAGTGAATAAAATATTCTCCTCTGGAGATTAAAATCCAGATTTCAGAAATGGCAATTCAATCTTTTTTATGTGGCTTTAAATTTGAAAGTTGTAAGGCAGCCATATTTTGACCAATGGGCATAGAAACAAAAAGAATAGTCGTTGGTATAAGACAAAGAAGAAGCAAAGAAAGAGAAGCAGAAAATCAATGGTATCCCCTGGGTTGAAGGCAGCTTTTTATTTCCCTATTCTGGTCTGGTTTTCAGACCACGTGCTTGTCTGCCCATATTTGTTTGCAAGAGCTACTTCAACAGACTACTACATACTGGATACCTTCAGAAGTATATTTGCTCACAACTCTTTAGGCTAGATGTCAGAGATCAAGGTATGGACAGGGCTGATTCCCTCTGAATCAAATAGACTGCACATAGACTTGTAGATTACTATATTTCTCTATGTCTTTACAATATCACCATTCTGTATGGGTATGTGTCACATCCCCATCTGTGTTTTTAGTCACAAAATTATGAAATGTACAAGTTAGCAGGTTGTACTGTAACATTTTCATATGCACATGTAAGGTACTTACATCATATCCCCTGAGTTACCTGCCAATAATTTATTCTTTGAACCTTTAAAGAGCTCAAAATATAGTCAGATTCTTAGAAACTCCATGTTAGAACTTCATCAAATGAACATAGAGAGCACAACTCTTCCTGTAACTCCTCTGAATCGACAAGACAACCCTTTAGCTTTACATAATCAATGGAGAGAGAAAGAAAGCATAGCTTTATATGATTCAGTGTTGCACACAAGGAAATAAAGAAAAACAACAGTCAAACAATAAATATTAAATCACAGTATTTTAGAAAATGCAATGAAAACTTCTAATTTGACATATTTCAAAATTCCCCTAAAATATTATTATCTGTCTGCCTATTTAAATCCCAGCCATTGTAACACTGTAGCTTATCTTAGCATATTTCCCTTTGCTGCTGTTACTTTTCAATCCTCCATGTTCAAACTAAGTTAATTATTTTTCACTTTCATTTTCTCCCATTACTAATATGTCTTCTTATTCCATGAGTAACTCTTAGTAAGTTTCAGTAAAATTGTAAAATCAGTTCTTTTATTTCCATTTACCAATAGCCATATGTACTCACCCACATTCCACAAAATACAGTCCTGCCTACTAATTTCAACTTGTTTTCTGTTACCATGACTACTTGTGTGTGTGTGTGTGTGTGTGTGTGTGTGTGTGTGTGTTATATTTGACAATAGCCCTATGAATACTTTTCAAATTCTATAGAAATTACCACTTTTTTTCCTCTCTAAGGCAAGGACACCTTGGCATCAATGAGGAATGGTGACCAAAAACATGACGAAATACAACAAAGCCCCAATTACTCTTCTTTTCCTATAAAGAATCTCAGTAACATACTTACATATGTCAATTTTAGCCAAGGAATACTGCAGCTGTATGTATATACAATCAGTAGATATTGCTACAAAATTAGGTGATAGATGTTAAAATGCCATATACTTCTATCCTTATAATTATCTTCCAAAAACACAACTACTAGAAAGCCAACTATCTGTGTCACCATTGGATTAAATAACTAAATGACATATACCACGTGTATTCACTGAAAAGCAAAGTAAATTAGCCTACTTATTTAAAGACAGTGGCCATGAGTATATGTCCCAGTGAGTAACTAAGCTAATTTTTTTTCTTTTTTTCTTTTCTTTTCTTTTTTTTTTTTTCTTTTTCTTTCTTTTTTTTTTTTTTTTTTGAGACAGGGTTTCTCTGTGTAGCCCTGGCTGTCCTGGAACTCACTCTGTAGACCAGGCTGGCCTCAAACTCAGAAATCCACCTGCCTCTGCCTCCCAAGTGCTAGGATTAAAGGTGTGCACCACCACTGCCCTGCTGCTAAATTTTAATGAAGTTTTAGGTAGATGTGAAAGTTTTGGAGAATCAGAATCTACACATGATGATCAAGGGAACCAGTGGACTGAAAAAGGCTATAAGGAGATGGAGTAGAGGTGACCAAGGAGAGAAAACCTTAGAATATGAGCTTTGATGGTGCACCTACAACTCTTCTATACTCTCTTAAATGAACTGTTATAAATATATCAGTCCTGAGCAGTGGTCGAAGAACATGGAACTTTCCATTTACCAGTTCAATGGTCAGCTAGCTCATAAGTAAAACTGTTCAATTTCTATTCAGTGTCCCTCAAACTACTTGAATCTCCTTAATTCCTCTCCCCAAATCTTTCTCATATAGCACACTAACTACATTATTATTCAAATAGAAATTTCTGAGGCTATGGAACTTAGCTTTATTTTGGAACAATGTCATTAGAAATAATATGAACAAATGTTTCTTGGCACACTTAAAATGAGCCTGTACAACAACTCATTTTACTTCTCTAACACTATAATACAGTGAGTTTCTCCATGTCTCAGGATAGTTGTCTGTTTGACTATATGTTAACTTCCTTACCCTGTTCCCTCTTAGCTTTTTTAAATTGTTTATTTTTTGGAACATAAAATTTGTTCTTTTCCTTGGAAAAAGAGTTCCAAAATTTCTATATATAATAAACAATATATTTGGCTACAGCAGAGAAACAGTCTTGGGGCATCTTTAAAGATCATTTGCAAATGATTAGCATGACACTTATTTTCCATATCTTTTCATGCTATATGACATTCATCCAAGGCCTGCAGATAAATTTCCAAAATATGAACTAATCATCATACCAACTCTAGAGGCAAAAGTAGACAAGGTATAACAGGGAACTTAAATCACATAGTAGTGAAAGGAAAAAAAAAACCAACTACGTATCACATTTTTAAAATGACTGCTTTTGCTATTATAAATAAGGCTGCTATGAATATAGTGGAACATGTGTCCTTGTTATATGGTGGAGAATATTTTGGGTATATACCAAGAGTGCTATAGATGAGTCCTCAAGTAATACTATGTCCAATTTTCAGAGTTAAACTAACAGACTGTTTTTTAGCTGGTTGTACCAGCTTGCAATCCCACCAACAATGGAGGAGTGTTCCTCTTTCTCCACATCCTCGCCAATATCTGCTGTCACCTGAGTTTTTGATCTTAGCCATTCTGACTGGTGTGAGGTGGAATCTCAGTGTTGTTTTGATTTGCATTTTCCTGATGACTAAAGATGGTGAACATTTCTTTAGGTGCTTCCAGGCCATTCAATATTCCTCAGTTAAAAATTCTTTGTTTAGCTCTGTATACCATTTTAAATAGGGTTATTCGATTCTGTCGAGTCTAACTTCTTGAGTTCTTTATATATATTGGATATTAGCCCTCTATTGGATGCAGGATTGCTAAAGATCTTTCCCCAATCTATTGTTTGCCATTTTGTCCTATTGACAGTGTCCTTTGCCTTACAGAGGCTTTGCAATTTTATGAGGTCTCATTTATCGATTCATGATCTTAGAGCATAAGCTATTGGTGTTCTGTTCAGGAAATTTTCCCCTATGTCCATGTGTTCGAGACTCTTCCCCACTTTCTTTTCTATTAGTTTCAGTGTATCTGGTTTTATGTGGAGGTCCTTGAACCACTTGGACTTGAGCTTTATACACAGAGATAAGAATGGGTCAATTTGCATTGTTCTATATGCTAATCTCAAGTTGAACCAGCACCATTTGTTGAAAATGCTGTCTTTCTTTCCACTGGATGGTTTTATCCCTTTTGTAAAAAAAAAAAAAAAAAAATCAAGTGACCATAGGTGTGTGGGTTCATTTCTGGATCTTCAATTCTATTCCCTTGATCTTCCTGCCTGTCTCAGTACCAATACCAAGCAGTTTTTATCACTATTGCTCTGTAATACAGTTTGAGGTCAGGGATGACCTCAAAACTTCTTTCTCCCAGAAGTCCTTTTATTGTTGAGAAACATTTTTGCTATCCTGGGTTATTTGTTATTCCAAATGAATTTGCAAATTGTTCTTTCAAACTCTATGAAAAATTGAGTTGGAATTTTGATGGGGATTGCACTGAATTTGTAGATTGCTTTTGGCAAGATGGCCATTTTTTACTATATTAAGCTTGCCAATCCATGAGCATGGGAGATCTTTTCATTTTCTGAGATCTTCTTTGATTTCTTTCTTCAGAGACTTGAAGTTCTTTTCACACAGATCTTTCACTTGTTTGGTTAGAGTAACATCAAGATATTTTATATTGTTGTGACTACTGTGAAGGGTGCTGTTTCCCTAATTTCTTTCTCATCCTTTTTATCCTTTGAGTAGAGGAAGGCTAATGATTTGTTTGAGTTAATTTTATATCCAGCCACTTTGCTGAAGTTGTTTATCAGGTTTAGGAGTTCTCTGGTGGAGTTTTTTGGGTCACTTAAGTATACTATCATAACAAGGACACATGCTCCACTATGTTCATAGCAGCCTGATTTATAGTAGCCAGAAACTGGAAAGAACCCAGATGTCCCTCCACAGAGGAATGGATACAGAAAATGTGGTACATTTCCACAATGGAGTACTACTCAGCTACTAAAAACAATTCATTCATGAAATTATTAGGCAAATGGATGGAACTAGAAAATATCATCCTGATTGAGGTAACCCAATCCCAATGAACACACATGGTATGCACGCACTGGTAACTGTATATTAGCCCAAAAGCTCCGAATACCCAAGACACAATTCACAGACCACATGAAGCAAAAGAAGAAGGAAGACAGAAATGTGGGTGCTTCAGTCCTTCTTAGAAAGGGGAACAAAATAATCACAGCAGCAAATATGGAGACAAAATGTAGAGCAGAGACTGAAGGAAAGGCCATCCAGAGACTGCCCCACCTGGGGATCCACCTTGTATAATACAGTCACCAAATCCAGACAGTATTGTGGAGGCCAAGAAGTGCTTGCTGAAAGGAGCCTGATATAGCTGTCTCCTGAGAGGCTCTGCCAGAGCTTGATAAATACAGAGGAGGGAGGATGCTCACAGCCAACCATTGGACTGAGCATGGGGTCACCAATGGAGGAGTTAAACAAAGGACTGAAGGAGCTGAAGTGGTTTGCAATCCCATAGGAAGAACAACAATATAAACCAACCAGACCCCCCAGAGGTCCCAGGGACAAAACCACCAACCAAGGAGTACATGTGTAGCGACCCATGGCTCCAGCTGCATATGTAGCAGAGGGTGGACTTGTAGGTCATCAGTGGGAGGAGAGGCCCTTGGTCCTGTGAAGGCTGGATGCCCCAGTGTAAGGGAATTTGAGGGTCAGGAGGTATGAGTGGGTTGGTGAGGGAACACCCTTGTAGAAATAGGGGGAAGGGAAAGAGATAGGTGGTTTCTGGGGAGGAGGAACCTGGAAAAGGGGAGAACATTTGAAATGTAAAGAAAAAATTCCAAATTTTTAAAAAAAGAAAAAAATTATTTTGAAAAACATAAATAAATAAAACAACTTTTAAAAAAGACTACTCTTGAGACCATTCGAATAAAGAAAAAGACTTTAAAAGCATCCTAGGAGCAAAGTCCCTCTTCATAAACAGGAACAAGTATCGACATTCAGATTTTATAAATAAATTACTTTATTCCCCCTCTCAGAAAATCTCTAGAGGACAAGATCTCTCATAGATAGCATTTCTGGAATTATAAGGTTTTGAATGGTAATGTATGATTGTCAATGGAAACCTTTCCCAGGACAGAAGATGGCAAAGGAGATGACCTTGAAAGAAATAGTGTTATGGAAATGGATCAACTTCTGTAGTTAGCAAGTATTCACCATTAAATATAAACATTGTGTCAGAAAAGTAGATACTTTTGTGGATCAGTGCATAGCAGCCAAGGCTGAAAGGGTCTGATTTAGGATAAATGAAAAAGAAAATATCAAAATTTTTTACCTGTAATGATAATAACTAGCCTGTCTTCTTTCTTCTCAATGATTCAGGAAAGGATTTATAGATACTGACACAGAGGTCTGCAGTTCAGGCTCCAGACATGCTCAAGGTTCTGCTTTCTTGCAACATTACATTTGGGAAAAGAGAGACAGTTGCAGAGCAAAGCAACTGCATGAGTTACAATGATATATATGGTCATCTCTTACCACCTAACAAAAGCATAGCAATTACATTTATAATACTAAAATTGTAAGAAATGCAAATGCCATGTGTATGTTAAGCAAAATAAAGATGTTAATATGTGACTTATTGGGAGGATACAATATATGAAACACTGAAAAAACTAGGCTTTAAGTTCATATTATTCTTTAACTATATGTATACTGTCATCCCCAGGAGGTGGACAAAGCAATGAAATGGCAAGGAACTTTCAACAACTCACTAGAACCACAAAACTTTAACTTTGATCTATCTGATTTCAAAGCCCTTTACAACATTTTTATGACTCACTTCCATTTTTATCCTTCAAGAAAATAAATTTAAAAAGAAGCTGATTTTGTGATCAGAATTAATAATAATACAAAGAACCATCACTTTCAAAAACATTGAAATTTTAGGGAAAAGCTGGAAGAAACTGAGGAGGAGGGCAACCCTGTAGGAGGCCCAGCAGTCTCAATTTAACCTGGACCCCGAGATCTCTCAGACACTGGAGGTCAGGTGGGGTGGGAGGTGAGGAGTGGGGACATCCTCGTGGAAATAGGGGGTGGGGAGGAGGTATTGGATGTGGAACCATCAGAGGGTGGGCCAGGAGGAGAATAAAATCTGGAGTGTAAAATAAAAAGATTAAATAAAATTAAAAATCAAAAATATTGAAATTTTAATCAAATTATTGACACTAAGATTTCAAGTTACAGGTAGAACTATCAGGCTATTGTGGTGTCCTTGGTAACTAGTGTCTCATCAGATCTGGTTGACCATAAGGAAATATTGAATTAAAATGTACCCCTCCAAAAAATTGCCAGTTTGAGCAAATTCTGGCTATTGTAATTTCATTAACCTGAGTTGTATCTATCAAATAGCCATTCAGGAATAGTGACCTGATGCCTCGAGATGCATCTTTTCAAAAGTATTTCAGTACTGGTAGATGTCTCAGTAGGTATAGTTACTTGTCCCCAAGTCTGATAACCAGAGTTTCATCCCCACAATCCACTGATAGAAAGAAAGAACCTACTCCCAGTGTACAGTGTACCTCCTCATGTGTACTGTGGCATGTACATACCCCTCCATGACACACATATACGTATATGTACATAATACAATAAGATAAAATGTAGCAAAATTAAGAATCTATTGTTAATGAAAAGTATAGGTTGAACAGGACCTCCATCTTGCATGTTTTCTATCTGTTCATTTAACAGAAATTAAAGAGTAATGGATGAAAATGTACTGTCACTGTATGGAATAAAGATCAATGGTTAAAGATGCAATTGCTCTTCCCTCCTTGTGACAACCTAACATGCTTGGAATGTTAGACATCACACATTTTGATGTATCTAGTAAAAAAACACATCTGTCCCTGTTGGTAACAACACCTGGCACTGTGGATCAAAGCCCCATGTGCCTGTCCTGGGGCGCTGTGGCTCTGGGTGGGACAGGACATGTGGGAAGTGGACATGAATCTTCTCACACAGTCCAACGGGCAGGTTGGGGGGCTGTGGGAAGCCTCTGCAGCCCCTGCCCGTGGGTGGGGGAGGGGAGCCATTCCTGGGGAACATGTGGCAGCCGTCTCCATGGGTTCTCTAGCCTGGGCACCACAGTCACCACAGGGTGCCGCAGACGGGCTAGCTAGAGTGCAGCTGGGGTTCCCTGTGGGACCAGGTCTGGGCTGCTTTGGGTGCCAGGCTGACTGCTTAGGCTTGGGTGAATGGGTACCATCTAGGAGATCTGGGATTCCCACGATGAAAGATTAGCCATGGCTCATTAATCGAGGGCTGGATATACCTCCCTTCCCACGGCAGGTCCAGATGAAGAGACAGTCCATAATTCTAAGACATTTATTTTCATCATGTGGAAAGTGGCATGGATGGAACTGTACCTCCCACCTCTCCCAGAGAGGCAGGGCAGATATAGTAACTGGGAAGGGTCATGGCTAAGCCTCTAGGTGTCTCACTAACATGGGATGGCTTGGGGCTGTGTGGCCACGCCTCTTCCTTGGGCGAAGCCACACCTCTACAGGGGCATGATATGTGACTGGCTGAAGCCAAAAAGCCTCCCGGGAGCCTTGGCATAACATTTCCGTTCCCTTGCAAGTTACTTCTTGGGGTCTCCCAGAGTTTGCCTGTGCTCAACCAGTGTGCCAGACTGCCTGCCAGATCACTGCCCGACAAATTCCCCCTTTTTCTTTCTTAAGGGAGAGGTGTCATTTGTAGTGTAGGATAAGCCTATAGGAAAAATCACAGAGGAGCAGAATCCCAGCAGGGCGATTTCTGCATAGGGTGAAGAGCAAGCAGGTTAAGCCTGTGATGGCTTGTTTGGGAGCACATCATGGTCCTGGAAGGCATCTTTTAAGTCTGCTTTGTATGGCTGAGGAAAAGTTTTGGGATTGGCAGTAACAGTTTGCCTGTAAAAGGAAACTGGTTGTTAATTAAGGATAGTTGATTTGACCTGTGGGAATAGATTAGGTTACTTTTGAACCTTAATGAAATCTTAAACTAGTTGAAAGAAATTTTTGGGACATATATCACATATAGGACATATAGGGAGAAAAATAAACATTTAAATAAAGAAGCAAGAAAATTTTGAGTTGAGAAGCACAGAACACTGTTTCAGGTATTCCTGTTAAGAAGAAACAAAGCAAGGTTTTTTTTCTTTTGCCTTTGTCTTGGCGGGCTTTTGGCTGGCTAGGTGAGGGGTGGAGGGGCCGCTCTGCCACATGGTGGCTGAGTATTCCCCATTTGTTTTTCTTAGCCTAAATGTAAAAGCAGAAGAAAGGCCAACCTTGAAAGAAAAACAGCTTAGAGGAAGAAACATAGAGGCTTGAAAGAACAGCCAGTGCCAGAAGAGAAAGCAAGAAGCTCAGGGTCATAACCAGGCAGGTGCTGGGGGAAAGAAACTTGTCTCTTGGCCTGCAGGGACCGTAGATAAGGCCACAGATGGGGGAGCAAGGCACTCAGAGCTGTAGCTAAACAGGAGCCCTTGTGGTGGGTGCTGGGGAAGAGAAATTGGCCTCCTGGCCTGCAGGGACCTCAGGAAATGGCAGGTTAAGCTGCAGATGGAGGAGCAAGGTGCTCGGAGCTTGAGCTGCTATAGGAAGCAGATCCATTAGCTAAACAGGAGCCCGCATACCGCCACTTGTCCTGACTTGACAGGTATCATAGCTGAATCCGAAGTATGCCCGAACCATGCTGAAACCACACATTGAAGCAGGGACTGCCTTCATTCAGACCCAGCAGCTCCATGCAGCCATGGCTGACACCTTCCTGGTTGCCTGGACATTGACTCCGTACCCATCACTGCCCGCAACACTGGCATCATTTGTACCATTGGCCCTGCTTCCCGATCTGTGGAGATGCTGAAGGAGATGATTAAGTCTGGGATGAATGTGGCTCAGCTGAATTTCTCTCATGGAACCCATGAGTACCATGCAGAGACCATCAAGAATGTCCCAGCAGCCACAGAAAGCTTTGCATCTGATCCCATTCTCTACAGTCCCATTGCGGTGGCTCTGGATACAAAGGGACCTGATAAGCCATAATGAAAGAATGACTTGTAAGGATTTTTGCTGTTTCTGTTCCTAGCCAGTTTCAATTTTTTAACCATCCATTTACTCAATTCACTAGAAGTTGTGTTCAACCATTTGACTTGGTCATTAAAAAATCGTTCAATGGCTCCCAGGGCTGTTAGCTTAAATGCAAACTCCTTAATATTACATGTAGGCCTTTGAATCATCTTGTTCCCATTAGTCTCTCTGTCCTGTTTGTCAGCATAACTCACTTGGCACTCAAATATCTAACTCTCCTGGACTTATTTCAGTTCCTCAAATTGCTATGCTTTTTAATCCTAATCTTTCCCGTGCCATCTATTTTTCTAGAATATTTCTAGTCTATTTAAACATTAGCTCATTCCATGATTTGTCCACTAGCCTACCATTCATGTTTATTCTCTAGATTGCAGCTACTCCCTAACACCCTAACTGCCAGACTTTAAATATTTGTGAAGCTTTTTTATTCATAAAACTGAACATTACATAAAGCATGATATGAGGATGTCACAGACACAGTTAAATTTCATTATGAATTCCACATGTTTAAGTTTGAAAATCCTCAATATCAAATAGTCAGAGATGACCAAATATCATATACTTTCCTACAATTTTACTTACATTCTGAAAGTATATTGATAGTGTAAAATCATGTAGGAAAGCAAAAATGTTTCCTTTCAACTCAAGTTTTTAATATCAGGGGTATAAAACACACTTCAGATATTTAGTAGTCTTACATAATTATCATGCATTCAGTAATGAAATATTGAGGGTTAGGTCCTAAATTCCAGTAGAAAGAGTCAGTGTCAAAAATAAAACACAAATTATTTTCACTATTTTTCTTGTAATCATTAATATTGTCAATTTTATTTGAATGAGAACTATCTAGAAAATTAATAAAGTGCCCCCTTAGATGTCCTTACAAGGGTATTCCCAGAAATTAATGTAGAAGGATCACCCTGCTCTAATTATGAACAGAACCATCTCATATGTCAGGAGTATGAATGGAATAAGAGAAAAGAATGGGAAAATACATCCAGAATAGACCCTTTCCCTTTCTGATTACTGGTCACCATGCTATAAGCTCTTCTGCTCTAGCACATCTTCACAGCAATGATCGACTGAAACTTCTGATATCATGAGCCCCAAATCAGTCTTTTCTTCTTTACATTTCCCCCAACTGGGTACCTTCTCACAGTGAGAAAAAGTTTAACATATCCACCCCCATACAGATCCCTCTTGATTCAACAATTGAATATGATTTGATGCAGACAAAGTCAATCTCAAGGAGCTGGAGAAAAGGTTCTCACAGAGGACATAGGTTTACTTCCCAGCACTCATTTCAAGCAGCTCACAACACCAGGCAATCCATTGCCAGAAGACTTAGAACTCATCTCCCCTTTATCTCCCCACTGAGACCTGCAAGCAGGTGGTGTACTTATGCACATACACATATATGCACATAAATAAAAAATAAATACCCACTCCAAAGCTCAAGGATCATCACAAAAGAGGAGTAAGGAAGACTATAATTCAAAGGTCAGGGGTCCTAGGGTGAGTCAGTGTCTTCTGGGCATGAGAGGACCACTACATGCATGAACTCACAGCAACTGTTTTCCTGAGCAAGATCAAATTAGCCAAAAATGCAGCTGTGATAGAGATGGATTTATAAATTCCTACACATAGCTGAGGAGCTAGGAACAGTTGATGGCTGCTCAGGGAGAATGGGTTTTTGTTACATGTGTGGGACCCTGGGTCAACCATGCTTCAGAGGATGATCCCTGACGCATGAATATATAGGCAGCATAATTTGAACTTTGAAGGTTATTAAAACATAAAATAGGATATGATGCTGGGAGAGATGAGGAGAAATAAGTTAGATCTGGGAGAAATTGGGGGAGGAAGGAAGATTGAATAAGATCAAAATGCACTGTATGAAATTCTCAATTAATAAGATTTATTTTAAAATAAACATGAATAAATTTATAAAGAGTCATTGCTGAGAAGATATTGAATAAGTTGGCAAAAAACAGTGTAGAGGAAGAGATTAAAGAACAAGGCCTCCAGGAAATGCACATTTCATTAAACATATTGCACATTAAGTTGTGAAAGTAGTTTTTCTCTTAAATTTGAGAGGATAAGCCAGGCCTAATTTTTATCCAACCATTCTTTTATCTATAATTCACAGAAAATGGAACTTCAAGACCTCAGAGATTTAGAACAGTAGGTTTGCTAGGATATATAATATTTTTATTCTAACTCAAACAAAGCAGAGAAGCAAGATTTATGAATATAAGCAATTAGATTGAGCACATATCCAAAACAAAACTTCAGAAGATCCTATTCTTAAAATATAATGCCTTTTCTAGCTATGAAGAAGAATATATACAAAGAAACTCTAAGTGCTTTCCACTTAATTCACAGTTTCTTCCAACCTTCCCACATCTGTTTTATTCAATTCATTCATTCAACGAATATTAAATCATTAATAATATAAATTCAGAGTAATTCTGAATGATAGTTACAGGGGGGAATCATTAATATGTAGCTCTTACTTTCAAGGAGCTCACAGTCAACTAAAAATCACAGGCAGTACATCAATAATTATATAGAGAGAGTATAAAAGAACAGTGTTACCCTGAAAGAGTGTGGCTACTGGTAAAGATGGCAAAAATAGCATACTGGAAATGTCACAGATTTATTGTAGTGCTAAATCCCCAAAATATGATAACAGAAATCCTTGCTGTCTTACAGAGAGCTAAATTCTAACGAATAACAAGGAGCAAATATTTGATGGTAGGATTGGAGAGGGTAAACAGTTTAGTTTGCAAATAGTCATAAATGAAATACTCGGTGGCAACTTTTCAACTCTTACTGTTATTTCCTATCATTCAATTATGAATTAATGAGAACTTTACCACCTTAACAAAATGACTAGTGTCTATAAGGCATTTTGAATTCTAAAACAGTCAATAAATGCTTTAGGACAGGAAATGAGCTATGATCTGTTTCTGGTAAAAAAATTAATTTTATTTGCATTCTTACTGTATTTTTTACCTGATGCTAATAAAGTTTCTCTAGCCACTGAGTTCAGTGTTATGTTTGGCTATGGGTCTCTGCATCTGTTTGCATCTGTGACTTAATCTATTCTGTCTGGTGGTGGTTATGGCAGACTCCTGTCTATAAGAATAGAAGAATATCACTAGGAATAATTTATTTATTTTTTTCTGGGGCATGTTTGGTTGTATCCTAGGTCTTTGGGTGATTCAAGCAGCATCAGGGGTGGGCTACCTCTCATACCATGGGTCTCATTCTGAACCAACCTGTGGTTAGCCTTTCACACAATTTCTATGGCACCTTTAGCCCAGTACATCAGACTTGCAGGAAAAATTGTAGGTTGAAGATTTGTGGCTGAGTTCGTGTCCCAATATATCTACTGTGAGTCTTTCCTGATTGTAGGAAATGGCTGGTTCAGGCTCCATATTCCCTATACTAGGAGTATTAGCTAGGGTAATACTAATATATTTCTGTGAGTTTATATTACACTAGGTTTCTACCAGTACCTCTCCAAATTGGTTCCCAATTACAGTTGTCTCTCCCAGTATTCTCTCCCTCCATCCTCTCCCAAATTGTTCTGATCTCCACCCATTCCCACTCCACACAAAATATTTATGCTATTTTCCCCTCCCAGGAATATCCATGCATCCCTCCTTGGGAACCTCCTTGTTACTTAGCCTCTCTGGGTCTATGGATTATAGTACCATTGTTCTTTACTTTACATTTAATATCTACTTATAAGTGAGTACATACCACATTCTTTTTTTTTTTCTGTGTCTGGGTTACCTTACTCAGGATGATATTTTTCTAGTTTCACCCATTTGCCTACAAATTCCATAATATTATTGTTTTAAACAGCTAATTGACACTCCATTGTGTAAATGAACCATATTTTCTGTATTGATTCATTGGTTGAGAAACATATGTTTTTTTGTTTTTGTTTTTGTTTTTTCCAGTTTCTGGCTATTATGAATAAAGCTGCTAAGAACATACCTATGCAAGTATCCTTGTGGGATGGTGGATCATACTTTGAGTATGTGCCCAGAAGTGATGTGGCTGGGTCTTAAGGTAGATTGATACCCACTTTTCTTAGAAACCACCTTATTGATTTCCAAAGTGCCTATACAAGTTTACTTTCCCACCAGCAATGGAGGAGTGTTCCCCTTGCTCCAAATCCTTGCCAGCATTAGCTGTCACTAGTTGTTTTTATCTTTGCCATTCTGGCAAGTATAAGACAGAATCTCTGAGTCAATTTGATTTGCATTTCCCTGGTGACTGAGGGTGATGAACATTTCTTCAAGTGCTTTTTAGCCATTTGAGATTTCTTTATTGAGAATTCTCTGTTTAGATCTGTGTCCCATTTTTAAAGTTGGATTAATAGGTTTTTTGATGTCTAATTTCTTGAGTTCTTTATATATTTTGGAAATTAGTCCTCTGTCTGGTATAGATTTAGCAAAAATCTCTTCCATTATGTAGACTGACATTTTGTTCTATTTATGACATCTTTTACCTTGCAGAAGCTTTTCAGTTTCATGAAATCCCATTTATTAATTGTTGATCTTAGGTTCTGTGTACTGTTCAGGAGGTTGTCTCCTGTGCTAATGCATTCAAACTCAGGAAAGTAAGGCTGCCCTTGTTCTCCATATTTACTCAATACTGTAGAAGTTTTAGCTAGAACAATAAGACAACTAAAGAAGATCAAGGGGATACAATTTGGAAAGGAAGATGTTCAAGTATCTTTATTTGCAGATGATAAGTTAGTATACATAAGTTACCAAAAATATTTCTAACAGGGAACTTGTTGTGGAAACAATTCAAAAGAAAGGAATGTACTGCATGTTCCAGCACTACACCCTGGTTCTCCCATCCAGGTGGACTGGCCAGTCATGCACTGGCGGGCGATGGTTGACCTGCTTTCATCTCATGGAGCTCTACTCAGAGCTCCATGATTTCTTCACCAAGCATGCTAGATTCCCACTTGCAGGTCGCTACCACACCAGCCCCAAGCTTTAATGCCCCCATGGCCTCTGTGGTGCACATCAGGCAAACCCACGCTTTGCCTCTGTACCTTTCTCTCTGGAACCCAGATGAGCTGCCGCATGAAGGAAAATGCAAGACAAACTTAGCTCAGAAACAATAATAACTCAATCTCTGGGCACAACAACTAAATCCTAATCTTGTAAGCCTTATCAAAATCTGATTCCTCTGGTGGCAAATCCTTGCAAATTTGCCATACTAGGAGACTCTAGTAGCTACATCTTACCTACATGCTGTCCCTATTCTAAAAGGGCTCTCTCACTCTCTGCTGCTTCCTCTCTTCCTCTCTTGGACCTGGAAGTCCCTCCTCCACGCCCAGTGATTGGCTCCTTTATTCATTAGGGAATTAGTTCACAAGAAGTCACAGGTGTAACTTACTCCTTATCTGAAGCCCCTCACAGGAGGGCAGAATTGGCAGAATACAAAAAGCCCCAGGGCTATCTCTACAACAGAACACCTCCAGCTGATGAACCCCTTTAGTAAAGTGTCTAGATACAAAATTAACTAAATAGATCCATAAATATCATCCTGCACAAAACTCAAGTTCAAGTGTATCAAAGACTTCAACACAAAATCAGATTCACTGAACATCATGGAAGAGAAAGTTGAGAATTTCTGTATCATTTTTAACTTAATGTTTTAATCATAAATAAGTAGACATTGTGACAGCTATGAAAATGAATAGTGGTGTAGCTAAATACATTTTGAGTGTATTTTTTGATTGATTTCAGTCAAATTAGAACAGAAAATGAGAATGATCATTAAAAAATGATGGAGAAAAAAGTAGGCTTCATAAAACCTTAGTATCAAATAATAACATATAACAAGCATGAATTTTGCCAGGTGTTATTCACAGGTAATGAGTAAATGTTATCTCAGTAAGATATCACTTCTGCTGTGCATAGAGACACAAACTCATATGTAGTATTTTCCTTGCAGGAACACAATGGACAGTTTAATTTCTACTTCTACCTGGAGTAATGTCAGAGACATCAAATTGGTTTGTAGTTCCTCTTGGAACATTCTCTTTTACAAACATGAAAAATTTTATATGAGTACACTATAGCAATAGCAACTATGACTTTTATTAATTTTTAAATTAATAATTTAAATTAATTTATTATTTTATTTAATTTATTATTAAATTTATATAATTTATTATATTAATTATTTAGTTCTCATTTAGTTTATATTTATGATAATATACTTAACAAAACATCCAAAATGAAAGATTCTTCAAACTTACCATTAAAGCTGTCACATATTTTTACTCTTGCTTTTGATTCAATAGCCACTTCTGTTCATATTTAGTGCAAAAATCTCAAATACATAAGAAATGCAACCTTTCCATTCCACCTCAAATTTAAAACAATGACTTCAATCTAGAAATAAGAATATTCTCTCTGTTATAGAAGAAGTTCAAAAGTGAACGAGTATCTAACTCTTCCAAATAAAATGTATCTGTATGTCATTTTTGTTAAAGCCAGAAGAGAAACTTTAGTGTAGAAAAGTTAGAGGTTATAGAAGAAAAAAAAAAGTTAACCCCCAAGAAACGTTACTTCAGTACTTTTCTGTGCCAGCCACTACTTGGTGACTGAGTACTTTACATTTCTATTTAGGGAAGGTCCTAAATTTATTGTATTTACCTTAGTTGGAACAACCAATTTTGTAAAATGATCCAAAGAATTCTCGAGAGTCAGCAAGGAAAAGTAGGGTCCAAACTGAACATGCCTATAAACCTAGCACTTGACAGACTGAGAAATGATTGCAATTTTAAAATTAATTTCGGCTGCATATTAATGTCTATCTCAGAATAAACAATAAACAATAAACAAAATAAAGAATTTGCACTTTGGATTGCATCAAACTTAACTAGACATGTGTGTTTTGAAAAAATTCAATTTATCTCATCTTACCTATGGTTTATTTAACCAAGATGTAACAAAGTCCAGCCAGTTAAAAGTATGTAGAATAATGCCACATTGTCTATGGTTAGGTAGATATTGACATAATTACCAAGAATTGGTTGAATTATTAACTAACCGATCATATATTCTATTTATCATAAAATCAAATAAGACATTAAAAAACAAAAGATGTTAAGTTAGCCTGTGAGACTCTCTCTCTCTCTCTCTCTCTCTCTCTCTCTCTCTCTCTCTCTCTTTCTCTCTGTTCTGGTCAAAAATAAAGAAAAATCAAAATTTTAAAAGCAATTTCTATATATGGATGCTAGCACATTTGTGCCATCCATTGTGCCTATAGCCTTTAGTATTTTACAGATAAAGTAGCAATTATTTCTGATTTACCTGCTATTTTCTAATCATTAGAGTAGCACAAAGGGACATAGGTGAGGTTCCCATGGGAACCATATGCTGCTGTTCCTTGCCTTTCATAAAATAAAACATCATCAGAATCGCATCATCAGCACTTAAGTATTCATCCATGCAAGTGTAGGTGGATGCTGATGTGTATGAAAAGGACAAAACTGACCCTCCAGCAATTGAACATGAACTCTACGTTGTTTTTAAGTTGAAGAGATGAGAAAAATTGAGTCATCTGTACTGTGTTAGTCAGGATGCTTAATTACCAAAGAATTCATCACTTTCATAAGGTGGCTGGTTAGGTGAAGGGCAGAAAATTGTTTAGTCCCTCAAACGTTTTATCGAAGAAGAAACCTTAACTCAAAAATAGACTAAGTTGAACTTTCAAATTATGGTAATTCTGTACTTACACTCTAACACATAGATGAAGACACACGCACGCAAGCAAACACACACACACAAACACGTGCACACACACACACAGAGGGATGAGGAGAGAGAGACAGAGATACAGAGAGAGACAAAGAGACAGAGAGAGACAGAGAGATACAGAGAGAAGGGGGATCAAAAGGAAATTACTAGGTAGAATACTAGATAGAAATTACAGTATATAAAATTATATATAAAATTAATACATAGAACAATGAGAGAAATACAACGTTGGTAATTCTAAGTCTTAGACTTTTAATGTTACCATGGATCTTGTGGTTTAGGGAGCAAACTATCCTAGCTACTTTCACCATGGATCTATTGCTTTTCCCTTGGGGTGGTTCCAGCTAACAGTTTATTAAAACAGAAAACATACCCATTGCTATTCTACAAGTAAAGTGTAGCTCAAAGACTCCTTATATCAGTATTGACTCTTCTTTCATGTTCTTGCTTCTTGACAGGTATCAAACAGATATAAATGTCTGAAGATTTGCTTGGCATAATGATACATGCTTGTAACTCCAGCATATGAAATACTATGACAGGAAGCCTATTAACTCAAGTTCTGAATGGACTACATGGGAAGCTTACTCCCACTGTCTTCTCCAAAATTTCCCCTTTAACTTCCAAAGGCATTTCCTTTTGTAAACCTAATAGTAATATGGGGTTTATGGACTAGTTTACTTACTCCCAAGTGTTGAAATAAAATGTTAGTCTTACTAGTGTGGGCACAAATAGACCCCAATGAAAGTCAGTCTGCTGAAAATTTTAATTATAATGATCTTAGGAAATATTCCAATGGAGTGAAAAGCCCTTCTAGGGAAATGGGATAGAGGAATTTGGTAGCTATCTATGAGAATATATCTACAAGAATAAGGAAGTAGATGGATATGTTAATATTTGTTATGTGTCAACAACAAAATACCCAAGGCAAGGCCATTTGTAAATAAAAAGATATTTAATTAGGTCATAGGTCCGAAAGTCCAAATATAGTACCAGTTCGCAGTCGGTTGTGGTGAAAGTATTCTGGGTATATCACACCCTAGCAGACTGCATGTAAGAAGAAAAGATCACATGAAAAAGCATAAAGCCAGAGAAATTCAAGAGACAAGTTATTATTTTTATAAAAAGCTCAATTTTCAGGGAAGCAAGTAGGGTCAAACAAGAACAACATAGATCTCTTCCCATGATAATGTTTCCAATGCCATAAATATTATTCCCTAAGCCCTTGCTTTTAAAAGTTCTGTCACAGATCTGGGATTTAAGACAGTGATATAGCATTTGCCAAGCATGTGCAAGGCCCTATGTTCAACCCATACCATTATAAAAATGTATCACCACTTCTCAAGACTACATTTGGGACAAAGCTCCTGGTACACAAACCTTGTGTACGCAATCAAATACATAGTAAGTCTTTATTACTAATGTATATAAATAGACTTGTGTTGCTTAGTTAAAAAAAGAAAAGAGCAAGGCTATTTAAACTACAATGGCAAATGAATTAATGGAAGTTCTTATTTTTTCTAGAAGAAGAGCAGATGAAGCTTGAGAAATATAAAAACTATTGGAACCCAGAATACCCCAGTCAATTTAACAAGAATGATTAGCCATCATGTCATGCAGCAAATGTGTCAGGAAGTCAGGGCCTTTTTTCCTACTGTGTCTTACAATCTGGTTACTTAGATTAGCCATAAGATTCTATTATGGGATTAATGTCCTAGAAAGTACATACTAGTATATATATGCTAATTCCTACGGGTGTATACATTCTACTAGTTCCCATGAATGGCCCAACATGTCTTCATGGAGCTTATTCTGAGATACAATATTTCCAATAAGTATGAGAAAAAAGTGGGATCAAATTGGAGGAATAGAGGACTAGAGAATGAGAGGATCAATGCCATGCTCTTTCAAGGGATAACTATGAATTGACTCTTATGGGGTAAGCAGCCACTGTCACATGTTCGAAGTGCTATCATCCTCTTTGTCTCACTTCAGTCTCAAAACAAAGGGTCGTGATGACTCCAGATTAAAATATCTGAAAATCTGAACCAAGATAAACAATTCTTCTTCATTCCACCCCAATCCCTTCCAACCACCAACTCTAGGTAGGAGAGAAAAAAGACTAGAGGGGGAAGGGGGCAGAGACCTTTTTAGACTGTTCCTGGTGAATGTCATCATCCCTCCGACTTCTTCTGATCAAACCACCACAACAACCATGAGCAGCAGGAACCAGCAGCAGCATCCTTCTTCTTTAGAGTGCCTCCCACTCTTCTCAGAGCTCTAGCATCTATTACCTCTCCAGAGTCCTCAGAATTAAACTATCTGCAGCTGGCAAATATCATGCCCCTCCTACAGTATGAGACAATCATGGTTAATGTCTGTGGAAAAACTGAAGCAGCCCCGTGTCCCACACCTGGGATTAAAACAAAAACTTATTCACACAACATAACTGTGCTTTTAAAGAAACCAATAAGCCCACTACACCTATCTTTTACAGATGTTTTATCAGCAATATGGTGAGAGAGCATGTGACACAGGTTTTGTGTCTTCTTTCACCTTTATCCTCAGGTATCTTTCCCCAAAGAATCTTTTACCATATTGTCATGTCTCAGTATCTATTTTTTAAAGCTACAGGGTTTTAATAAAACTTATAACAAAATGACAAAAATGGATATAGTTCTTTAAAGATCCTCCTAACAATGGAAAAAGGTCTCCTTCCATACTATTTGAACCTGATTTAAAGTCTCCTTCTATACTAGTTGAACCTGATTTTCCCTTGTGAACTTGACCAATAGCATAAAGCAGAAATGAAGCGAAGTTTGTAGAATTCTGTGTTTGGTTTTAAGAGACTTAAGACATTTTCTTTCTCCATCATTGAATACCCTGTCACTGTCACAAAAAACAAAACAAAACAAAACAAAAAAAACAAAATTAAAAAAAATATTTTCTTTGAATCCTCATGAGAGAAGGATTTTAAGGAAAGAAATAGGAATGCATAGCACATTTGTTGAAAACTGGAAACAAAATAGCTTTACCTAATAAAATGCTTCCAATAGGGAATATTTCACAAATGGTCACAATATATCACATCTCTACCACAACAAAAGATACATCAATGTAGTAAAACTATAGGAATCCTTCATCTGGTGGTATATTTGAAGTACACATAGATTCACCCATTATGCTGTCAAAAGTTTGTTTCAAATTTGTACTTGTAATATCTTGTTATGTATAAGTTTCAAGAGTATCAATGTATCAACTACTAGTTCTACAAATAAATTTATATCTTTAAAATTTTTTCAAATGCAGAAGAGAATTACAAAGCATATTGGTTGAAAATGAGGTTACTTCCCAGTCAACAGGGAACCAAAACTGCAAAGCAAAGAAAACCTCAGGAAGATAGTAGGGTCAACTCTGGGCATAATGTTTTGTCATGAGGTTATTTGTTAATTATTTTATGACAATCAAATGTAAAGTGTGGATGCAGATCACCATGAATGTCTCAGGCATGATAATGAGGAATGGTGGTGACCTCATGGGCTAAGGAGAAAATGTTGGAGTCCAGATTAAATAGAACAAATTGACCTCCTCTCCAAACCTCTTTTCTTTCTCCTAGGACTATTTTGTTGCCCCTTCTAAGTAGGATTGAGACATCACCTCTTGAGCCTTCCTTCTTGTTAAACCTCTTAGGGTCTGTGGGGTGTACCATGGTATTCTGTACTTTTTGGTTAATATCCATTTATCAATGAGTATATATCATGCATGTCCTTTTGGACCTGGGTTACCTCCCTCAAAATATTTTCTAGGTCCATCCATTTGTATGTAAAATGTATTACGTCCTTGTTTTTAGTAGCTGAATAGTATTTCACTGTGTAACTGAACCACATTTTCTGTATCCATTCTTTGGTTGAGGAACATCTGGGTTGTTTCTAGTTTCTGGCTTTAAGTAATAAAGCTTCTTAATAAACATAGTAGAGCACGTGTCCTTGTGGTATGATGGAGCGAGCATCCTTTGGGTATATGCCCAGGAAAGATAGAGCTGGGTCTTTAGGTAGAACTATTTTCAATTATCTTAGAAACTGACAGATTGGTTTCCAGAGTGGTTGTATAAGTTTGCAATCTCACCAACAATGGAGGAGTGTTCCTCTTTCTCCACATCCTCACCAACATGTCTGGTCACCTGAGTTTTTGATCTTAGCCATTCTGACTGGTGTGAGGTGGAATCTCAGGGTTGTTTTGATTTGCATTTCCCTGATGACTAAGGATGTAGAACATTTCTTTAGGTGCTTCTCAGCCCATTAGAGATTCCTCTTTTGAGATTCTCTGTTTAACTCTGTATTCCATTTCTTAAATTTAGGTGTGTTTGTTTGTTTGTTTGTTTGTTTTGTCTGGTTTTGTTTTTTGTGTGTGTGGGGGAGTCTAACTTCTTGAGGTCTTTATATATTTCGGATATCAGCCCTAAGTCAAATGTAGGGTTAGTGAAGATTTTTTTCCCCAAACTGTAGGTGGTCGTTTTGTCCTATTGAAAATGTCCTTTGCCTTACAGAATCTCTTCAGTTTCATGAGGTCCAATTTATCAATTGTTGATTTTAGAGCCTGAGCCATTGGTGTTCTGTTCAGGAAACTGTCTCCTCTACCAATGCATTCAAGGCTATTCCTCATTATCATGCCTGAGACATTCATGGTGATCTGCATCCACACTTTACATTTGATTGTCATAAAATAATTAACAAATAACCTCATGACAAAACATTATGCCCAGAGTTGACCCTACTATCTTCCTGAGGTTTTCTTTGCTTTGCAGTTTTGGTTCCCTGTTGACTGGGAAGTAACTTCATTTTCAAACAATATGCTTTATAATTCGCTTCTGCATTTGAAAAATTATAAAATGACTATGACTCCCAGAACAGAATGTTACACTCAGAATATAAGCTGGCCAACTTCAGAATGGAGAGGGAACATAGATTTCTTTAAGTGGACACTGCATTTCTACCAATCTAGGCTACGTTTTGATTTGCTTTGTTCATCAAACTCTAAAAAATCATTTCTTTCCTTTCATTTCCAGCAACTTTCTATGAATAAAAAGATACCAAGCTAGATAGAAGGAACTATAATTTATCAATCTCAAATATCATACAGATTTGACACTACTCACCTAATGTCCCCCCCCTGGTGTTCCCCAGCCCCACCCTCTCACCCAGCCCTTGCTGGTGCCCTGGGGTTGTGGTTTTGAATTCAGACTTTGGTTAGAGAAACTCCGACTGGGTGACCTTGATTCATATGCAGATTCTGTTCCAAGGTTAGAGCTCAGTAAGCAGAATGGCTGCAGAAACCTCTCTGGAATAAGATTTCCCCCCACCTCGGCATGTTTAATTTAAAACACTAAATATTTCATCTATAAAATGTGGGTGGACGAGCTCATAGCTGAGCTTTTAGTTTCCTTTTCTTTTCCTGATAGTTAAGACTTGTGAATTTTAAGATCTCTATGGAGCTAGCAGAGGACATGACATGGGAAATTGCTTTAGTGTTCATCCCTCCCACGGGAGGACAGACTAGTAAAGAAAGGCATTTTTGAAAACTGCCAGGAGGAAGAACACTACTATCCAGCCCTCCACCCCAGAGCCCAGGCAAGAGGATCCTCCAAGTATACCAGTTCAACTTTTCACAAAGTTAATTCAATGCAACTTAGGTGGCTGGGTATTTATTATGGGGCATGTACAGTGCTTAGTTTTTCAAATGTGATAGGAAAGTAAGCAGATAATGATACTGTTCTAGTCTTAAGTCTCTTACATTATCGTTCTCAGGTTTTGATACCTCCCTCTTTTACATGCAGGCCTGTCTCTCTCACTTAAAGCCTTGCTGAAAATTCCCTACCTCCATAAAAAGAACAGCAAGTTCCATTGGTGTGTGCTCCAGACATCCTCCATCCTTAGCTGCACCTTAACACCCCAGTGTGAACAATCGACCACATCGGTGCTCTAATAATCTTTTAGGGATGACAGTTTTACAGCTGATAGGTATAGTACAGTGATAAATTATTAGACATTGTTAGCCATCACTTGCTTACAGTATTGTAATTGATTGATAATGCCCTTGCTTTCATTTTTCTTTTCTTGTTCTCCATCCCAGCCATTCTCTCTCTCTCTCTCTTTCTCTCTCTCTCTCTCTCTCTCTCTCTCTCTCTCTCTCTCTCTCTCCCTCTCTCTCTCTCTCCCTCTCTCTCTCTCTCTCTGCCACAACTCTAAGAATGACAAAACAGAATACTTCAAGGGTTTGAAATTAATAGTAAGAGACAAACTTGATTGAGATGACATGTACAGTCTCTAGTCACACTGTGCTATAAGATGCATTTATTTTACATGAGGTTTCTTCACAGTTTTAACAACTGTGCTTCTCTCAAGACATACAAATTTATTGGTTACCTCTACCCAGGTTGCTCACTGTGTTCCTGGAGACTTCTGTATTCCAGGGTAATTGAAATTAGTCTCTGGATTTCTGTGCCTCATTGTTCTGTTTATGGTGCCATGAAATGGGTATCTGACCTACAGAAAAGCCACAATAAACCATCCAGAATATGCTCATTTGTGAAAATTTTGACCAACTGTGCATGCTGGACACCACACTCTCTCCCATATATTTATAGGATGTATTGTATGCTCACTTTTATCTGTTATGGCATAGAATTCTGCAGGCAATTTGAAGTAAAAATAAAAATCATTTCTACCAACTAATGAGTCCCTAATATACACAAGCACACTTTTAGTCCCTTTGTGCATGCATTTCCACGGTAACCACAAGCAGTTGTATAAAGTAAGCAAGCTCAAAGATATTACATATCTTTTATAAGATATCAGATTCAATGGTTAGAAATGTGAGCATCAAGCTCAAAGTCACTTCCAACAGCTTCTCTGTGAACACTAACCTATTTTCAGACAATTACTAAAATAAACCCTTAAGCCAATGGCAACCTGAAAGTTAACATGTGTTAAGAAATAGTTCAGTAATACAAAGTTGGAGTTGTTAAAAGTGGTGATCAGAACAGTAAAAGACATAAGGTTTGTGAATTTTCCCAAATTAATTATAAAAGCCAAGAAAAACAGATGATTTTCTCTTAACATGAGGGTTTGTTTGAGCTATTTATCTTTGTTCTGTTATATTTTTTATACTTGCACCTAAAATCATATATATATGTGTGTGTGTGTGTGTATGTATATATGTATATATATAAATATATATATTTATTCATTTATATATATATTTATTCATATATATATATACATCCATATATATATGAATAAATATCTAGACTAAAGCAAAATATATTAAAATTTTGTGTGAATGATTAGTAAGAATTACTCTGAAATTTCAAACAAGAAAATGTATGATTTTTGTTATCCTAATGTTACCTTTAGGGAGCTCATTAATATTATAAGACATCAAGGTCATGCACTAGCTCTGATGGCATGTTGCAGTTTTGGAGAAATTACATTTTAAATGGGATTTTTTCATATAAACTCACCAACTTGATTTGAGATGCATATTGTTCTCCAAGACTTGACTGTGGCTTGAGGGAATTTAGGTGCTATAGTTTATAAAGTGTAAGACAAACCAACATCCATTGCCTTTCTTTGAAATAATGTCACATGTTGTATCTCTTTCAAGAATAAGCCAAAATAGTCACTTTTCATCATCAGATGTTATGAGTCTTTAAAGTATCTCATTAAAGAAAAAAAGTCTCTTGGTGGGACAAGAAGAAACAAGATACTTTCAAACTGCTGGCAGCTCTCACTTTTATAAAACAAATCACTTATGAATCTTGCAGGGCTTACAGAGTATATATGTAATCTGTGAGGCGGAGAAATTTTGGCAAGTGAGATAAGCCATCTGATTTTGAAAGCAAAATACTGATGGAATTGGCTTCAGTATATGAAGAGTAAAAACATCAAGTGCTGAGCTTCTAATCAAACCTTGGTGCTTCTGACAGCACACAGGGCATCACCATATAAGCTTACTTATTTAAAAGAAAACAGACGTTCAAAATCATTTCAATGTTCTTGCGTATGAAGTTTCTGAGTCTTGCTCTTTATTTCCTCCTTTCTTTTTATTTTCTTAAAGAGACAAGTATTCAACAGTTTTGGCATATGCTTTCTTATTCATTCTTCATTTCCTGTATGAATAATAAATAAAATGAGTTTCTTTCAAAGCATATGTGCCAATAGCATTTAATTCTTTCATGATATCTTTGCAAACACCTTATAAAGTGGTACTTCTCCTTATCCTTATTTTACAGATAAGAAAGTGTAAGTAAGAAAATAATTAAGGCCGAATGATTTACCTAAAATCACATAACTGATAAATATCAGAACCAGAAGTTGAATGCAAAGCAAAACTCTTCAGCAATATTAGAGAAAGCAAAAGAAATCAAACCATGTAGACAGATTAAGCAAGACAACTGAGTCTTAGGTCAATTTAAATGGGGAAAAACTGTTTTTTGCATGGAAATTAAGCTGGCCTCTGGGCTGTTTATTACACCTCAACTATAAGTCTATTTGTATCTTTGGTGTTTATCCCAATGCCTCACACATAGCAGGTGCTTAAAAATATTTGCCAAAATACAGCCTGATTGCTTGAATAAATTAATAAATGGCACCCTGAATTTCAAAAAGTAGTCTTCTGAGCTTTTACAGAAATATACTTTAAACTCTTACTCACAGTTTTGAGCAGAATAATTGAAATAGAATCACCAAAGGGGTTTACAGGAGTCCATCGGTAGGTTATGGAAGTTCTGAAGACCCTTAGTCAAGATGTCAAAGATAAATAGTGAAAACCAACTATTTAAAGCATCTGTTTGAAATATAGACCTGTAGCTGAGACATGAGCCTGCAGTCTTCTTTGCCAGATTTCATTTCTTTGCTGGACAGCTGATTCCAGCTTTAGTTTTGAGATGAGCTGACCTTCCTAACTCTGACTATTGATTAAGATATTAAGGACAAACCCTTATGTTCAGCTGAGGATAGCATCATTATTTCATAAAGCTTCTTTATCTTTTTGAAGAGAGGAAAAAACAGCATAAACTGAACATTTACTGCAGGGAGATTTTTTTCTCATTATTCAAGGATAAAATGTGACTAGGATGATGGGGTCAGCTATTCTTTAACAACAAAAAGTAATTTCTTTAAGTAGATCAAAATAAGCAGAAGGTATTCTGCAGCCTTTGCTTGGCATGTAGTTGCTTCTCTAGCTGAAGACTGGCTGTTAGAGTAAAGGTAATAATGGCAGCACCCTCATTTGCTTTCGCTCAATCAATAGGGGATACAGGTAATTCAACAAAGTAAAAATCAGTCTCTTTTCAAACTCAAACAATGTAATACCCAAATTTGCCACCATAGATACAATCTAGAGAAAAAAAATATTTCCAAGCCAGCTGGTGCTGAATGCCTGCCTGCTTTCAGGAGGTGCAGCTTGTTCCTACCCTGGAGGGAAAAAAGCTGACTCAAAAGCTGCCCTGACCAACTGAAATGTAATAGGAGATAAAATCACTAGCATATGAACTCTGAGATAACATATTATCAGAAATACTCTTTACAGTTAACACAGAGTTTGTAGATTTGAAGATCAAAATACAGGAGAACAAAGCCATTGAACATGCTAAAGGGGTGGGTGGCTGCCATTAAATTCACTGTCATGCAAAAAGGACCACTGGAGTTTGACCTCACTGAATAAAACCACTTCATTTTTAATTTCATTTTGTCCAATTTTATGAAATCTAACCCCCCAAAATAGTAATAAATAAGGTCTTCCTGTGGGTATTTCCTTTTTGTCAAAGTCCAAACCATCATGCTAGTATTTTTATTGTTTAAAAAATTCACAGAGACTAATTTGCAAACAATTCACAACCTGCCAGTGTTTGGAAATGGCATCAAAGTTACTCAATTCTATGAAAATCATTTCCAAAGGAATCCATGGAAATGCAATGTTCAAAATTACCTGCCAGGCAGCACGGCAATTGTCTAGTCACTACAGATCAAAAGCTTCTCAGAGATTGATTTTATTTTTTTTTAACAGAAGTAGGTGGATGAATGAAAACAATATGGTGTGTCTATACAATGGTTCATTTGAAACAGCAAAAATGAAGATCAACATGGAGTCAGTCATATGCAGGAAAACAACAGATCTGGAAATCAGCATACAAACTTAAATAAGGCAATCTTAAAAGAAAAATATTATGTTTTCTTTTATATAGAGAATCCAATTTTTTTGAATATGAAAGCATAAGAGGATCTTTTTGGAAAAGGCAGGGAGCCAGTGGGGATGGGGAACAGGGACAAAAGAATAGATACTAAATATGTCCAAAGTGTATTATAACCATATATAAAAACCTCATTATGAAACCATTGTTTCATATCATTAGTGCATCCCTGAAGAGTTCTTCCGGATTTTGCGGATATAATATAACAGCTTTCCTTACCCTAGATTGTACATCTAGCTTATTATTATTCTAAGTGCTCAAATCTCTCCTCAACTTCAAACGGTTACTACTGTGAAGAAATCAGCTGATAGAATTAAGATTGACATTTGACCCAGAATTGTTCCTATCTAAAAGAACTGCAGAGACAAAAATGAAGAAGAGACTAAAGGAATTTCAGCCAAGTGACAGGTGCCCAACTTGGGATCCATTTCATGGGGAGACACCAAGGCCTGACACTACCATGCTATGATGCACTTACAGACAGGAGTTTGGTATGGCTGTCCTCAGAGAGACCCTACCAGCAGCTGACTGAGAGAGAATTGGATACACCCTATTATTGGACTGAAGCTGGGGACCCCTATGGTTGAATTAGGGGAATGATTGAAGAAGCTGAAAGGGAGAGTGACCCCATAGGAAGACCAGCAGTCTCAACTAACCCAGACCCCAGGGAGCTCAGCAGTAGATGGCTAGCAAATAATGAACCCATGGTATCCTTGGAGGTTCTTTGTTTAACTTTTCATTTTCTTCTTTGATTTTAGTATATTTTTATGTTATTTTGTTTATATTTTTTTCTTTTTTCCTTCTCACTTTTTATCTTACAGGTCATTTGTGTGTATATTATGGCTTCCAGTTTAGTGGTTTTTATGGGATTCTTAAGTATGCAAACAAGTAGGTGTTTATTTCTTTTGCCTTTTCGTGGCTCCTTTTCCTTCTGTTAGTTTGTTTTGTCCAAATCAAATGTTTTGGTACTGTTTGTTTTCTTGTATTTTATTTTGTTATTATCCCTTAGAAGCCTGCTTGTTTTCTAATGAGACACAGAAAATGGGTGGATCCAGATGAGACAGGAGGCAGGGAGGAACTCTGAGTAGAGTGGGGAGAAACCATAATCAGGATATATTAGAATAAAAAAAAAAAAAAACTTTAAAAAAAGCAAGTTCAAGCATCTTTTGAGCAGAGCCACATCTATGCCTAGCTTTCTACTACAAATATTCTTGTTTCACCACTCGAGTATAACATAGTAATTAGTTAATTTTGTCAAGAACTTTCAACTGTACTACTCCCCTCACAGTCATATTTCTTCACTGTTTCTAGTCACCCTGTCTAGAATCCTATAAATTATCCGTCATCCCTCCTTTTCTTTCTGTAACTGTTCTCTAATATGCCAGAATTCTTTCACTATGACATCTTCCGACTTCTGGCTTACTTCCAAATTACACAATGATGAAATAGATCATTTGCAACTTCTACATGTATCACATAAACAGTCATTTGGTTATCATTTAACTCCTGCCCAGACTATACTCTGCATTAATAATAGATTAATTACTCTAATGTATCACTTTTTAATATTACTCATCTCTTCACAAAGTAATGATTCTTCATTGACTAAAGGATCAAACCATTGTTATTACATACAACTTAATTCTTCCTTTTCCCTGTATCATCTGCATTCCAGATTTTATACATAAGAATATGATTGTCATTTAATCAATTTCTACATATAACATATTTTATGTCATCTTTGTGCTGTCCTTGAAGTGAATATTATCACCATTATTTTAGGTGTTTTGATAAAGGAAACATTGATAATCAGATAAGTAAAAGGACTTCTCTAAATTCAAACAGTAATGACCCAGAATTTCAATCAATATTTGTCTAGCTGGTTCCAGCACTGATACTGTCTTTGTGCTATCTGACATTTAAATTAGCATTTTTGTTATTTTCTTTCCCAAAGGCATCTATGAGCATTTTACCTCTGCTCTTTCACCCAGACTGCTTCCTTTTTTTAGTAGTATGGCTTTATTTCCTCCAAACCTTTCCTGGAAATACCTAGTTACCTTATGTATATAAGATAGTCCAAAGTCATTACTACTCATTCAATACAGGCTTTTCTTAGTATACAAATTCTCTCTAGGAATGGTATATTCATTTAACAGGAGTACACCCTTTTTTAAAATTAATACCATGAACAATGTTCATATCTTCTACAACACCAACACAGAATTACTTCTGACTTCAGTTACTCTTATCTCTATAGCAGTCTTTCACCACAGAAGCTATCCGTATGAAAGTGGCATAATGTATTAAAACATAAAATGATAGCATGTGCCCCACATTTCAAGAAAGGAGAACAATAGCTCTTCCTTCATTTGCTAATGCAATTTAGCATAGCTTAGAACTACAACCATTTTAATAATAGAAATATCAAATAGAACATGAAAATATAAAAAATTATGTAAACAAGACAAACAATAAAACCATAAGTATTTGTTTTGGTTGCCATGGTAGATTAGTTCCCAGAATGTTCCATGTATAACAAACCCCACAGACACTAAAATCCTTTATATGAATTGTTGTAAATTTTTCTACAACCTAATACATTGTGCATTTCAAATGAATACTGTATTACTTAAAATACCTAATAAAATGTGTTATGAGAATAGTTGTAATATACATTTTATAGAATAATGAAAAGAAAGAAATTATGATTTGTGACTAATTGAATTAATAGATGTAGAATTAGGAATAGTGAGGTTGATTGTAGATCCAGATATTTATTTTATATGAGATTAAGAAAGCAATTTCTATGCTTTAATGAAGTCAGAATTACTAATACAGAAGAAGATGGACTGAAGTGAATGCAGAAGAAATTCAGATGGTAAATAATACAAGAAATATTTGTAGAAAAATATATGTATAAGAAAAATACCAAAAATACCATTTCTCTCTATTAAAGAGAAATGTAAATGAAACATTATTATCTATAACATATATATTACATACTATATATGTATAAATGTATGCTTATGTATGCATATATGTAAACATATATATATATATATGTAGATGTATACAGGTACATATATATAAGAATTGTTTTGTAAAAATAATTCATGTTTAAAAGACAAGGCATTCATAAACTGATAGTATGTTAAGTCTGCAGGTCACTTCTGAAAATTGAACATGTGTCATTAAATGTTTTATCTCTATTTAGAAACTTTTACTTGAGAGCTTTTATTCATAGAAATATGTCATATAAAATAATTATAGGCCTAAACAGACATTTGTAACCTGAAGATATTCAGTAAGGCATAATTTATTATGTGATAAACTTGATACTGAAGATATTCAATTAAGTAAGCAATGATGAAGATTTCTTAAAGGATCATCATCCAGTCACCAAATGGTATTTTAAAAAGTGGTAAAAGGAAAATACTCTTAATAGAATGTTAAGAATAAACACCAATATACAATTATACATTCAGCATGATTTTAGCTTTTAAATACCTGTATGTGTATATGTAAAACTAGAAACATGTGTGTTCATCAGGATATTTGCTCTGGTTATCTATGTTTTAATTTCCATAATTTCCCCTATCCACTTATCAATTCTTTACTGTAAGGTTCTATTTCCTTTAAAAATAAATAAAATGGTTTGAAAACTCACATTTTGGGCATTGTATAGTAAATCTTTCATTTTCTATCTGTGTAATGTTGGCAAATTACTTAAAGCCTGTAAGCTTAGGTTTAGCAATCTGTAAATGTAATCAGTACAAATTACCCCATAATTGGCTTACAGATAAATAATGAAGCATTAGCAATATATTCTGTACATAGTTTTCAGATTCCTTTTTCCAGACTTGTCTCTATATTCCCCCAGGATGTCAAAGACATTCAATTAATGATCCCTGAATTATAAATAAAAGCTTAAAAGTAGAAATGAAATGAACACCCACACACACAGAGTACACATAGACACATGCATTATTAGCTCACACGAAATGGAGGCAAAGACTCTGAAGTCACAACTTTAAGACAATTATAATTATATTTTATAACTTATATGTTATAACTATAATAAATTTATATTGTAAAAGTCCAATGGGTACCCAACTCCCTTTACACATATTTTGATTTCTTATTAAATTTTATAATAAAATATTTGAAAATAAAAATTATTGCAGTGAAAAATTAGCCAGACCTAAAGTCTGTATATCTTAATGACTTTATATATGGTTAGATTAATTGTTATGAATGTGTGATTTACATTGGATTTTATTCTTTCATTACCAAATATATTTTGTGTGCTGTAGAAGACAAGTATATATATAGTTTGATTCTAACCTCCAACTTAGTGATCAGGAATATTCAGTATCTAAGATTAAGATGAAAAACATAATTCATTCAAAACTCTTTACCAAATCAGATATTCTGCTATATTATATTCGGAGACTTCTGAACAAACCATAAAACAATGATAGTTATAGGTTCCCACTGACCACAAAAAATGAAAGAAAGAAAGAAAGAAAGAAAGAAAGAAAGAAAGATAGATAGATAGATTCATGGCACAGTTAAAACTACAAGAACAGTTTACTTTATAACTTCTTTCAGAACTCAAGTGAAATAACGCTATCCAGTATTTTATTACATTATTATTTATTTTAGCTTTCTTTTTATTATTATTTTATTTATTTACATTTCAAATGCTGTCCCCCTTCTTGGTCTGCCCTCCGTAAACCACGCATCCCATCCTCCCTCCACTTTGCCTCTAAGAGGGTGCTCCCCCACCCACACACCCACTCCTGCCTCACCTCTCTAGCATCCCCCTTCACTGGGACATTGATCCTTCAGAAGACCAAGGGCCTCCCCTTCCATGATGCCAGATAAGGCCATCCTCTCTGCTACATATGCAGCTGGAGGAATGGGTCCCTCCATGTGTACTCTTTGCTTGGTGGTTCAGTCCCTGGGAGCTCTGAGGGGGTCTGTTTGGTTGATATTAATATTGTTTTTCCTATGGAGTTGCAATCCCCTTCAGTTCCTTCAGTCCTTATAATCCTTTTATTTGGGGTTTCCAGGATCAGTCTGATGGTTGGCTATGAGTATTTGCATCTGTATTAGTCAGTTGAGGGATGGGGTCACCCACCCCTCTCAAAAATTTTTTAACCCAGAATTGTTCCTATCTAAACTAAGCATGGGGGTAGGGGGAAGCAGACACTGAAGGAAAGACTATCCAGTCGTTCATTATTACTTACAGTTTTCCATTTTGTGTTCTCCTTTGTACACTTTATGCTGGATCCACATGTATGTTTCTATATACAATCTATTAACTATGTCCAGTCTTTCCTTATTGCTTATTATTTACACATAGTATTTCCCTTTATACATTTTATGCTATATCCACATGCACTTTTGTATATTTACCTCAGATCTGCATATCAAGGACAACATGTAGGGTTTTCAGTTTTCCTTTCTGAGATTGTGATCATGGATCTACTTAATATTATACACTATAAGTCTATCCATCTTCCTGCAAATTCTGTGATTTCATATTCTTTTGATCTGAATAGCTTTTTATGTATGTAACAGATTTTCATTATCCGTACTTCTGTTGGTGTCCAACAAAATTGGTTCCATTTCTTTGCTATAGTGAATAAAGCAGCAAACAATATAAGGATATAAATATATCTGTGACAGATAATGGAGCTCTCTGGACATCTGCCCAGTAGTAAAATAGCTAAGTCGTATGATATGGTAGGAAGAAAACAGAAAATCTTTACCAGCTATACTTCATTCAGACCAGGGACTGATATCTAGAATTTAGAAAGAACTGCAAAACTAAATACAAAGAAAATAATAAAGAAAAGAGTCAATCAACAAATGGGCTAATGAATTACATAGGCAGTTTTCAAATAAAGATCACAAATGATAATAAATACATTTAAAAGTGTTCCATATTCAGTTAAAACTGTGTAAAGACACTACTGCATACTATTCAGAATGGCAATCCTCAAGAATCTGATTATAATGTTGGAAAGACTGTGGGGAGGAACACTTATTCCCTTGTTATTGGGAATTCAAATTAATATACTCATAGAAATCATATTAAAAATTTCAAAAAATTAAAAATAGGACTAGTAAATATTTATTAAATTGTTTTCATTGTTTGTCAACATTTTCGATTCAAAACAGCATATAAAAATGTGGATGTACAGCTTCTTGAAAATCAGAAAATCTGGCAATAGTGGAAATATATTTTCAACAATGACAACCGAGAAACAGTGACTTTTGCCACACACGTACTTTGTAGTTAATTCACTGCAGACTTTAGCACTCTTTATTGTTTCTTCAGTACCACTACATTAAGGGACATCTCTGAGTTGTGACTCCTTGCTTAACTCATCGAAGTTCAAATAACCAAGAGATAACATCCTTCTGTACTCAGAAGCCAAATTAAAGTTTTAGGTTTAGTGCCGCTATATGTTAATATTCATATGTTATTTCTTGCCAATAAAATAGAAATGCATTGCAATTTTTTAAGCAAAAGTTATTTGCAATGCAATTTATACACTAGTATGCTAACTTCATGCTTTCCTACAGAGAAACTTTCAACAACTGAAGGTCATCTTTATTATTTGTTAAAAATGCAACTCTTGTATTTTTATCAACAAGGAAGTTTTAAGTTTTAGCAGGATAGCCATATTAATTAACATCACAATTCCATATATTTCAGGGTCTCTTGTATATAATATGTCAAGAATTAAATAAAAATTATATATGCATTTTATATACACATAGAGAAAAGAAGAAAGGTGTTGTACAGAGGAAGGAAGAACGGGAGAATAACTGAAAATTAAACCAGTTTGGGGACTGGTGAGTCAATGGCTGACACAGGTATATCTTACCATGTTATTGGTCTGAATGATGATGAGTAAGATCCAGAGGTTAGGGTAGATGAAGAAGAAATCCATAATTTCTTCTGGGCATGAAAGAAAAGCTGCATTAGTGAACTAACAGTGGCTGTTATTGTCAGAATAAGACCTGCACAATGTTAAGCCAGTCAGCATGCCAACATGCATGGAGAAAAGGTTCACAGGAGTCTAGCACAACTGTCATCTGAGAAGCTCCACCCAGCAGCCTATGGAAACAGATGCATAGACTCACAGTCAAACATTAAATGGAGTTCCGGGAGTCTTGTGGAAGAGTTGGGGAATAGATTGAGGAACCCAAAGGTGATTGGGACTCCACAGGAAGACCAACAGTGTCAACTAACCTGGTGACTTGAGTACTCCCAGAGACTGAAGCACCAACCAAAGAGTAAGCATGGGCTAGACCTTAGCCCCCACATAAAAGTTGCAGATGTGCAGCTTGGTCTTCATGCAGGGACCCCAACAACTGGAGAGGAGCTGTCCCTGACTCTGTTGCCTGCCTGTGGATCCTATTCCTAACTGGGCCACCTTGTCTTGCCTCAGTGGGAGAGAATGTGCCTAGTCCAGAAGTGACTTGATATGCCAGGGTGGGGTGATAATCAGGGGGAGCCCTCTTTCTTCTCAGAGGAAAAGAGGAGGGGTAGAACTGAGAAGCTGTGTGAAAGAGATACTGGGGGGAGGGGGGTTGATATTTGGATGTAAAGTGAATAAATAAATAAATAAATAAATGAAAAACACAAACAGTTGTCTTGCAGATAATCAAATTTGATTCCCAGTACCCATACTGAATGGCACACAACAGCCTGTAACTCCAGCTCCAAGGGTATAAGATGCCTCTGGCCTATGTCCATACAAGTGAATGGACATAGTCTCTACAACTATACCCACACAAAGACAAACAGATGCATAGAACTTCAAATAAAAATAAACCTTTACAAAAAATTAACAAAAGCCCTAAATCTTATCATTAATGGCTGTTTATATATTTGTATAGAAGATATTTGTATTTGAAACAGGTTTACTTGGGTTATCTTCTTGTATTAGTTTTACTACTACAAATGTGTTTGTCTCTACGTAACTGTAACTATGTAGTTGCTGATGTAAAACCTAGACTAATGGTCAGACAGCCAAACTGGCACAAACTGCAAGTTCAGGAATTTTTAGATGGCACACTAGTATTGTCTTTAAAGTTACAGGGCCATCAGTTTAGTTCCAGCAATCATCATTCTCCGTTCTCCATTTTTAAAAATGTTCATTGTTTAGTTTGTTAGCATTTTAGTAAGAATCAAGAGAAGCATCTTAGGTGCAGCTTAGCCAGATGCCATTTAAAACTCAAAGACTATACAGCAATTATTACAATCGTTTTTCCCTCTGAGCTAGAATAATTGTGGATATGTTGATAGAAAAGATAGGAATATAATTACATTTTTTAATTAGGCTGGTGGGGCAAGGATACGTCAGCAGCAATTACATTACCATTTACTAAACCAGGAGGTATTTTCCATTATCACCTGCCTGTTTTGCCCAAACAGCACTTCTGTGTTTATGACTGGTAACTTACATTAGGATTAGGCTCTGCTGAAATGAGAGGAATAAAGAAAAGTAAGATTTATCAAAAACAAGGGAAAATAATTCTAAGAATACTGTTACTCACATATAAATCAATGATAAAAGTGAAGGAGGATGTAAAAATTATTTAGACTAACACAAAAATATTATTAAGTAAAAATATTTTCTAAAGCAATCTGTAATATTGGTTCACCATATACTGTTATTTTACTAATAAAACATAAAAGCCTCACTATTTTGGTTTTTCAATGAGTACTGATATCATAGTATTGTTTTTCAAAGATATATGACACAACACAGTAATTTTTCTGCACATAGTAGTCACTGATCACAACACTAAATCAAACAGCTTTTGCTTTGTGCTTTCTATACACTATGCTCTATAGTCTTCAAAATGCAGATAGTCTTCAAAATGCATTTATTTGTATCATATTTAAAGAACAAAAAAGAATAATTCACTTTGACTTAATTAAAAGAGCTAACTAGACTACCAAATTAAACAAATAAATTTTACAGAGAAATTAAAGTACTACACAAAATATGGCTCAACTCCTTAATAAAAAGAAGAATCAAATACAGAATTCAGGAAAACAGCCAAGACTTAGAAAGAGAATTAGAGATACCACCACTGTTTCAAAAAAGAATGTCCTTTGAGACTGTAACCAAATTTTAAGTGCTTCTATGATTTTTCCCTGAAGGGATAACATGCTATGTAGAACAATATTAGGGTACTGGACTCCAACAGATAGAAAACAAAAGTGGACCTGTATCTAAGACTCTTAAAGATTTTTATCCAGGGCTTTTGTCAAAGTATAAACTTGTGCAAAAATCTACTTTTGTTTTTTAAAATGAATATTATATTTGCTTTATATTTATTTTCTGATGAGCTTCTTGGTCCACTCTTTTCTGCAAAGTCAAACATACACACGCACACACACACAGAGAGAGAGAGAGAGAGAGAGAGAGAGAGAGAGAGAGAGAGGAGACACAGAGACACATAGATGCATACACTTACACACAGAGAGAAAGAGATACACAGAGACACACAGATGCACACACATACACACACATACACACACACACACACACACACACACACACACACAACCTAACTTCAAGTTTAAAGAAATAATTGACAAAACTCTAGAGGCTGTGAACCCACTGTGAATCAAAAGAAGTCAAAGTCAACTTGCCCTCATACATGATAACATGAATCAGAGTAAAAATTAATTCCAAGTGTTTCTACTAATCTGCTAATGAGCTACTGAGCTATGTGAGTTGATTTTAGTCCCTCTGGGATAAATATTAAAGGTAATCAAAATAAAAATGAGTAATAAACTCTGATCACATAAAGCAGAGTCTAATGTACTTGAGAGAAATTATGTGTGTTTTGGGAATTGAACCAATGCTGATGTTAAGCAAATTGTGTTTCTTAGGTGGTCTCGAACAGTGATTCCTGTGGGATTCAATGTGAAGGCAATATACTAGTACTTACCCATGTTTCTCCATGCTCTTATTATATTCAAGGCTTGCACCTTAAATACCAAACCAACTGAAATTTCCCTATCCTGTCTTCAGGATGGCAACTATAGCATGACAGAGTTATAGGGATGATGAAAACAAATGATTCTCCTTTTTTCTTAGTACTTCAAACTTGGTAGTACTGACAGTTCATTATCACTTATATCAATTTAATATTCTTAGGGATTCTTTGTCTGTGAAGTACCATTCTTTGTATTTTTGTACTTCAGCATGTATCTTTGAGTATCATTGTTAATTCAATAAACCTGTCTATGCACAATAGTTTCCCTGACACTTCATATGTCATTAATATACATCCTCTACCAAGAAAGAAATTGGTTCATTTAACAGTTTGGCTAATAAAAATGCATTCAGCTGTCCTTTCTTTTCACGTAGGTCTGGAAAGGTGACAAATACACATCTCTTTTGAGCAGTAAATGACCTCAAGCACCTTCAAACAGGATCAGAGATCTGAAAAATAAAACATTCACCAGGGATAGATTCTCAAGGTGCCATACAAAAAGTGGAAAAATGAGCGAACCAATATACTTGTGTCTTTTTTTTCCCTGATCATTCATTATCCATCCGATTTTCCATTCCTGTTTGCTTGTCTGCTTTCCCCAGTTTCAATTTTATTTTAGATGTGTAATGTTCAATGGGCCATGTTTTTAAGTTCTTTGTACAGTGCCTTAAGCTTTTAGAGGGGAAAGCACTATATAAATCTAGCAATAAATAAATAATAAATAAGAGAAATAACTGGCTATGTGTGACTAGGGCTAAAAAAGATCTATGGGGTGTAGTGATGAATAGAGGCTGAAAAGAAGTCAACATTGTGGTATTGCTGTTAGTAAAGTCAACCCAGTGCTGGAAGGCACAAATGAAAATGGGGTTGTAATGTAACAACCAAGTCCTAAAGGCACCTTGCAAATAAGTTTGTAGCTAAAAGGTGACAGCTAATGTGGTGGTATTCACTAGCTAAGCAGCCTAACACTATCACTACATATTTTTGTGACAAATAAATTGGACCAATCCACTATGAAGCATAGCAACTTACTGAGATTGAAATCAATGAGTTTGCAGTTAAATGGAAATGTTAGTAGCAAATTTAAGATGTGTTGGATATATGCTACATACCAGAAATTTTGCATCTATTATTTTAGTTATATTTAACTACAATTCTTTGTTACATTATTGTCCTCTCTTCACAATATGTGAGAAAATTGAGATGACCAAGATTGCTTAGCTACCAAGCAATTAACCCACATTCAAATAGTAGGGGTAATTGTAAAGCCCTTTCTTTTTCATTCCATAATAATGCTCTAATACAGTGTTTTCTTTCAATTCTAGAAACAGAAGCAGTCCTTGTGTAATGCTTTTGAAATGGTGAATCAATCTTTCCTAGAAGAGTAACTATTAATGTTTCTATGTATGTAAATAATAGAATATGAAAATAGGTATGGATTGTAACTATTACATGAGGTTTTGAAAGTGTGGTGAGGACAAAGGCCACAGGTATAAGAAAGCAGAAAAGAAGATAGAGGATATTGGTGGTAGAGTGCACAGGGGTGAGAAGAAGAAGGGAGAAGGAGAAACAACAGTTCCCTTTTTAAAATGCCATAATGAAACCCAATTCTTGGGGTTTGTTTGTTTGTTTGTTTGTTTGTTTTTAACAAAATGTCCCGAAAATGGAATACGATGTAAAGTTTGGGAACACTAGCAAAATGTTTATTTTTCACAACAATAGAATTTATGGAAAGATTTGCAATAATCCAGGAGTACTCATTCAAGGAAAGTAGCTGGATGTCAGTAATTATAAAGAGTTTTAAAACATTTGAATTTGTTCAATTTTCATCAAGCCTAAAAACTAGCAGCCAAACAACTTCTATGCCTATGTCAGCAACTGTTCAATAGGTACTACATAACTCAAAATATACTTAGAGTTCATAAGAGCCTTATCACAACAAAATCGTCATCATTTGACGTGTCTATGCTACTTTAGTCACACTTTCACAGTGTCTTTATTTAACCTGGCCCAGAGATTATTCTGTGCAAACAATTCTGTTCTTAAAGTGTTTATCAAAATAATCAGAAGCAATTGCTTAATACAGCAGTTGCCTGAGGTAGCAATGCCAATTGCTACAATATTCACAATAACTATAAAATGGAAAGAACCAAAATTCCCTTCATCTAGTGAGTGGATAATAAAAATGTTGTACACATACACAGGAAGTCTAATGTAAAGAAAGTTGAAATCATGAAGTATTCATATAAATAATGAAATTAGAAGACATATTGAATGAGGCTACCAGACCCAGGGAGACAAGCTCCATACAAACTTTCATCTGTAGTTAATGTTGGAAATTAATTCTAATGATTTGTTTTAATTCAAGTCCCAAAAAGTCAAGCTTACAGACACTGAGGTTCCCTGCCCAGAGCTGGCTTCAATTGGTAATAAAAAGATGCCATACAGCCAATGGCTGGGCAGAGAGACAGAGGCTGGACTTTTAGATTGTGTGGGCAAGGGACAAAGGAGAGAGGGAGAAGAGGAAGAAAATAGTCATGACTCAGAGGCAGAGAGATCAGATTTAAGAGCTGCATGAGAGAAATCATCCAGCAATGTACGTGGAAAGGGAAAGCATTCCTATGGAAGGGGGAAGCAGCTGCCCAGAAGATTAAAAGGCAGCAAAGATAAAATATAGATTTAGAAGTTGCTAATCCAGGAATATCAGAGGGTAGTGTGTGCTAGCTACAGTGAGGTTTAGAAGTGCCCGGTCATTGAGCTAGTCGAGGCATATCAAAATTAGTTGGGGTGTGTGTGGGGGTGTGTGTGTCTGATTCGTGAGTCCAGAGAGCTCTTGGGAAGGTGCAACATGCGCGTAACCTACTTAAACCATCAAGCAGTTTAACTAATTCACTGCTAATATATATATATATATATATATATATATATATATATATATATATGTGTGTGTGTGTGTATGTGTGTGTGTGTGTGTGTATATATGTATGTATATATATATACATATATACATATTCACAAAACCTGAAGTGCTCATAGAATAATTCATAATAGCTAGAAGGTATAAAAAGATATCAACTAATAAATGAATAAACAAAATTTAGTACAACAACACAATGAGGAATTATCTTTTAGAAAAAATAAGAATCAAGTACTCATATGCTATATGGTTAAACCATGAAAACATTGTTTGCTTGTATTTATTGAAACTGTCTCCTAGGAATATTGTAAACAACAACCATGCAATCTCAGCAACTTGACTTTCTAAACATTAATTGAACAAGTTAAACAACTATAGATATGCTCTTGGTGATAGCAGTGGGAACACCAGGAGGCCTTTACCCTATTCAAAGAACTACAGACAACTATGGAATGCTGAAAGTTGGAAAAATAGTCTTCTCCAGAGAACAGCATACCAATTAGATAGTCAATACCAAATGGTCAGCCCTGAAAACATACATATACAATTAATATTATACAGACAGTACAGGTTATATTATGTATTTAAAAATATATAAGTATATATATATATACATATATATATATATATTCATGTAACAAACATTAATGAAAAAAAAGACTTTTTGTATTGAAATACATTCTTCTCTTATATTACAGTTTCCCCTCCTTCCTCTCCTCCTAGCTCCCACTCTACCTCCCCTCCTTCTGGGATCCACTCCCCTTCCATTTTCTCTTAATAAAAAAGCAGGCCTCTAACAGCCAAACAGGATAAAACTTCATAGAACCCTCTCCATAACTGAACATATAGCCAGAAACAAAGCAAACCCCAACAGTTAAAAGAAGATTTAAATAACCCCATGCATCTGTTCAGATACCAACGATTAAAGCTGGACTTCAACAACAACCAAATCAACAGAAAGCCTACATACTCATGGAAACTGAACAGTTCCCTACTCAGTGATCTCTGGGACAGAGAAGAAATTAAGAAAACAGCTAAAGACTTTCTAGAATTCAATGGAAATGAAGGCACAACATACCCAAACTTATGTGACGCTGTGAAAGCAATGCTCAGAGGAAAGTTCATAGCACTGAATGACCTCATAAAGAAATTGGAGAGTTCTTATACTAATGAACTAAAAGTAAATCTGGCAACTGGAAGAAGAAGAAGAAGAAGAAAAAGAAGAAGAAGAAGAAGAAGAAGAAGAAGAAGAAGAAGAAGAAGAA